>OX377206.1:43629384-43823271 GCA_947396885.1 Heligmosomoides polygyrus polygyrus
CGACCTGTTGTGCTTTCCTTGTATGATCGTTAGAATGTGTGCCCTTGGAATTAACTGAGCTTTATGGTTGAGTCGGGTTATTGTCACTGCAGCAGATTCTACGGTCTTTAAGCGGGAGTTCTGCGAAAAGAGTTCGCAGCGCAGCAAACGCAACGCCGCAGCGTACCGCACTCGACGTCATGGCGACAGAGCCACCGCTGCCAAATAATGGGGTCACATCTATGTAGGTCTATTCCTAACATTAGGAAGACCTGAAAAGGTGGCGATGTCCGTTCCTCCACGTGGTGCCACTGGAAACTGCTCGCTCTGCGAGCTAAGCTAATCACGGACATTCGAATGCAGGCGACAGGCCCTTGTGACAGGCCGCCCTACGAAGACCTATGTCACATCACATGGTGTATGAATAGTCATGTTTTTCTCGAAAAAAATCTCGAAATCTCGTCAAAGGCTTTTCCAAGTCGAGGAAGGCGATATGCACTGCCTTCTGTTTCTCGCGATGCTTCTCTATCAGGAGGCGAGTGGCGTGTATGGCATCAACGGTGCCACAGCCAGCCACGAAGCCGCACTGATTGCTGGAAAGCTGGACGATGTCCCGAATTCGTCCATCGACAATTCGCTCAAAGATCTTCATGCTGTGCGAAAGCAAGCGAATCGGACGGTAATTGGAGCAGTCTGCAGGACTGCCCTTCTTCTTCCAAATCGGGATCGTCGTACCTTGGCGCCAACACTCAGGCACTTTCTTCTCCGCCATAACCTGATTAAAGAACTTCGCCAACCACTCAGCAGGGTACCAGTACTTGGACTTCCACAAATCAGCTGCCACGTCATCGGGCCCAGTCGCTTTGCCTGGCCTCATCTTCCTTAAAGTCGCTTCAATCTCCTCCACGGTGATCTTCTGAACGGGGCCGTGGGTTGGAGCCGTTGAAGGGATGGCTGGATGAGGGAACTCTACCGTAGAAATTTCCTCAAAATAATGGCGCCATCGCTTCAATGCCTTCTTGCGGTCCGTAAGAAGATGGCCGCTCTCATCATTGATGCCGAAGAACTTCTCGGTGTCCTCGGTCTGGCGATGGCGATTCTTTGCAAGTCGGTACAGATACCGCTCACCATCGCGAGACTCGAGCTTCTCGTTGACATCTCCATAATGAGTGGCTTTCGCAACAGCCACGACCTTCTTTGCAGCTTTCTTCGCTTCTTGGTACTTCCGCCAGTTATCGGCTGCCTTTTCGCCGAGAAACACCTGAGAGAGCGACTTCTTCTCTCGCACTTTTGCTTTCACGTCGTTTGTCCACAGCCATGTCTGCTGGTCGACCTTCCGTCGCCCAGGCTTCGTAATGCCGAGTTCTGACTGTGCAGCTTGACGAATCGCGTCGGTCGCCTTCTTCCAAGTTTCGTCGACAGTCGTGACTGTCGGTAACCGCACACGAGAAAACACAGCTGCTTCCTTTTCTCTGATTCGCCATCACTTAATTCTAGCTGCACCGCATCGCTCAACCTGCTTCAGCCTCGAAGGGGCGATCTTCAAAGTGCAGATCAGCGGTCGACGCTGTGGGGCGACCGTCTTATACGGCACGATCTTCACGTCTGTGACAAGACTCCGGTCGCGATCTCTCACAAGGACAAAGTTTATCTGAGTCTTGGTGCTCCCACTGTAGTATGAGATAAGGTGCGAGTCGCGTTTTCGGAAGACAATTCTTCGGAAGCCTAGCGAAGTCTGAATCACAGCACGCCCCGAAGGCACGAAAGGGGCACCTCAAAGGTAAGAAAGGGGTGATACGAACTCCGCACGGGGTGAGAAAGGAGGTAGACACCATAAGCAGTTATTGGTGATGTCACCTCATGTGAAGTCCGGCCCGCCATGCCCTGCAGAAATTGCAAAAATGGCAACGGTTACAGCGTCACGCACAGGTTGACAGGCCGGCTGATGGAGAAGCCCGTCACACACCATGATCAAAAGTCGCTATGGAATCAGTGTAAAGGCTAGGACGTCACGCGGAAGAGACACGCAGAACCCTCGCCCGAGTTCTACTGTTAGTATGCGAGGGCTACCGAGGGCAGAACGACCTCGGCCAAAGAAGCTAGTTCGACTGGGGACTCTGAATGTAGGAACACTGACCGGAAGATCCAGAGAAGTGGCTGACTTGATGAAGCGCAGAAGGATAGAAATTCTGTGTCTGCAGGAAACACGATGGAAAGGGGCGAAGGCCAAGGAGATTGGAGAAGGGGTCAAGTTGTTCTACAACGGAGAGGACACCAAGAGGAACGGAGTCGGGATAGCTGTCGCAGACTCCCTCAAGGATTCGGTAGCTGCTGTCCAAAGGATGAGCGACCGCATCACGTCGCTGCGGCTGGATACGAAGGGGGGGGGGTTACTGGACTGTCATGTCCGTCTATGCCTCACAGACCGGATGCCCCGAGCACGAGAAGGATGGTTTCTACTTCACGCTCGAGGAGGCCATAAGGTCCGTACCAGAAGGCGATTAGCTGTCCATAGCAGGGGACATGAACGGACATGTGGGGAGTGGCAGAAGAGGAGTAGAAAAGGTTCATGGAAGTAAAGGGGTCGGCTTGGTGAACCCAGATGGAGAAAGAATTCTCGATCTGGCTATCGCCTACGACCTGATGGTCTGTAGCACCTTCTTCGCAAAGAGGGAGAGCCAGAAGGTGACCTGTGATAGGAAGGAAGACGGACGGAAGTCGTCCACATCCTAATGCAAAGGCCTGCCTTGAAAACTGTCCGGGATGTGAAGGTCCTTCCGGCAAAAGATGTAGCACTACAGCACAGACCATTGGTAGCTGATCTGGCCATACCTCTACCCAGCAAACCCAAGGTAAGAACAGAACCAATCCGATGGTGGAAACTGCGGGGTTCAGAGCGCAACGAACTGCGAAGCCAACCTCAGCCTGCGAAGCCAACCTCAAATGGCTGCAATATGCCAAAATCGGCGGAATTTTTAAAAACGGACGTCGGATTCGTAATCAACGCACCAAATAACCCCCTACATGATTTTGGACGAAGCTTGGACAAGAAATTTTGGCAAAGTTCGAAATCGTCGACTTTCGATGACGTCATTGACAGGGAAGGCTCGGCGAAGAACTCCCTGTCCTCGAGGGAAAATGTCAAAAAATCAATTTTCCCGGAATTGGCCGCGATTAATGCCGTTCGATAGAGCTTTTCAAGCTGAACAGAATGGTACCATCCCTTGTGTTAAATTCTCAAATATGAGCGAGTAAGGGCGGAAGACACTCTACCGCTGCCCTCCGCAGCTCTAAAATGGCGGCTGGTACTAAGGCAGGTTAGGCAGCTGGAGAGCTATGAGCACTTTATCGTAAAGTACCTTAGCTAATTTGCTATGCTACGCATTAGCTAGGCCGCTAGCTTATGGCGTGCTCCTATAGTGGTCGACTAAAATCGGAAAAATCGTGACACTCATAGTTTACCTGCATATTCGCACTGCTGTAACTTTGTCCGGTTATAAGCTACGTTGCTGTGTTTCAGCGCACTTATTGATCCTTCTACTGGTTACAGAATCCACAAGTTGCAGCCCGAAAGATTCAAATGTGACAGAGTTATTGCGCTCGAAATTGGACGCCCGTGCGTCCAATTTAGAACAACAACGGTCGATGTTCTCCGCGCTCTTATTCGCCCAGATTACAGTTCTTGCTGCTCGCAGTAACACCATTCAATTCGCCACCAAAAAGCTCTATCGAACGGTATCACACTTGGGCCGGCTCAAAAATATCGATTTTCGATGACGTCATTGTCCTTCTGCTGCGGCCTTGAACCGCCTCGCCTTTGATGTGAAATTATCAAAAAATTGATACTCCCAGAATTGGTCGATCTATTTGACACAAGACGATAGGGCATTTCGAGCTGAACAGAATGGTACCATAGGAAGTGTCGAGAACTCAAATGTGGAGGAGTAAGGGCGGAAAGAACTTCACCGCTGTCCTCTGCAGCCCTAAAATGGCATCTGGAACTGATGCAGGTTAGGCATCTGGGGAGTTGCGAGCACGTCGTCGTGAAGTGTCTTCAGTCGTCTCGAGCTCGCACACTCATTTTCATGCCGTTAGCTCTTCTTATCTTCCCGCAAAAGTCGACTGGACTCGGAAAAAAATAGTGTCACACAAGGCTAAACTGCATTTTCGCACCGCTGTAGCTTTATTCAGTCATAAGCTACGCTGCTGTGTAATAGCGCACTTCTTGAGCTCTCTACTGCTTACAAAATTCACAAGCCGCAGCAGGAAAGATTCAAACCTGACAGAGTTATTGCGCTCAGAACACGCCGACGGTGCAACTTGCGAGCCGTCGCGCCCACTCGATTGATAGGTTCGATCCTATATGCATTGTACACGGCGCACTCCAAAGTCTCGTCAAAACAGAGTACAGTAATTGCTAAGTAGGGCGGATGGGGATTTCTGTAAGACTGCCCAAACGCTTACTCTACAAGCTGTCCTCCCCCTCGATTGATAGGTTCGATCCTATATGAACTGTGCACGGCGACTCTCAGAGGATTCTTGGCATGGTAGAACACTTTACGTCATGCTCGGGATACTTTGAAAACATACAAGTCCTGGAATATAAGCTTCTCCAATCGCAAAAGGCCTGCCACAGTCATTTTTGACCACCCACTTCGAAAACGCGGTGTCTGTCGAAATTGTATACATGTTTGTGTAGATCTCGAAGAGGGGAATCGAACGATACCAACCGCTTCTCAAAAGACCTCAAATTAGAGGAATTGTGAGCACGCATCGGTTTTCGACGGTTTGCTACCGACAACTCCTCCGCGACCGACCTTCGCAATGGAGCGCAAGTTTTCAATTTCGAGCAATTTCATGGCTCCATATGAACAACGTATGCCAAACAGTAGAGCTCAAGCTCCTGAGCTCAAATATATCGTTAGTTTTTGAAATGAATGACTTTTAGGCGAGTTATATCAAAAAGACGCAAAAATCGCAAAATCGCGGTTTTTGCGGCGTCTATTCAAAAGACGCGTCCGGTAGTGTACTACCTCTCATTCCCATTCCCTCCGCCATACCTCCCAGCTCGGTCAACCGTATCCATACTTCTGCTCGACAGACTTTTCCACGCAACACGACAGATCTACGCTCACTCTCTTAACGGAATCCGCAGTTATTCTTTCTATGACTTCATATTTATGAAATTATTACTCCTTTCTAATCTAGAAAGTAGAGGCGCAGATATACGCGATGCTCACTCAAGCATGATGCCGTCCAGAATTAATTCCCTCAGAATTTTGAGCATCAAAATCCTGGCCAGGTCGCACCACACCTTGTTTACTTAATGTTATTCTTATAATATTTCGAAGTGTCTGATAAGCGCAAAACAAGTCAAATTTATTTAAAAAGCGGAAAATTAACAGAGTAAGTGCGTAAACCCCACTTTTTATAGCTAATATAAATACGAATCTTACAAAACAAGATACCATGAATGTTACAGATTTAGTCTATCAATACTGGAAGTACTAAATACCTTGTACTATTGAAGTGAAAACTCCACAGTAGCGCGCTGTAGTTTAGTAATTAACCAGTTCACACGCGAAATCTTCTTGAGCAGCTGATCCATTTCACATCGATTCGAACTACGGTAGTTCCACTTCAGCGCACCATACTAATTAATCATATGTGCTTTCGGCTACACACGCGTATTTATTTCTCCTTGAAGTTCACCACGGGGTAGCCGATAGCGTAAACCCGGCGGACTCCTTTATCACTTGACAACCAAACATCCCTGACAACCAACATCCCTTTGTAAGCCCAGGGGAGCCATTTACTATTTGCAACCAAAAACTATACAGTTTCAAGTCCACCCATTAATCTTTCCTCTCTTATACACAAGGAGTGCTTATGGTAATTCTAAGGGGAGCCATTCCCAGCCCGCGGACCAGGCCTACTGTTCTCGCGCCTATCATCCACACCCTGGAATATCGCCTGCGGCCCCGCATAGCTCCCCCCATTCTTCTATATAAGGACCCTCCCCAAGCCAGCAACATGGTAGCTCTTCTCGTCGGCTGTGGACCAGTTGTCCACCAAGCTCATCACCCTCGACATCTCAATTCGTCTCGCAACCTCACCACAGCGCCCTCGTCCTTTTTCCATCAACTGCAGTTGCTCTTCCTCAAGCCCACCCCACTTTTTTATAGCTTCCTTTTGTGATCTTGTTTTTGACAAAGTCACTTTTTCTTTAAAAACCTTCCTCCAATCGTCGGACGGTAGCCCAGAAGCGGGTGAACGATAGGAGTGGACAGTCTATATTCGCACCGACTATATTCCATCACGGTCAGAACCTCAAGTTCATATTTTTCCTTGCTTGCCAATTCTAATATTCGTCAAATAAATCATTAAATTAAGCTTAGACTTATATTCTAGCAATAGCGTAACTAAGCTTCCAAGCGGTCTAGGCTGACCCATAGAACACCCAGAACGTCTAACACTTCCCAGCGAGGACGCCGATAAAGGGTCCGATAAAACTTACGAAGTAGCTCGAAGCTTGGATCTAATGAAAGTGACGATGATCAGACCCTTACAGCACAAGAGTCTCCGTCACACCCTGAACTATTTGGAGAGGATCGAATCAATCCGGTTGAGTTTGCGACTCCCTCCAAAGACGACCTAGTGTTAGATAAACTAGCAGACGACCTTGAAAAAAGACAATTGTCAGTTATCTGTCATTCGACCCTAAAAATGGAAACTAAGCCCCTTATCGCCGCTGATCCAGCATTATATACCTCGTGTAAGCTCTTAGATAGCCTCGTCGGAAAAATTTCCGGCGACGACGATATCACATTCGAGGAATTCCTTGATGACCATACCGAGCAAATAGACTGCCTATGAATCCCATGTGAGCACGCCAAGTCCTTGATGCCCCTCTTCCTAACCGGTGGAGCCAAACTTAAGTACAGCAGCCGACGACAAAGTTGACTGGAAGACAACCACTATTACTGTAGCGAAAAAAAATCAAGACTCAGGCGCTTCTCAGTAACATTAGAGATAAGCTCCATAACCCAAGACAAAGCAAAGAAAGTATAGGAGAATTCGCGAGAAAAATCCTCGCCGAAGCTATAGTAGCCTTCCAGGGAGAAGATAAAAACATCCAAAGGAAACTAGCAATCGAGTTTTTCATTAAAGGATTGCGAACGTAAATTCGAAGAGCAATCCGTCGTTTTCCGGACACGGACGACTTTGAGTCCATAGCGACAAATGCAAAAAAAGAGTCTCGTATTTTGTAACAAGAACGTAGGGAGGATTACAAGATCGCCGACAGCGTTAACTCCCTCGTCATTAGCGACAAAGTGGAAACACTCCAAAGGCAAGTCAATAGCCTAATGATACATACCACTAGACAACAGCTAATCCTTTTCGCGGCCAGTTCCCCAGTACTAGACCTCCTAACCAGCCTTGAAGGCAGAGCAACTCAAATCTTTTTTGCAATAATCGCCAATGGAACAATTTCAGTTCCAGAAGTTCACTCCAAAATCGATTTCCTAACAATTGGAATCCAAGACGTTATTTTCGTCCAGCTTTCAGACCAAATTATGCTGCGTATAATCAACCGGCTGCATCCTACTCTCCGCAGCCGTCTCAGCTGGCAAACCAGCCTTATCAGCAACCTGGCTATCAGCTTAATACCAGATTCCCGGCTGTTATGCCAAACCCAGCGTTGTTTTGTGTCTTGACATTAGCTTTCGTCTCATTCATGCCTGTGGCAGACTGTCAGTATCAGCTGTGTGGTACTACACCTTTTTCTAATACTCGACTTCTACCGCCTCTGATTAAGTGCTCCGCTACAATGGAGGAGTCTATGCTAAAGACAATTGTCCATCTCTACGTACAGTGGAACAACCCCTTACGTATGACGGCGCACAATTGCTACCGGGATCTTATCAAAATAGAGGTTCACAACTTCTTCTACATTCACACCACGAGCACCATAATAGGCCGGTGACGTATCGGCATTCCGAGCAGTGAACGTAAGCAAGCGCAGGAAAGGAAGACCACATATAACCATTCCCTCATTGAGACCTCACCTGCGTTATACATGACCTCGGAAGATAGATGACATGAGTACGCCTCTTACTCTTTGAGGTTAAACTTTTTATATGAGAAGCATTTATTCCATAGAAGAGGGTGAAGTTGCCTCTTTAGACGGCATCAACGTATCTAGCTCATTGGGAGCTGGAACTAACTGTACTCTTTCGACCGGATCTTGTGCCACTTTAGAGGGAATGTTAATTTGGGATCCAATACCAGATCTCCCCACATGCCAATTCAAACTGATAGGCAGATGCGGTACTCTGGTTACCATGCCCTTTGTAGTAATTGATAGCCATGAGCTGACCTTTCAGTTTAGCGACGATCTTCGTTTGCAGTCCAACTTACTAAAAAAAACTGTAGGCTAGCACAAACCTATCTTACCACTTCGGCTTATGTTCTAGCGTTCCCAAGCATACCATCTAACATCATGTTACAAGATTACATGATAGAAAACTCATCAGTTCGCAGAGCTAAACGAGAAATCCCCTACATAAAGGACTCACAAAATAGACAGTCACGCTAAGAAAGAGTTCTGGTGCTATTTTTCCTTTTGATCCACTCTCTGTCTTCAAAATCTTCTTTAGCAGATCGTCCTTCTTTTGGAACCCGCCCGATTAAGCGCACAGATTTTTTTAAATGAAATTCTAAGATGGAACGTCACCAACGATGATTTTAATCGTAGTAAATACTATGGGGAGGAAAACTTTAAATTAAACACTTTAAGGTCAATAAGGTACACTGAATACCGTCTCCGTCAACCAGCACGCCTTCAATTCGTCCAGTCCAAAAGACCCTTGAATTACGTGGAATCCACCATACGTCGAGATTTAGTTGAAGACGTCACGGATATATTCGATGATTATTTGAGCAAAGAATTAGGCCAGTTGGGTCTTCAGCTCTCCAATGTCGGACTTCAGGAACGGGGACTAGACGTTCCATACTTCGACCTCAACGATCTTGTTTTACACATCCATGCAGCAGCGGCAACAAGGTCCACAACTGCTCCTACACTAACGACTGTCACTGTAGCTGTGTAGCTCCCATAAGGCCGCCACCACTGTTTCCTCCCGGACCCGCTGGGAATTCCACCAGCCGCAGTCAGCCGCACTTTGAGCCACATGTTACCCGGGGATCCGGGTATAAAAGCGTATGCAGAATAACGTCTGGGTCTCCGGCCCCTGAGGAGCTCCTGAGCCTCGATCCTCCCTTTTTCCCTTCTCCTTCTCCTCCCCCCCCCCCCCCTGAGGCCTTATATCCCTGAATTTTATTGTTGTCCACATGTGTTCCTATTATTAATAAAACCTTCTGTTATCGCTATGTCTTGTTATGTAAGGGCCTGAGAGGCCGTATGATCTACACAAATAAATACGTAAACGTAAATAAAACTGAGGGGACAGGTTTATTACATGGAGGTCCCGGCTAGGGTTTTTTTTAGTAAAAACCTCAATGAACGAGCTCTTTCATAGTACCCCCTCTATTTCTGTAGATCTAAATCTAATTGTAATTATAAATATATCTATATATAATAATTCTAATTAATTTCTATAATTTCATGATGCTGCAAAATCACAATATTTCATGCGAAATTCAAACTTGTGACATTTCCATCTTTGATATGCCAAATTGATCTTCCCTTTTCTTTCATTCGTCTTATACAAAGTTGAAGCGCATGAATTGCTCCCTCTGGCACGAGGCCAACCAGAAATTCAATAAAATTTCACATTTTTATTTCTGAGCAACAAATGAAGTCTCGGACGAGCCGCACCACACCTTGTGCAATAAAATTATTCATTGAATAACGATGGTGTTCGAATAAGCGCTGTAACGTTCAAATTCTGCCCAAGTATTAATGCAGAAAATGTTTAGATTTTCAAGGAATGCCACATTTTAAAAAACTATCTACTAACGAGAAAATGCAGCATCATCCTTTTAGTTCCTCATAGCGCTATAGTCTATGTTCTATTAATATCTTTTCTCCCGTGCGTTTTTCGCAATCGACTTCACGGCAGTTGCCTTCATAAACCCAGTTTTTACTCCAAGAATAGACCCCGCACATATCCTTCATGATGTATTACAGCCCGATACTTGCGTAACTCCACATCGTGCCCCACGCGCAATTAATCCTCTTCCTTGGCCAACTGCTGGTACCTAATATTAGTATCTTTCCCCTCCCGCTACAGCGATTAGTTACAAACACGCAGCTGTTTCGGAGCGCCCGACGCGAAGCGCAACTAATCTCTCTGTCCGCAGATGCTCAACAGTTGCCTGGCGGCTACAATCCCATGCCCCATCCATCACACGCCAGACGGTACCGCGCCTGTTGTCCCACACCCTAGAAACTTCTAAATGTGCCGGTCTTTGATCTCCTGGCGCGACTAATCCTCCGCTACACTTTCACCCCGCCCACCTCTCCCTCTGTTCTTATCCCCACTCCCTCCCGAACTGCATATAAACCCCAGGCGGTCTTGACGCAGCTCACTCCTCCAATTCAACGACCGACCGTCAGTCAGTCGTCGCCAGCACTCTTACAAGTATCAAGACGCAAGGAAAGAGTAAGCTCGCTTCCAATATCTCTTTTGTCATAATAGTCCCTCACTTTGAGGAAGACCAGAACTCTACGTTATTTACTCTTACTTTAACTTTTAATTATTTCCCACCTCCTCCATACTCATATTTCTCATACTTGTTCCCCTCTCCAGATTCCTCATTAGTAGACGCCTCATATCATCCCATTCGATATCAAACTGTCTTTCAACTTTGAGACCCCCAACCCAAACCGAGCGTGAGTCCCGAAGACTCCGCCATAATTTTAAGCGTGATCAACTCTTTGCCAGTTACTTGACTGACGAAGACTCCACACTCACCCCCTCCAGAGCCCCACTGCCGAATCGGACGACGATTTCGATACCGCCAATAGGCAAGAACTTCTAGATATTTTAGCAGAAAATTATAAGAATACCCTTAAAGCAGGTCGTCACCGTAAATCGATGGAAAACAAACAATATTTCCCTAGATCATATGTCCGTATCTTCTCCCGCATCCTTATATACTTCGTGCAAGCTGCAAGATAACCGCTTAGACAAATTTTCCGGGGATTCAGATAAGACCTTCGAAGAATTTTTAGAGGATTACACTGAGTTAGTTGACCGCTTAGGAATTACCCTCGAGCATGCTAAAACCCTTATGCCGCTTTACCTCACAGGAGGTGTTAAGCTGAAGTTCTATAGCCTCTCTGACGCTGAAAAGCCAACTGGGAGACCATGACCCTAGCTTTAGCTGAAAAATTCAAGTCCCCGGCAATTCTAAGTAACATAAGAGATGAGCTCCACAACATCAAGCAGGGTAAAGAGTCTGTTGGCGAGTTCGCTCGGAAAATTCTGAATAAGACTAAGGTAGCGTTTCAAGAAGAGGATACGGACATACCTCGTAAATTAGCAATTGACTTCTTTATCAAGGGATTAGCCCCAGATATTCGCAAGGCCATACGCTGTCTCCCTGATATAGAGAATTTCGATTCAGTAGTAGCAAATGTAGAAAAAGAGAGTCGTCTCCTAGATCAAGAGCGTAAAGAGGACTTTAAACTCATTGAAAGCCTTAATTCTTTGGCTATCAGCGACAAGGTCCAGACCCGTCAGAAACAGGTTAACACCCTCAGCAATAATAGGGTCATCTCTAATAAGCCACCTAATCAGTTCCCAGTCCTTTTCGTGGTCAAAACCGTACTTCCAGAGGACGGCCTTACCAAATCCAAAGAAATTATTATCCGCGATCCTCGGGGCAGAATCGCAACCCCTATCGCTCTATAAGATTCTCCTTTAGATCTTCGCTTAATTTTTGGAACTTCCGTAGATTTTTCCAACCCACTCAGAGGCAGAATTATATACCCACCTATAATCCCTCTTATCCCCAAAATTACCCACAGCAGCCTTCCTTCTCCCCCAATCAGCAATTGCAGCAATCCAGCGCTCCATCCAATCCTAGGTTCCCTCCTGTGATGTCTAACCCAGCTTTTTTCTGCATTCTCACGCTAGCAGCTCTTTCAATTCTCTCCCTTGGAGAGTCCCGTTTCCAGTTATGCGCTACGACACCTTTCTCGAGCCCACTCCTCCTCCCATCCCTAATTAAGTGCTCTGCCACAATGGACGAACCCATGCTCAGAACCGCTGTACAGCTGTACGTTAAACGGAACAATCCACTGCGTACTCAGGCCTTTAATAATTGTTATAGAGATCATATCAAAGTAGAAACCTATAATTTCCTTTATATTTGTACCACCCGCACTATAATTGGCCGCCAACGTGTTCGTCTCTCTTCTAGTGACAATCTTTTAAAAGCAATTCTGTGTATGGTCACTACCTCACCACTATCTCCTCTGGACTCCGGATGACATCAAAAATAGAGGAACTGGATACATCCCTCCCACTATGGGGAAGAACTTTTTATATGAGGAGCATTTATTCGATAGAAGAAAGCGAGATTGCTTCATTAGATGGGACGATTGTGTCCAGTTCATTGAGGCCCATAGAAAATTGCAGACTATCAAGTGGTGCGTGCATAATCCCAGGAGGAACACTGATCTGGGAACCTACATCAGTTCCCCCGTACGCCAGCATAACTTAGTAGGCACCTAACCATAAGCTTGATAACCATGAGCTAACTTTTCAATTCAGTAGCGATTAATATTTGCAATCCAAATTACTTAAGCATTGCTCACTGCCACATACATATCTCACCACCTCTTCTCACATGTTAGGGTTCCCCAATATCCCTTCCAACATTATGCTACGCGATTAACTACTCGAAAACTCTTCGATCTGTCGCAATAAGCGGAGCGCTCACTATATAGTCGACGCGGATTAGAAACAGTCGCGATATGAGAAAATCGCGAAGCAGACACCCACTCTGGCACAATCCTTGTTCGGTAAACCACTAGAGGAAATCCCATTATTTGCCACAAGGCCAATAAAGAATACGCGCCTTCTAAACGAAATGATTAGATAGAATGCAAGTAACGAGGACTTTTATCGGAGCAAATATTATGTGAAGGAAGACCCTAGAGTAAGCACCCTGAGAACAATCCGATACGCCGAATGCCGCTACCGCCAGCTTTCCCACCTTCGATATATCAAGTCTAAGCGCCCTTTAAATTATGCCGAGTTCACAATATATAGGGACCTCACCCAGGGAGTCACGGACATATTCGACGATTACTTAACTGAGGAATTTGGCCCTTTAGGCCTACAGCTTACAAATTCTGGTTTATAAGATAGAGAAAAAGAGGTACCGTACTTTGAACATGCCGATTTACTTCTGCTTACGCATACAAATAAAACCACTGCATCCCCAACCTTTCCCTATCCTATCACTTCACGAGGTCCGATCGATTCGCACTTAGGCGGACGCTCTGAGCCATCGCGCTGACCAATGGCGCGTAGCTGGCCGGCAGCCGGATGAGTCATACGCCCGCATCTACACCATGGATCCCGGAGACTCTATCGAGCTGCATAGCCAGCGAATGTGGGCAGCCACCTTGAACAAAACCACTGAAAGTCGTCGTAGTTCTGCTAATCTTCAGCCCATCCTCAACGTGTTCCTCATCTTGTTGTTCGGCTAGAACCTGGTCTGAGTGAAAGCATTCTTGACATATTGGGCAGACAACACGTTCGGCCTCGGGTGCAGTAGGACTCGCAACCAGGCTCAGCTTTACCTGGCCCACAACGCATTTGTGCTCTGAAGTACCTATACGGGTTCTCCCTCGGCTTTTTTTGAAATTTCCTTTCTTTTCGGGAAGATCCAACCTCGAAGCGTACCAACAAAAAAGCGAGTCATAGTTTTGATTCGACTCTTATAGAAAGGCCAAAAATTCAGAGAAATCGTGAGCGTAGATGACTAAACTTCTGAAAATGGGGGCGCACCCCTCGTCATTGTAGGCATGTGAAGTCTTGTTGATCTCAAAAACTCTGGCTTTCTCTAGGACCTTCTATATAGCCTTCAAGTCTATCTAACTACTGCATATTGTTCCAGTAAGGGAGCTCCTTCTTTTCATTATACTAAGGGTTATTGTTTCCCAAATCATTGAAAAGGGACCATGATTCCACTCTGCTTGTACTAAATCCTGGTAGCTATAGCGTAGAGTCGAGAACAGACTCATCGAAGCAAAAAACAGCTGGAAGAATGCTTTCTCACCACGATTTTTGAGGAATGGTTTTGTATTCCGCTAGGTGAGACGGCGGGCACTTTGAGTCATCGCTCCGCCCTGTCCCAGTCCATTGGTCGGGGCGATGACTCAGAACGTCCGCCTAAGTGCGAATCAATCAGACCATAAAACCAAAAACCATCCCCAACCTTTCCCTCTCCTATCACTTCACGAGCCCCCGCCACCACACTCTTTCCCCGAAGAATGCCTTTTACAACGGGGCTTCCACCAGATGTTCGTCCGTTTCCCACAGAGTCGCGTCCTACCACTTACAGGCCTACCACAGCTATAACAACACCTTATCCCTATATTAGGACCTCTCCGCGACCGGAAACCACCCCCGTCCGCTATTTCCACCAATTGATGCGCACCACGTTGTCCGGCCTATGTCAAGTAATTTCGCAGCGCTTTATGACGAGATTAGTATGGACAATCCCGAAGCACTCCAAATAACCAATTACAATGTGGTTATATACCAAATTTCTCCTACTGTGGCTCTCCCAAACCCTACGGACGCACTCATGCAATTTTCCTTTTTAACATTCCATTACGGCACACGTTTAATAGCATCTGTATGAGGCAATATTTAAAGACCCAGAAAATACATTCTTTGAGCGTAATTGATCTCAATTGGACAGCTCGGACTCTTCTCGATCGCAATGACGTTTCCGCTAATACCGAAAATGGAGCACTTTTGGTAACTCGATGTAAACCTATTAACGCCACAGCAGTTTTTACAGATCATAAGGTGAATAACACCTGTTACTCCCTACTCCCGGTTTAAGTTGAGAAGCGCTTGTTTTTCTCTATTCCAAATTCCGATGATCTTTTGCACTTTTCAGTCGAAGTGGCATGCCCTTACACGCAGCCTGTCATTTCAATGTTTTAGCAGCAACTTTTTCCACCTAATACTTTACAGAAAGCTAACTCTAAGCCATTTATTTTCAATGCTCCTTTCCTATATCACCACATTACTGAGAATTTTGCACATTCTATCCAATACCAGCTGCAGTTCTTGCAGCAGGAATATGGAAAACTCGAAAATCGTCTAAGAAAACGTGGCATTTTGGAAAACACGTTGAACCAAATTGAAAGTATGAGTGGCTCGATCACTGAATCTGTTCGCACAGTCCATGACTTTACTACAAAGAAGCTCTCAGACGGCGTTGAGAGTATTCGATGGTCAATACTCTCTTTAGTCATGTGGATAACAATTCCGGCCTTGGAAATAATGATCGCCGTGGCCTTTTGCTTTTACTACGCCAAGTTTTGCCTGATTCGTAGATCTAGTAGAACGGCAGCCACTGCTTTTGCCGATTTAGCTCATACACTTACCCTGCTTGCTCCCAAGCGCGCACGTAACCGAGAAATTAACTACATCAAGATGGAACCTAGTGCCCCTCCTCCCCAACGTCTTTTTGTAACTAGTGTATATGCCCTTCTCTCCTCATTAGAGAGAAACAAAAGCTCTTTGCCGTACATACAAGTCCTTATCAACGATGCCCCTATTATAGCACTATTTGACAGTGGAGCGTCGCTATCCTATATGCGGATGACATCACTCTCTACATTGAAAGCAAGTCATAGGGTATCACGTTCCAGCTGTGCTCCGGCACGAGCTGCGAATGGTAGCCAAGTCACCCTAATAGGAACGGTAGTACTACCAGTGGAAGTAGGCTCTCATTCTATTAATCATTTTTTCCATATCTCACCCGACACTGAATGGCCGGCGCCAGTTCTCCTAGGATCTGATTTTATTCACAGTCTAAATGCCATTGGTTCGCAAGTAACCCTTGATTTATACAATAATATGCGGATGACATCACTTTCTACATTGAAAGCAAGTCATATGGTATCACGTTCCAGCTGTGCTCCGGCACGAGCTGCGAATGGTAGCCAAGTCACCCTAATAGGAACGGTAGTACTACCAGTGGAAGTAGGCTCTCATTCTATTAATCATTTTTTCCATATCTCACCCGACACTGAATGCCCGGCGCCGGTTCTCCTAGGATCTGATTTTATTCACAGTCTAAATGTCATTGGTTCGCAAGTAATCCTTGATTTATATAATAATACCATCATGATTGGTTCACAAGTCCATAGGACATTTCAGGTAAATAGCGTATCACCTCACATTTTTCCATATTACAACGTCAGGGTGTTTCACGCGGTTCTTCTGCCGAAAAGAAGCAAGAATTTTATGGCCTATAAATCGACGGCCCTACTGGAATGACTGTTTCCTACTAGAGAACAATTTACGTGAATCAGAATCCCTCTATGTAGTTGGACGATGTCTCTCAACCCCTGAGAATGGCCAAAGTCCCATAATGGTCCTAAACCCCTCAGCTTCGGATATAATGCTTTATAAGTATATGAGTATCGCAAAAGCCTCCCCCATATCGCCCTGCTCCGGCCAAGTATCAGCAGTTGAGACAAACCAGTTCAACCACTATATTCCACCCGAGGCCAACTCTGCCGTGCCCAAGTTCCCCATAGACTATTCCCCTTGCTAAGATATAGCAAAAGAAGTCGATTTAGCCCAATCCAACTTGACCGCAGGTCAGAAAGACACCCTTTTGGATATTATCCGAAAACATAGCAATGCCTTCGTAGGTCCCAACGGACACTTAAGCCATTATAACGGACCTATACGCCACCGTGTCGACCTCACCCATGATGCGACTATTCCCACTAGGAAGGTTTATTGCGTACTCCTGGAAAAACGGAACAGGATTAAGCGTCAGATAGTCCAAATGCTTACCGACGGTATATTCCGCGAGTCCATGTCTCCTTTCTGCGCCCCAATAGTTCTTGTAAAAAAGAGAGATGCAAATAGTTGGCGTTTTACGATCGATTTTACAGCATTAAATGCTATAATCAGACCGCAGCAGTCTATCCTTCCTAATATACAGGACATTATTGATCTTTGCGCTAACAAATGCCTATATTCTTTCCTTGATTTTTAACAAGGATTCCATCAAATACCTGTAGAAGGGACTCATTGCGAACAGACAGCATTTGCCTGCTTTCTAGGATCATTCGAGTATAACCGGATGCCCATGGGCCTCGAAGGCGCTCCGGCCACTTTTCAGAGAATTATGAATGATTTCAAAAACGTCTTAGGGCTCAAGTTTTCATTTATATAAATAACCTCATTATAACTTCCGAAACCCTCAAGGAACATCTTCGAGACATAGACGAGGTCTTAGGCAAAATTCAAACTATAGGCATAAAACTGAAGGCTTCAAAATGTGATTTCGCACGTAAGGAAATCAAATTCCTTGGGTTTGTTCTGAGCAAGGACGGCATTCGACCCAACTCAAACAAACCAAAGCCATTGACAACTATCCAAGACCAAGTTCGGTCACCGAAGTGAAAGCTTTCCTAGAATGTGCTCTTTTTTCCGCCGATTTATACGTAATTATGCACAGATAGCGGCCCCACTTTCCAACCTCCTCAAGAAAAATGTACCATTTGTTTGGTCTCCCGAATGTGAGGAAGCTCTTCTGCTTTTGAAGAAAGCTCTTACTACAGCTTCTATCCTAGTAGCTCCGAGATTGGGATCACCCTTTGTTATCGAAACCGATAGTTCCGCAAAAGGAGTAGCCGGTATCCTTAAGCAGCAGCAAGACAATGAGTTACGTATTATCACCTTCGCTAGCCGAACGCTTAACGCCCATGAAGCCCGTTACCCAGCCATAGAACTAGAGGCCCTCGATTATGCCGTGCAAAAGTTCCGACCCTATATCGACGGTGCAAAAACCACCATCATCACAGATCATTCCCCTCTTAAGGCCCTTTTGTACCGCAGGGATTTGACGGGTCGGCTGGCTAAGTACCAAATTGTATTACAAGAATTTGATATATCGATTACTTACCGCCCAAGGAATAAAAATACTGTATGCGACGCTTTGTCCCCATACCAACTTCAAATTCATGCCATTTCCTCAATCAATAATAGATCGTCCTTTTTAAATCTCGCTGACGTCCGTGATGAACAAAGTTAGTGTTTATGGATTACCGAGTATAAAAATCTCCTTAAAAATCAAAATATCGATTATTCAGACCACCCGTATCTATTGGAGTACTTGAATCTTTACGGCATTTTATATAGAATCCCACCTAAGATTAATAAGGATCCAGTTTTAGTTTTTTCTGATAACTCTAGACTGAAACAGAACTTATTTCCAAAATCCACTCATTCCGAATGGGTGCAGCTCATTTAGGAATCTCGAAAACTCAAAGTATGATCTCTAAGATTGCCATATGGAACAAAATGGCTCGCGACATTAGGAATTTTGTGGTTGTATGTAAAATCTGTTATTTGAGGAAAGATCCCAGCGCCTACAGAGTAAATGAGCCCCTCCACGAGTTCGGAATTCCCACCCGTCCATGGGAACGTGTACTCTCTGACGTCATAGGGCCTTTGCCCATGACATTGAACGGTAGTAAATTTTTCCTAGTTTTCATTGATGCGTTCTCTAAGTACATTATAGCCGAACCTATTCCGGACCAAAAGGCAATAACCACTACCAACACATTTATGAATCGCTTAGTTGCCCGATTCGGCCCTCCACATATGCTCGTGACCGATCAGGGCACCAATTATCTAAGCGATACATTTCAAGAAACCCTTAAGGCCATGCAAGTCCTTCATCGAACTAGCACCCCTTACCATCATAAAAGTAATGGTCAGGTTGAACGTGCTAATCGTACCATAGAAGAACTTATTACCATGGCCACAACCCAGAAGACTGACCAATGGGATGACGTCACTTTTCTAGCAGTCCACGCTAACAACTGCGTGGAAAATTCAACTACGAAACTTTCCCCCATTCCATCATCCACGGCTTTGACCCGCCTAATATCTTCCGTGCTGCTTTACAATTGCCTATCAGAAAATGTGCTGACGAGCAAGACTATACAGGTCAGTTAGTACCCTAACTAAAGGATATCTGGAGCCAGGTTACCCAAAATATCACCACTGCCCAGATTACCCAAAAGCTCAATTACAATCTCCGAAAGCGGGCAAAGCCACCGGAATTTAACATGGGTGATCAAGTATTAATAAGAAAAGAAACCGGTAGAAAAATCGTACCTAAGTTTGATAGTCCTTCCCCCATTGTTCGCATTGATCGCCCCAAAATCACCATTTCCGACGGCCGACGGAATCAGACGATCCATATGAACCGCGCTAAATTCAGGAACATGCTGGTATTTCACATTTCTTTTCATCAATAGAACATTTCAGCAACAAATTTTTATTCTAAGTGACATTAAAGCACATTCAACTCGTAATATAACAAAGTTTAATTATATCTTTCTACATCAACATGAGCCCCCTGGGCTCAACCGAGCTCCGTTCGCTTGAACGTGCCCTCCAGCTTCGGGAGGGGGACGAGCTCTCGCAGCGCGAAGCGACTGCGCGCTCTTCTGCGGATATGAAAATATCCGCAGGCAGCCGCTCCTAGGAACACCATTACTCCTAAATAAATACTATTAATACTTACATTTATAAAGCATGTATAATTCCATAGTCATAATAAGCATAGTACTTACCTAGAAAAATCAGGAGCATCACCATCACTGGGTGCTCCTCTGCGGCCTCATCCACCCTCTTCTCTATGCAGTCGGGGAAGATGTATCCCTCATCGCAGAGGCAGCGGTAGCTCCCCTCGACCGCATAACAGATACCGCGTTCCGTGCAACGCTCGGTATAGAATGACCGATCCACACTGTGCGTCATTCCGCAATCATTTTATAATAATCAATAATCAATAATCAATCAATAGCTACCATGTCATCGATAACGTCGACGCGTATGAATAATGGAGGCGGATACCGCGCACTGCCCGACATTAATCGTAATAAACAGTGCGGCCTGTCTCACACTCGACATTCCGCAATTAGCACTAGGCGCGCTCGCACCTCACGTCGAGGTCATCATCGCGCCAGAATGTTCGCACCTTAACATTGAGCAACCGCCAATGGATCTACTTCGCACCTCAAGATGCGAGCGCCACTAACTTCGCAATTTTTATATTCTAATTTTGTATAATTACAAATGAAAATTTGCACTCCCCTATTATTATCAACTATTAATGAAATGCTCCTCTCTAATATCATCATTCCTATTTTAAGATGTCTGCACCACTCAATCATCTGCGTTAAGCGCCATTGTCTTTAAACAATGCGTGCACGATCACGCTCCCCTCCGTCACCTCCTCGCAGCATGGTATACTCGGATCTGTCACGTGGGCGAACGTGCTGGATCCGGACCAAGGACCAGGACCAATACACGGTCTCAGAGAAAGAGGAGAGCTCGCACTTCACCGTCCCCCTTCGACCGCACATTTTGTGCGAGCCGCTCCATGGAAGGAGGCGAACCGATATGGACATGGACTCTCAGAAGAGTACACGGTTCAACAGCTCACCACGGAGCGAGGCCTCGTCAAAATCTCGCTCGCCGTCGCCAATGCGACTATCCAAATGAGCATCCTCCGACGAGAACGAGGACCAGAAACAGCAGGCCAAACCTGTGGTCCAACTGGCCACAATGGCGGCCAGACGCTCGGTGAAGGCGCCGAGCTCTTCGCCTAGCCCTCCACCCGTCCCCTCCGGCCAAGAAGAGAGCCGCCCCCACCGTAGCTGCTAGACCGACGTCCAATTATAAGGCGTACGCCGTGCCCGGCACATTCTGCGAAAAATGCGCTCCTAACGCCCGCTCCTACTAACCCCTTTTGATTATCCGTGTGCCCTCTGCAACGGATCCCACGGCACGGCCTTATGCCGTGCCGACATTCCCCACTGTGTAAAGACCACCATATTACATCGCCTGAACCGTTGACCACGGTGCATCGGCTTCCACCCTTTAGAGATGTGCCATTCGAGGTGGCCGTGCACCAAGTGCGGTGGCACGGACCACCATGAGCTCCTATGCACGGTGGTCCCCCGTTCTCTATTTCCCATGAACCCCCCCCCCCCCGCTTTTAGTTCTTGGGGATAGGGACTTTCCGGAGGAGAGGATGTAATGTAGCTCTAATAAGGCCGCCACCGCTGTTTCCTCCCGGACCCGCTGGGAATTCCACCAGCCGCAGTCAGCCGCACTTTGAGCCACATGTTTCCCGCGGATCCATGTATAAAAGGCGTATGCAGAATAACGTCTGGGTCTCCGGCCGTGTGGTTTCAGCTCAGGCGCCCCCCCCCCCCCGCCTTTGAGGAGCTCCTGAGCCTCGATCCTCCCTTTTTCCCTTCTCCTTCCCCCCCCCCCCCCTTGAGGCCTTATATTCGCGACTTTTATTGTTGTCCACATGTGTTCCTATTATTAATAAAACCTTCTGTTATCGCTATGTCTTGTTATGTAGGGGCCTAAGAGGCCGTATGATCTACACGTAAATAAACCTGAAGGGGCAGGTTTATTACACATCCACATGTAAAGGCTCCTACAACTACACTTTCCACTTCGGTCTATCAGTACCCTCAAGAATACCGTCCCATATTTGGACATCATGGCACTACCAAAAATCCCGCAACTTTTCCCTCTTTTCACGGTAAGATAGACTTCGATGCATCACAAACTTTGCAACCTCTCCACATCTATAGCGCAAGAACTCCACACCAAATAGTTCCAACCATACCACCACAAGAACCATCGGGACGCACACGTGCTATCTTCGTTTTCAATATTTCTATAAGGCACACTTTTAACAACGTATAGATTAGGCAATACTGGAATACGAAGAAGATCCACTCTATAAGCGCAATCGATCCAACGTGGACAGCCCGGTTGCTACTTGATCGACCTGATGTACCACCGCTGCGAATGGAGCACTCTTAGTGACTCAATGTAGATCCATCAATGCAACTCAAACCTTCCCTAACCATGCTGTGAACGGAACTTGTTTTGAGTTACTTCCAATCCAAATAAAGGAACGATTTTGGTTCCTTCTTCTAAACTCTATCGAATTCGTTCCTCATTGCACACCCCCCTCAATATCAATTGAAATTCTTCCAACAAGAATATGAAGAATTGGTGGCGATGTCCGTTCCTCCACGTGGTGCCACTGGAAACTGCTCGCTTTGTGAGCTAAGCTAAGCACGGACACTCGAATGCAGGTGACAGGCCCTAGTGACAAGCAGGCCTACGAAGACCCATGTCACATCACATGGTGTATGATGAGTCATGTTTTTCGAGATTGTGCTACGGCGACCGCAGGAGCCGACGCGCATTCGCACAGCCCGGCGAGTGTGAGAAGCATGCGAGAGTCCCTGATGCGAGGACGGCATCGGGGGGGGGGGGGGAGCAACTGAGCTAGTCCGAATATCCCGTAACGTAAGCAGGACCCGCGTAGTAACGCTGAATGTGGGTATGTTGACGGACCGCTCTTGCGAGTTGGTTGAACCACTGGAGCGTAGAAGAGTTGATCTCTGTGCGGTGCAGGAGACGAGATGGTCCTGCCGCAAGTCAAGGGACATAGGACGAGGTTTTAAGGTCGTCCTATGTGGAAGTCCCAGGACCACCAGTGGTGTCGGAATAATCGTCTCCGAACGATTTCGTGACTCGATTGTAAGCGTCGAACACTATGACGATCGGATGATGAAGATCGTTGTCGCCACGAAGGAACGACTCTAACACTTCTTCTGTGCGCATACTCCGCAGAGTAACTGCTCCGATCAAGCCAAGGAAGAGTTTTGGAGCCTACTTGATGAGAAGACAGCAGAGGTACCGCCGAAAGATGTCATCATAGTCGCTGGTGACCTTAATGAGCACGTAGGTGCTGCGAAGGACGGGTACAGCTGTCATGGTGGTTTCGAATACGGGTCTCGTAACGCCGATGTTGAGAGCTTTCTTGAGTATGCGGAATCGCATAACCTCACCATTGTAAACACCGTTTTCCGAAAACGCGACTCCCACCTTATCTCATACTATTGTGGGAGCTCCAAGTCTCAGATAGACTTTGTCCTTGTCAACGATCACGACCGAAGCATTGTCACAGACGCGAAGATCGTGCCGTATGATACGGTCGCCCCACAGCATCGACCGCTGGTCTGCACCTTTAAGATCATCCCTCCGAGGGAGCAGCAGGTTGAGCGATGCGGTGCTGCGAGAATCAAGTGGTAGCGAATGAAAAAGAAGGAAGCAGCTGTGATTTCCCGCTACGGTTGCCGACAGTCACGACTGTCGACGAAACTTGGAAGAAGGCGACTGACGCGATTCGTCAAGCTGCACAGTCAGAACTCGGCATTACGAAGCCTTGGCGACGGAAGGTCGACAAGCAGACATGGCTGTGGACAAACGACGTGAAAGCAAAGGTTTGAAAGAAGAAGTCGCTTTATCACGTGTTTCTTGGCGAAAAGGCAACCGATAACTGGCGGAAGTACCAAAAAGCGAGCAATGCTGCAAAGAAGGCCGTGGCTGTTGCGAAAGCCACTCATTACAGTGATGTCAACGAAAAGCTCTCGTCGCGCGATGGTGAGCGGTATTTGTACCGACTTGCTAAGACCTGCCATCGCCAAACCGAGGATATTGAAAAGTTCTTTGGCATCAATGATGAGAGCGGCCATCTTCTGACAGACCGCAAAAACGCGCTGAAGCGATGGCGTGATTACTTTGAGGTAACTTCCACTATGGAATTTCCTCATCCGGCCACCCCTTCTGTGGCTTCTGTTCACGGTCCCGTTCACAATATCACCATGGATGAAACAGAAGCGGCTCTGAAGAAGATGAAACCCGGTAAGGCGACAGGGCCGGATGATCTGGCAGCCGATGTTTTGAAGTCGAAGCTCTGGTATCCTGCTGAGTGGTTGGCTGAATTCTTCAACCAGCTAGTAAACGAGAAGAAAGTACCGGAGTGTTGGCACAACAGTACGACGATTCCGATTTGGAAGAAGAAAGGCAGTCCTGCAGGCGGCTTCAGTTATCGTCCGATTCGCTTGCTTTCGCACAGCATGAAGATCTTCGAGCGAATCCTTGATAGACGAATTCTGAAATCGTCAAGCTCTCCGACAACCAGTGCGGTTTTAGGTCTGGTTGTGGGACCATTGATGCTATACACGCCGCCCGCCTCCTGGTGGAGAAGCATCGCGAGAAACGAAAGCCAGTGCATGTAGCCTTTCTCGACTTGGAGAAGGCCTTCGACCGCGTACCGCGTGAGGTTATATGGTACGCCTTGCGACAACACAACGTACCTGAGAAACGCATAGAGTGGGTGCGGATGCTCTACTCTTGCCCAAAGAGTAGAGTGCAAGCTGCAGCTGGAACCTCAATGGAGTTTCCCATCTCTGTTGGGGTGCACCAGGGTTCTGCGCTTTCTCCACTCCTCTTTGTTGTCGTCATGGATGCCATTACGCGAGATCTTCAGAAGCCTGTCCCATGGGCATTGGTCTATCCTGATGACGTGATGCTCGCTTGCGAAGACAACGACGATCTCGAGCGGCAGGTGCAAGCTTGGTGCGACCGTCTGGCGAGGTTCGGACTCAAATTGAACGTCAAGAAGACCGAATACCTAACGACGGACGTTACTGAGTCCAGCTTCATCAAGGTTAACGGCATCGAGCTTCCACGCACTTCGGTGTTCAATACCTGGGATCGGCAATAGCGTTTGACGGCGTTCTGATGGTTGAAGTAAACTCACGCGTGAGTGCAGCTTGGTCCAAGTGGCGTTCGCTGACTGGCGTGCTCTGCAATATTAAGATACCAGACACTGCATGGCGAGCCGTAGAGGTGCCAAACACGTCGGCGACCGTGCGTGGCGAGCCGTAGACGGGCCGAACACGTCGGCAACCGGGCCTGGGCATTTAGATGATCATCGACGTTAATCGTCCGCAGCAGTGGTGGCAATCGATATCGATAGATATTATCGACTTTTGGGGATGTCGTTCAAGCGGCACGAAACTTCAGTCCTGGGGGTAATCTAGGTCGCTGAACACGAATCTGAAATTTGTTTTTGAGGTATCGATTACCATCAATCGATATTGATCAAATTACATATGGATGTCGTTTATTTTTTCTGTTTCTTTCTAACTTGCCGCAATGCAGTTAAGGTGTTCTTCCTGCGGAAGCCATAACATATGTTGCAGCTAAGATTGATGATGAGAAGTTATCACTACGGCAAAGTCGTTGAAAAGCCGTCAATGCGGCCAAGATGCCGCTCGGACGGCTGTACTCTATATAGTAAAACCAGTTCTTTACCGCAACAAAAGTATGAAGGTCTAAAAGTTGGGAAAAGAAGATGGTTGTTAACTTTTCGTGGTTTGGGGGCGAAGCCTCCAACCTGTCGTCGGCGGCCGCTAGGCCGCTGAACGAATTGTAATTACATAAAGATGCGTGAAGTGTTAGTGGTATGTGGTTTACTAATGAAACGTTCTTACGTTGGATATCGGTATTGCTCCGGCGAGGTGGTGTTGGTTTTCCATTACGATCGTGGTAATGTGGTGAAACCTTTTGCTCCGTGCCATCGTCCAGTTTAGTTCTGAGACACCTCCTCATGCCAGACAGCAGAACAGTGGGCCGTTCCATGAGTTGGGAGGGTCCACCAATACTTGAGCATGAATCAAGTATTGCCATGCTTGTGCGTGTTGTAGGATTGGGCACTGGATATGTTCTGTTGGGCATCTTAAATAATATCGATACACTAGTAATTAAGAGCGATTTTTTTATTGCCGTGTAAGCTTTATGTTATCTGCTGGAAAGATAGAAGTGATGTTGACAAAGGAGTCGTCGAAATAGTCACATGTGCTCTGATGCTTGTAAGAAGAGCACACAGCTATCTACCTATTAAGATAATTATTGTCATATTTAATTATACTGGAGATTGGTTATAATTTTATTTGGAGGAAGAGATACAGTGGTGAATGAAGTGAGTTTTAATGGCAAATTTATGGTGCTAAGTATACGACTTGCTGTTGTTACTTTACGAATCCATTTAGCGAACTCATTTGGGTTTAGGACTTCTCGATCAACTTAGTGGGTCATTTATATAGCCATAGCTTAGCAGTTCTCGAACGAGGCATTTCCTATTGGTTAAATGATGACACGCTACTGAATGAGTGCCTATTTATACAGCTTGTTTGTAGAATTATAAACTTTGGCGCGGTTCATATGAACCGTACGTTGTCGACTGCCATCAACGATTGTTATATTGGGTCGCTGAATGTCGATAATCTTAAAAGGGTCTTCAGACTTAGGTGAAATCTTGCAACCAACTTCTTTTCGCAAATCATAGTTGCGTTGTTGAACGGATTGAGCTGTTGTGATGTTTTCATTAACTTTGCTCCATATTTCTTTCAAAATAGGGACAAGGTGTCCTACGTAATCCTTTTCACTGGCAGACTTCCTTGTAGGAAGTTGAAGAACAGCACGGAATATATTGAAGGGTTGGAAACCGTGGATGTTGGAGTGAGGGGAATATTGTGTGGTAGAATTATTTGTGGAATTGTGATCGTGAATAGCTAGGAAAATAACATCAACCCACTGATCATTCTTCTGAGCCGTAGCCACAGTTATAAGTTCTCCTATTGCGCGATTCGCGCATCCTACCTGATCATTACTTTCGTGATGGTACAGTGTGCTTGTTTTATTCGCAACCTGGATACTTTTAAGTGTCTCTTGAAAGGCATCGCATGGGAAATTTGTGCCTTATTCCGTAGCAAATAGTCGAGGAGGTCCAAATCGGGCAACGAACCGGCTCATTAAAGTCGTCTTCGTAGTAATCGCCTTTTGATCTGGTATAGGTTCGGCAACTATGTATGAACTTAGAAAAGGCGTTTACAAAGACGATAATATATTTATCACCATTCAATGACAGTGGTAAAGGACCAATTACATCGGAGTGGACTCTTTTCCATGGTCTGATGGGAATGTCGTAATTCTGTAGGGGCTCGACAGTTTTGAAGGCCTTAGGGTCCTTCCGAAACTGACATTCTTTGCAATTGGTAATGTAATTCCTAATGTCCTGAGACATTTTATTACAAAAATCGTAATCGTGGAAATTATCCCTTGAGTTTTAGTAATACCTAGCTGCGCACATCTAAAAGCAATAAACTTTAGAGACAAGCTCCTCTTTTACTTTAGAAACGTCAGGAAGCACTATGATTGGATCTAGATTCAGCTTCGGCGGAACTCGATAGAGGACTTCGTTGAAATTTACATGGTCTAGCTTATGAGCATAATCTGCGTAGCTAAATTCCGGATCTACTAACATGCTTTTATATTCAACGATCCAAGCACATTCGTTTTGTTCTTCACGTACTTCTGCTATATCTATGTCGTTCCTAATTGTATTGTCTACAGCGACAGAGCTGACCGCAGGTGGATAGCGAGACAATGCATAACAAACGTTATTTTTATAAACGGAGCGGTAAACAATTGTGATGTCAAATTCTGGAAGGACGATTTGATATTTCGATAATCTACCAGTTAAGTCTCTTCGATGAAGTAGTGCTTTCAAAATTGAATGATCCGCGATGACAGTTGTTTTTGCGCCATCGATATATGGTCGAAATTTTTATACGGCGAATACTACACCCAAAGCCCCAAGTTCTATAGCTGGATACCGAGCTTCATGTTTGTTCAGTGTCCGACTAGCGTAAGCGGTAACTCTAAGCATGTTGTCTTGTTCTTGATTTAGAACGCCGGCTATACCTGTTGCTGAACTTTCAGTTTCGATTAGGAACGGATGTTCTAGACGAGGAGCAACCAAGACAGGAGCGGTTGTCAAAGCTAATTTAAGCTTCTGCATGGTTTCTTCATTATTTGGAGCTCAGTTGAAAAATGTTTCCTTTTTCAAAAGATTGAAAAGTGGGGTGAGAAAACGAGCACATGCCTAGGAAGGCTTTTACTTCAGTGATGTTTTTAGGTGTTGGATAGTGGTCTATTGCTTTCGTTTTCTTGGGGTTTGGTCGGATCCCATCCTTATTTAGGACGTATCCAAGAAAACCGATCTCCTTACATGCGAAGTTGCATTTAGATGCCTTCAGCTTTATGCCTATCTGTTCTATTTTCCCTAGACCTTCATCTACGTCGTGCAAATGTTCTTCAGGGGTTTATGAGGTAATGATTAGATCATCGATGAAAATAAAGAATTGGGCTCGAAGCAGTTTCATAAAGTCGTCCATTACGCTTTGGAAAGTGGCAGGTGCTCCTTTAAGCCCATAGGCATGCGGATGTATTCAAATAAACCTAATAAGCATGCGACGGCTGTTCTCTCACAGTGTGCTTCTTCGAGTGGTATATGATAAAATCCTTGTTGGAAATCTAGTGAAGAGTAAAGACATTTATTAGCACAAAGATCAATTATGTCCTGTATGTTAGGTAGGATTGAGCGCTGGGGCATGGTAATAGCGTTCAAGCCTCTAAACTCGATTGTGAGACGCCACCTGTTGGCATCTCGTTTCTTAACTATAACAATTGGTGCGCCGAAGGGTGATGTTGATTCACCTACGATACCATCATTCAACATTTGTATGATCTGGCGTTCGACTTCTTGGCGTTTTTCTAGTGGCACTCTATACATTTTCCTAGTAGGGATAAGGTCGTTGTCGGTGGAGTCGACGCGATGGCATATCGGACCGTTATAATAGCCTAGTTGCTCGTCAGTTCCTACAAATTGATTCATATGTAGTCTTAGAACGGTTTTGAGTTCCTCTTTTTGCTTCTCAGTTAAGTCTGCTTTGCTTAAATCTACTTCGCTGGTAACGTCATACGGGGTACATTTCTGCGAAGGGAATGAAGGCATTCTGGCTTCCCAGTCAGCTTCGGACGGTATGTTTAAGCTGGTGGGGTGGCATCTACAGCTGAGATCTGTTCCTGAAATGATAAAATGGGAGTGGCATTAGCTAAGTTCATATTTTTGTAGAACGTTATGTCGCTTGCAGATGGATTCAGGACCACTACTGGACATTGACCATTTTCAGGAGAAGTGAGGCGGCGGCCTATTACATATTGTGAGTTAGAGAGCCTGTGGTTGTCCTCTAATAAGAAAGAATCAGCTCCCACGGGTAATTGACCATCAATATACACTGCTACAAAATTCTTACTCCCCTTTGGCAGTATGACGGAGTGTAAGTCGGAAGTTGTTGTTGTCGGAGTGGGACTGATACGCTATTAAGCTAAATTGTTTTATCCTGTGATCACAGAGTTGTCGAAAAGATCCAGGGTGACTTGAGAACCGATTGCGTTCAGACTATAAATGATGTCGGAGCCCAACAATACAGGTGCAGAGCATTCGCTGTCGCCGAAATGTGAAAGCGATGATTAGTCGAATACATCACCGTCGCTTAAAACTAATTGTTTTTGAGGGAATATGAATTTTTAAAAAATTAACGGATTTACCGAACTTACCGAAATTTACCGGCGAATTTCCGTGTTAAAAATACGCGGTAAAAAATTTACTGGCGGCAAGTCAGCGCACACCTCTGATTGGCTGTCAGCATTGAGAAGGCTGCCAACACCAAGATAGTTACAGCTAATGTAGTCACAGACAGTGAAGTAGCACCGTGTTCGATCAAGTCCTCACGAAAGCTTCCTGTACTCGTTGCCTATCAGTGTATGCGAATACGCAAGATAACGGTGCATCTTGAGACAAACAACGTGGCTGTATACCACGTACCCACGGCATACAATCCTGCTGATGCTGGCACAAGAGGATTGTCAAGTGAGCAAATTCTCGACCACAGCTGGCTATAAGGTCCACGTTGGTTAGAAAGTGGGCTCAAGTCCAAACTTTTGAAGCCCATAGACGTGATTTAATCTCGTGAAAGCGATGAGGAGTGCGGCAGGCCAGTAATAATTAGCCCTCCACACGCTAGTAGTACTCTCGCGGGTGAGCATGTATTTGACTTTTCTCGGCTGTCTACAGCCTTACGGTCAATAGCACGCTGTTGAGAAATTCCTTCACCACCTCATCTCGAAAGTGAATGAGAAAAAGCAATCGCCACTCTCAATCGGATTCATCGCAAAGTTTGGGCTCCAAACTGAAATTGACGCACATAACATCAATTTTGTTGCAACGCTATTGCATGCTGATGTTTACAGGAACATTAATGAGAAGGGACCCAGCAACAGGCTTCGTAATGTGCAAATTGTCCGCGACAAGTACGGCGTTATAAGGCATATATCGCGAATGCAGCACGCATGCATTCCAGTGGACGCAAAGTCCCCAACCTATCTTCCAAATAGAGGAGATGCAATAATGGACTTATTAACAGCTATTCACAATGATAACTTTCACTGTGGCAAAGATCAGACCTTATCACTGACCAGGCCAAAGTACTGGACCTCTCGTGCGTCTGGATCATTTAAGACCTACCTATGAAATTACACAGTCTGTAAAAGATGGCAAGGACTACCATTTGGTCCCCCGCTATTCCATCGCTACCGGCCGATAGGGTGGTGATAACAAAACCATTCCGAAATGTAGGATGTGACTTTATTGGTCCGTTCACAAGTTCGGACGAAAGCATGTAACTGTCTGTACACATGCTTAACCACCAGAGCGGTTCACCTAGAAGTAGTAGAAGACATGTCCGCTGGAGCCTTTCTGAACTGCTTGGTGCGGTTTATTTTTAGAAGAGGTGTTCCTCACATAATTCGTTCTGATTGTGGAACCAATTTTCGATTAGGTTCGAAAATTTTAAATTATTTAAGTATTTTTAATTAATTTTATTATTTATTATTTTTAATCAATTTTTATTTTTTATTTATTTTTTACATTGAAAAATTTTTATCGAAGAACTATCAAGTTCCAACAGCTCAGGGCATTCCGTAAAGAACTATAGTGCCGATAACGGTATACAATGAGTTTTCAATCCTCCCGCTAATCCATGGATGGGCGGTGTCTGGGAAAGACTGGTCGGTTCCGTAAAACGGGGTATGCGCAAATCAATCGGTCGAAATAAACTAAATTTCGGCCAAATGTGGACGGTCATTGCTACTATCGAAGCAACTATCAATACACGACCGCTTACAAAGATAAGCACTACTGACTTAATGGAGATTCCATTAAGAACGGTCGATTTCCTCCAAGGAAACGTAAAGTTTGCCGTATAAGATTCCGGAACATTGAATGACTCGGATGACCCATCATATCAGACGGAGTACATAAAAACAAGGCAACAAGCCTTGGAAGCATTAAGCTACTCTGAACAAATTGCCAACAAGTTTTGGGCAATATGGGGTTGCGAGTACCTCACCTTGCTTGGAAAATCTTAAAAGCTTTATCTAAAGCAGGGTAGGTATATAGCAAGGTCAATTCCAGAAAAGGGTGAAATCGTACTCATAGAACAAGAACTGTTGCCCCGAGGATGCTGGGAGTATGAAAAAGTGGTTGATCTAACCGTCAGTCACGATGGCCTGGTAAGGTCAGCTAAAGACCTTACCTTAAACAGACATGTGCTGCAAAGACCTCTAAACAAGCTGCATACCCTTGAAGTTCGATGTAATGAAAATTCATCGGACAACGATGCACAAGCATCCCCATCACGTGAGAAGACATCGGAACAAATTCGAATACTTCCGCCAAGATCTGCAAAAACCAAGGCATATCAAGTCATCAGGGACATCGAAAACAGTTTGGAAGAGTCTCACTCCACTCACTTCGTGACATTCGAGCAGGACCCCTGCTCAATTGACATCATCAAATTGACGTCAAAACAGCGGGGAAATACGCCTTCCTTTATAAAAGGAGCAAAAGCAAATATAATGCTTATGGTCGTCAGATTTGCTGCTCTACTAGCTAAGACAGACGCAAGTTACGCTAGTTGTGAAAATGGAATAGTGAAAATACCTGCAAGGAATGCCACATTCGAACTATGCTTCAATGAAGAGTGGAAAATATTCCAAGGCGATGGACTTGGAAAGTCTTACAATCTTCCAATCTCCCCGCTATACAGCACGCGCTAGCAGATACATGATAACGGCTACGCTTGCAATTGTTCCAACCGGCCCACAGTGTGGATTTCCTAGCAATGATATGCTGAGTAACGTGTTGGATCTCGAACAGAAATCGGGATCACAGATTGTGACAAATGTGCCTTCTCCATGCTTCAACTTAACGTCTCGGAGCTCCGAGAAAGGGCTCGCCAACTGCGGCGGTGGTGCAGGGGTAGTGCTCCTGCGCATGAGGTGCGACGTCGTTGGTTCGGTTCCTACCGCTGTCGGTTTTTTTTTTCAAATCATAGTTTATCTTCAAAATGACCTTTTATTCTGAATTTTTACATGTGTCTGATTAAATAAAAAAAACAATACACGTTTGTGAAAATGCTTCAAGGCAAAAAACTGCCATGGTGCACACTTTTATTTACCCTTTTGGACAAATAAAGTCCAAATAGTATTTTGAACAACTAGACCTTGGCATTCATGAAACAAAGCAAGAGAATGTGTGAAGCAAAAAAAGTAGGTAGAATATATCATAATTCAGAATAAAATGTGCAAAAGAACTGGCAGCAATGGGAACCGAATTAACGACGTTGCGCGAGCACGAGCACTACCTCTGTGCCACCGCCGCAGCTGGTGTGCCCTCCTTACGGAGCCACTCGATTTCGACAGGCCATAACTCGCTCAGGAATTTCATTTTGCAATTTTGACACCCATATTCGTAATCAGCATTCCGAGCTCTTCCTAATGATCCTGGTCTCAACTTGAAGTTCCGAAACCCTCCCCTAGTCAGTATCATAGAGTACCACTGTTGTTGTCCAGTCTTTGCCTGAAGATGTTTCTGCAGTGTGGCAAGTCTTTTGATTGCGAACCCGTAGTTGTCGCTCAGGTCACTTACGCTGTCCTTTAGCGAGAACGGCGCCGTGATATACCCATAACAGCAAAGGTAATCAATGAAAAGTACTCCTCCAATTACTTGAAAGTACTATCGTCTTTCGTATTCTCCATTGGCTCGACACCTAGGCTTTCTAGTTCAAACGTTCTTTGGATGTTATCAGTATCCGAAATCTCCAATACAGATGTCAATGAATGTGACATGACTGTGAAATCGGTTGTATTCATGATACCACGTCCATAGGTGGTTGGACCGAATACTGTTTTTGCAATATGCCGACCTGATGAAGTTCGTGTATTGGTCGTATTCGGAACTACTAGATCATAGTAGCGGTCTATTCCAACGCGAATATACAGCAGTTGGCGTTCTCCACGTACTTTGGAGTTCGCTATGAAGATCTCTTTATTTAGTAGAAATTCTTGATCAATTTCTGCAAGTTTAGCCGACGGAAGTCCTTCTGTTATGATTGGCTTTGTTTGAATAGCCAGGTTGATCTCTTTGCCATGGGCGGTACATATCTTCAGAGATACCATGTGGCTTTCAAACTTCTCCGCATAACCTCCGATTCCTGACATAATGCAGGTTTCTGTAGTGGTTTTCGGAAGGACAAGTCTTTTCGCAGGAGACTCTTGTATCACTGTCTTCTAAGCTCCAGTTCCAAAGAAAAATAGTACTTTTTCAAGACTGCTATCTTTATTATCCCACACATTTCCTTCAGCTGTCATGAGAACCAACTGTCCACTTCGGTTTGACAGGTTGGGAAACGTAACCTCATTTCCAGTGTTCTGATTGGAATAGAGCGGTTGGTCTCCGCTCGAATGACTACGATGTGAGTCGATGCCAGCGCTAGTGCGCTCTCTATTTGGTAACTGGGCCTTTGAGCTGGCCTGTTATTGATATTACCATGGATATCATTTCTCGGCCACCGAGTTGTTTGCGGTGGGTTTACGATTCCAGGGGTCTGCTTGGACCGATCCTGTGCCGTGCACACTGAGGAATGATGTGCGCTGCCGCACGCTGTGCAGTTGGACTTTCGGCAGTGACTGCTGGAATGATTTGTTTGAAAACGTTTCCAGCAAGCGTTGTTGTCCTTCAGGACTGTCCGACGCTGTTGGCGGTTGGTCATGGTTCTGCACACCATAGAAATGTGGTTTGTCTTACCACAAAATATGCAGAGGAGCGATTGACTGTGACGCTGAGCCCTGCTGTCGCGCTCTTTGTACGAGTAGGTGGAACCTAGTCGCCGCTCCACATAGGCCTTGGCGCAGATTCCTTTTTCTACCGCATCCAGGAGTTGCTCGATTTTAAGCGTATCCGAGCTTTGATTTTTTACGAGGATGTCTCGCACAATTCCGTATGGAAACTTCTGTAATATAGGTTCACTCCACATGGGATCGCACGTTTCCCAAATGTTGTACTCAGCTGATACCATTCGGTTGACTAGGGTTTTTATTGTATCAAAGCATTCTTGGCAACTATGTCCTTGCTTTGACGCAGGTCGCAAATCGAATAGTTTCTGCACTATCGTTGACCTTTTTTTGTTTGTTGCCAAACCCTTTGGTTACGGTATCCACCATCCACTGATAATTATCGGGTATGGGTTTTACGCCTCTAATCACATTCCCTGCTGGACCTTTGAGGCTTTCTTTGAGCAGGGTGACTTTTTCAATAGTGGAGATCTCACTATTGTCGTGTACCAGCGTTTCAAATACCGCCCAGTACTCGGGAAACTCTTCTGGGTTTCCATTAAACTCCGGTAGTTTTACTGATGGCGCCCTCACTGACGGTGAGCTCCTAGTCAGTTGTGTGGCACTATTGCCTTGTCCATTGATGAAGTTGGAATCTCCATCATTGAGCTGGGATACACCTGGATGTGATGCCGGTATTCTCAGCCTTAACTGCACCTTTTGCAGTTCACTTTTGGCATACGCTATCCGTGACTCAATGTTGCAAGCGAAGAATTTGTTTTTCTACACCAATTGTGAATACGAACTCTTCTATGTCTGCCAACATTTCTTTTTGCTCAGTGTTTGACTTCGTGGAATGATAAAATTCTTCCATTTTGCCAACTTTGATCTACATAGTTCCGCTCGCCAATTTTACTTGGTTTAGACATGAGCTAAGAAACACTGAATTAGCTGTGCATTCTTCTTGACGTTTTTTTATCGTCATCAGGGTATACGATCTTCTGTGTATACGCTTTATATTTGTCAAAAACCTCTTTGGTGGTTTCTGCGTTAGCCATTATCGCTTTCTTGTGGAAGAAGAGGACATGTTTTAGGCTATTCTGTTTTCTTTGAACAAAAACAGATAATTTAGGGCTGTAAGAGACCCAAGGTTTCGTTATCCGAACCAACCTCTTGTGTACAGTTGCGGTAGAGCAAAGCACGATATTAAGGGCCGAGTTAACTCCAAGGCTGGCTAGGCCAATCTCTTGCGCAGCTGCTGATGGGCAGGGCACGGTATTTAGGGCTTATTAGCACCAAGGTATAGAAAAATCCCAACCTCTTCTCGCACAAGTGTAAGGTATGAAGCAAACTAGTTGCCTCGGAAAGAACAAGTTAGACTAGGCTAACTGCTTGGCTAGATTTAGCCGATGCACCAGAAATGTCCCGGTTTATGAACGTACGACGGCGCTCTGATGCACTAGGAGTATTACGGCTCCTTTGTGCTTACCTCTGAGAGCGTGATGGCTCCACAAGAAGGAGATCAGCGAACACGAACTGCGTCTTCGGTGTCAATTTTTGATTTGAGCGTGAGGAACGGTATTCCCTCGCGTTCTTAGGGAGCGGTCGTGCTTCCTCCGCTTCACTGTTAACTGAGTTCCTTTTATGAGCTCATGTGGCTAGGACTACAACAAAACCGGCCTTGGCTGACTGTACCGGAGACTAGAGCAAAAGAGAGGTTATAAGGACGCTGAAGTACTCAGACATTCTGGCAGGTGGACCGCAGACCGAGTGCCGGTCATAATCTCGACCACAAGCGGTCGACAAGACGAAGTGAGCGGTATTGCCCCGAAACACCTGCCGTTTGCCCCGAAATATCCGCCGGTCCACCGGCGTTTGACAACCTTAACGCCTGCGGTCCACAACCACTGATGGTCTGCGGTTCATAACCACCAATACAGATGTGACTGGCGGTTCACAACCTCTAATGTCGATGTGACCGGCGGTTCATAACCGCAACATATCTTGTTCAATCATAGCGTGCTGTTCAAACTATTCCCACATCTAAGCTGATCATATGCTGCCTTTGGAGGTGGTAGCCCATTCTGTAGAATGTACTACCACCTCCAAACACATGGTGGAAGCAGTTTAGCTGAGGAACTCAATCGAAATGCGGGGTGATCTGCAAACCACGATGACAACTCAAGTTCGGTCGAACGTGTCCTTTACAGAATATCTTTCTTCACAAAAAGTACTTTATTATTTGACAAACGAAACATGAAAATAAATATGACAGACAGCAAACACAACGCATAAATCAACGAAATGTAGCAATTAATAACTAACCTAACAGAAGACAAAACGGTTTCAGTCATAGCTTGGAATGACACCGAGGTTCTTAATCGCAACATCAGCTTGCTAATATTTGGCTAAGAAGCTCTCTTGACGCTGATAAGAGGACCCACATGTAAATCCAGATTGGATGATGATGGGGCATGGAAGAGGGCCTGCATCTGCCTTATTCCCAAAACTAGGACAGGATAATAAAACGTCTGTTCCGATGTTGTACCTAAAACCACCTTACTAAGATGGTGGTATGAAGATTAACTCCTCTTGCTCTGAAAACATGAAGAAAAAAAAGCAGAACATAGGCAAGAAAATGTAGAAATAAGTCAACTCCGCCAACCTCGTTTCCCAGATAGACTCAGTTTCCGAGTTCCTAGTCGGGAGGGGGAACTTTAAAAAACGTTCTTGATGCTAATTTAGTAAGAGTGACTCCCTCACTTCAACTGTATCGAGAACGGATCTTCTTTCAGGAACAGAGCATACAACACCAGTAAAATAGAAAACGGCTAAGACGCATTCAGTAAACCTTTGATGCACAGACTAGCCAATCTAATTTTAGGTTCCAGTAAGTAGGAATAATCATTTGATAACGTCCCGAAATAGCTCTCAAATGTTATATATTTCCATTTTTTATGCTATTTATTTTGCTTTCGTTAGTGCAGTTGTTTTCTACGGAAGGAGTGAGTTCACATATTTCAGTACAGAACCCGTACAGTTCTTATGTGATCTTTTAAGAGCGTCCACCACCTACTAGGGTTGCAGCACTAACTGATCATACTCCTTCGTAAGAAGGAAAATTTCCATATTTATAAGTAGTGGTTTCACTCGTCATCAGTACAGCACAAGGGTAGAACACGTCTATGCTGCATAAAACTTTCATCTTCGTGCAACACTATATGCCGTATTCGGGTGACTTACATGTTGACTCGCTCCTCCGGAGCCACTTAACACCAAATATTGTTGATTGAGAAGGACAAAATAAATGATGTAGTGTGTACCTACGACCTATCGCCGTCGATACGCCGATGATAATGATCTCACCTAATGCTGGCTTGTGAACCGCGGATCAAAGCGCTCCTTATCAATTTGTCTGTGCAAACGGCGATCAATCAGTGTTTGTTTCGGGGCAAACGCAGGGTGTTACGCCCATGCCACGCCCCGCCGGACGTCCGCCGTTTGGACGGGCAGATTGATTGGGGGCGGTTCGGTCTGCGGTTCACCCGATGGATTGTCTGAGTATGTTATAACCACTTCCCTATCTACCACCAGGACTGATCTATCCATACGCCACAATGCTCTGCTGAAGGAAGACGGATAACAAAGGAGATCTGAGGAAGGACTGTTTGTACAGCCTAAATACTTAGAATCATCATATTTATTTCCGTAAAGGTATCAGATTCGGTACATCTTGATTGTGACTTACAGAGTGTTTGATAAACTTACAACCGGAAAAGAAAACGTCCGGGTTGTCCACCGTAGTTCTGAGTGAAATTCAGGGAAATCGTTACGGGACCACGCAGTTCCCCATCTCCTGCTAACCAGTCGCCGCAACTAGTGATATTTGCGTCGTTAATGTCCTTCATCCCCGGCTCCAGCGTATAGAGCCTGTAGTAAGGGCGCTTCATGGCTAATAGAAACCAGGTTTTGAACCGCGCAGCTGTGGGCGTTGCGCACCGGACAACTCGGATGGGTTTTTTTTCGGTTGTAGGTGTATCAGCGAGTGACTTACAGAAAGTTCTACTCTCTTGGAACATGGCCTTCGCTCTGAAACCTCCTCCCACATCAGGTCTCCGCAACGGTCCTAGAGACGCAGGCGACGAGCCACAGTGTCCCCTCACCGGGCGCTGAGTGAGCTCGCTCGCTCCTAGCGCAGCAGCAGGAGTGTCTCCTTCTCTGCCCTCTCGTCGTTCCGCTGCTTTGGTCGACCTCTGCCAGTAGACGCCCCTAAATAGTGACGCTCCCAGCCAACTCCTCTCCCCCGGGGCCACTTGGAGCACAGAATCATGTCTCCTCCGTGTTCGCAGCACAGGAAGGACACCGCGCGAAGCTCTCCCGGCAGACCCGAGAACGCACCTGGGGCCGTATGCTATTCTCTCCCCAACCGTCCCCGGCCGGGTATGAGGCGGTCTCCGCCCACCTCCCCGGTATGCACATCTCTCAGAGCACTCTCGGGGATGGGTGATGTCATCAAAACCCGGGGACGGCATCCCCCTAGAAAATTGCTCGGGGAGAGGCCGTTGCTAGAGAACTGGTCCGCTTGGCATGGTGCTCTCCTCCTCTGTCGCGGAGGAGAGCACAGAAAAGGCTCGACTCTGCCCTGCGCTCACTCTGCTAATCTGACTCTCGCCGCTCGCGCGTGACGGAATTTTTCAGGGACCAGTTCACATGTAATCGGGAAAGGCAGAGACGCGGTGGAAACGTGACGCTGGAGCGGGAAACTAGCATCGGGGCGTGATATTTGCGATCTGCTGCTGCGGCGCGTCTCATCGGTTGCGAATATTTACTACGACAATCGCTTTCCTACATTGAGTTGAGCACTACTCGATGAAGAGAGCACTTCAATGCACCCGTAACAGTGTGGCATAGCTCACTGGACACAATACAGGTTTTCGTAGTTGGTTCGCGATTGTTATACAACTTCCGCAAATCAAAGGAAAGTGATAGGACGCTGAAATTTTTAATGCACTGCATCGGGTTAACTATTATTTTTTTCAGTGAAGAGGAAGCGAGCCACTAAAATAAATATAGGTAAAACTCTATTTCACGCGAACAGTTTCAATCTCTTAGAAATTAGAAAAAGATAAGCTGGTAGTAGAATGGAGATTTTTACCACAAATAGCCTTTTTTTCATGCAAAACTGTGCTGAAGTTTTAGACAAATCTGTGCTCGTTTCACCTGAGTGATTATCTGCATTTGTAAAAAAAAATGTGGCCTCTGTCAAATGCCAAATTCGCATTCAAAAAGGTTCAAGAATCTTTTTCAGCTCGTGCTCTTAAAGCTTGGAATGAACTTTTTTGTACCATTCCTCGATTCTTTGGGAAAGGCATTCAACTACAAATCAGAAAACTTTCCTAAACAGACAGGACATCTGGTAAATTAACTACATTTGAGAAAATTTAATGAAAAAGGGTACGGGACATTTGGATGAAATAGATAATGCCTTCTCAGTGGATGAAATACTAACTTGCTTTGAAAAAATAGCACTTTCAACTTCATGCAATCCATGGAAAAACTCGATTTAGCAAATCTTCGAAGAGCACACTTTTGCTGTAATCTTCTGTGTTCAACTGATTCAGTACCACTTTGGGTTCAATAAATTATATGCGTTCTACACAGTGTGGACCCCTCTGTGGAAATATATCTCTCCAAACACTGTATGGTAAATAAAGTGGTGCCGAATCACTCAATTCATTCACTAGCTATGAGGAGCTCACAGCCGTGATAGTGGTACTCCAGTCGGAATCTTCTGCTTCTCTATCCTACTCCGCCATCTCTGCCATCCCCGGGGGACGCCCCGGAGATGTGCATAAGGTGGGGCGGGGATGGTCGAAACTCGGGGATGATACCCGGATTTTTCGCGCCGGGTACCATCCCCGAGTCTGGCGAGAATAGCATACGGCCCCGGGCGGGAGGCGCGCACCCTCCCCGGCAGCGCCTCGTTGGCTGCGACCGAGTGAGCGGCGCTGCGGAGCGGCCGTCGAAGCGGTCGAGTGCAGCCCGGCAGCCGGAGACGGTTGCTCTGCCGCGGCCGCCGGGCACGGCGAGCGGCCACCGAGACCGGCCGCGGACTGGCCGCGCGGCGACCGCGGCGGTCGCGTCGCGGCGTGGTGCGCAGTATCGATCCGCGCGTCGCAGCCGAGCGAGCGGGGGCGGTCGTCGGGCGACTACTGCAGAGCGACGCCAGCGCACACCCGCCACGCCGCAGCAATGGGTAGGTTCCTAGCCAACTTCCACCCGGCCCTGGCAGTACTGCTGCCGTCGCAGAAGCCGCCTGCACACCGCCCGCGGCCGCTCGCGCACCCACTATGGCGCTCTAGACAGGCGACAGATCGCCTCCAGAGGCTCCAGACTGGCGTCCTGCGGTATCTCCTGAGGTGCGCCGGGGAGGAACTGCTCCGGAATGTTCCGTTTTCTTGGAGAGCTATGTATTTAGCTCCTCAGCCCATGCGTGCACGTTGTGAGTGGTAACGAACGCTGTTCTGCCATTTTCATCAAATTAAGTTCGTGCTGGGGCCATCATGTCCGGCAATTCTTTTGTTGCAGGCGATATGCTGCCACTGTTTTGTAGGCTGCCTTCGCTTGTTCCTCTGCACTCTGTTCAGTTCCTCGCTTAGCCCAGGTACTGTAAGGGCCGTATGAATTCTATGCAGTCTCGATGGTGCTGCTGTTTGCTGGCTTGTCCTGAGGGCATTTCTTATCCTCCAAAAGGTTCTTGTCTCGTGCTTCAAAAAGGGACAGTAAGCAACAAAGGAAAGAAGGACGATTTCCATCGATTTGTGGGCAGCTATTGAGCAGCTCCATGAAAATTCCTGTTCAATTCGAAAGGTGGTATGAAGCATTGAAATCATTAAATGTCGAAGCTTGGTGAACTGGACGGGACCTGAGTACGTCCGGGAAGGTCACATTATAGTGCTGTCATAAACTCCGCGAACTTCGATGTTTTGTGCCAGGCTGATGTGGTGTACGGGATACTTATTTTTTCTTCCTACCTAGGTGGATATCCGTTGCAGCTACGTAGAGATCCCCTAGGCACAGTATTTTATCCTCACCATTGTTGTTCGCAAGTTTTTTAGTTGAAGTTTTTTTAGTTAGTTGGTTCCCCACGACAGCATTTGTATGTCCATTGCTCGTCCGGCCTGCGCTGCGCTCGATGCCACCAGCTGCTTCCCGCGTTTAGATCGTGCCCCAACACCTGTTTTCTACAGTCGCGAGGCAAACTTAGTTCCTTGTGGAAATGTCGGTAACTGATGTCACAACTGTTACCCTTTCCTTCCTCCGTGCGCAGAGATGCATTGCCGCGTCGTGCAAGTCCGTCTCCCAATGTACTTGTTGCTGTAACAAGAACGGAGGCAGCGGACGGTTGACATTTCTTCTACCGTAATCCACGCGCAATATGTGCTTGTGGTGCAGTCACGGACGCCCGGGATGACGTACGAGTTGACGCCTATATTGCATTTTTGTGGCGATAAACACGCAGTTGTGGTGTGCGAGCCAAATCTGTACGAAGAAAAAGATTTTGCCTGTCAGATAAAGGGGGACCACCTTCCAAGAAACTTTAGTTACACGAACAAGGAAAAACGAGACATGAGGTTAATGAAGAAGACAAACAAAGGCGCAAATAGGGTCGGAGGGGGGGGGGGTCAATATGGCCTACCGCGGCGATCAGCGACGGCGAGTAGCTACATACAGCGCATGTAAGTGCATCTTATCTCCTTGTTTCGATTACCTATCCGTGTTTTATCTGCTTCCCGATTGGGCAGGGGAGGGAACTCCAGGATGTAGGCAATCTTAACACGGGCGCGTCACTGGAGCAACACCCTGGAGTCCCTTCCCTTGCCCAAATCTGTGCTCTCCTCCGCTGAGGCGATTGACTGATGTGAATTCCGTAGGAAACCGTATTATTCTAGGTCAGTAGAATAAGCATGTTTCGGAGCACGAAATGTTTCTGACTAGTGTTTCGTGCGGTTTCAATTTCATTGCAAAGAAATCAGTATCAAAAAAGGCTTTATGAGTCCATTTGCATCTACTAACACACTGGTCTACTAACACAGAGTGGCAACGACATCGCTACACTCTGCGATGGGTAGCCGTGAAGACTACGAAACGATTGAAATGTCAGGCGTAAAATGAGCGTTTCCACCTACCATCCTTATTGGCGCAGAAGGCATAACAAAAGTGAAGTGTGCGTCCCTAGGTCCATATGTTGTTACTTGATGCCTTTCCATAAGCTGCGACCTGGCCTCTCAATCTTACTCTTCAGAAGCTTTTTCCCGGAAAGAATCCAATATTTGACGCTAACGCAGGTGTCATCTCGGGCGTCCGTGACTGCACCGCAAGCACATATTGCGCGTGGATTACGGTAGAAGAAATGTCAACCGTCCGCTGCCTCCGTTCTTGTGTTGCTGTAGCTCACCTACGAAGGTGATGGCGTCTTCCGCATGGCGGTTGCAGAAAAACCGGACGAGGCATAGAAGAAAGAGCATGAAGTTTTTACGAAGTCCTGGCGCTGGCGTGTTGTGATTGTACGATTTAGCACAACGTGCCGTGCCATAAGGAACCGAGCATAATTTTATGACGGCTCAGGAGTAGTTAGCCACAGGTGGAATAGCTTTCACGAACCTCGTGACGTCTTACCGTGACTTAGCGGCAAAATTTTCTCGATTCCAGTCAGTTTCTTTAAGCGTCAAGTGGCTGTTGCTATAACGATGTTTTGCTGCGATCAAAACTCTTGTGCCAGGCAGGTTTCTAATTCGCACCCCCTGCTTACGGGACATGATTCTGTACGCCGTTACTCTATCAGAGGTTTGTTCACAGCAAAACATCGTTACAACAGCTTGCAACTTCAATGTCAACCACTTGAGGCTTAAATAGAATGATTTATAGAAAATGATTAAAATGATTCATCGGAACTATAGACAGGCCCGTATGGGCATCGCGGGCGTACAAGACCCCCAACCCGTGATGCGTTGTATCCCATTGTGACCCCCTACTCCTTGGGCTTTACGAATTGGCAAAAGATAAGCACATTTTCATACTAATTGAGGGGTGGGGATTCTCCCTATATGAGGCGCTCCCCCCGTTCAGACATACGCTTCAGACCCTTCCCTTGTAAGGACGATGGAACGTCGAAACGTCAGGCCTCACTGGATAAATATTTAATACAATACACAATGTAATACCAGCAGTTCAGTATCGCGTTTACTGCTTGCTACTATATTAGCGTTCTGTAGGGCAATTTCTGCGCAAATTGTAGTTGAGGTGAGGGGGGGGGGGTGGGGCAAACGCGTCGAGGTAACGTATGACTTCAACTCACGTCTAAATCATAACAAGTAGCAACGAGTTTTCCGGAGCGGGGTTGGAAGAAGTATTCGTACCGTATGTAGTCGGTCGTCAAGAAGCCCAAAAGTGCTCCAATCAATCGCCGGCAACTGGACGAACGCTTACCAATCATCACTTCGCTGGTGTGCGCTATTTGATATCGCTGGCTTCCGTACTGTGACGTAGCAGCACACCATAGGGAAGCCGGCCTCTCTGCTTTGGAGCGTGCAATTCTTAGGCCGGGGCATACTTCAATCGCCGCGATGCCATAGCAGCGTTCAGTTCATGGCCATTCCGCCGCACGCGGTCGAACAGCCAAAGGAAACTTCGCCGCGGCCACCGCAAAAGTGGCGGTCGGCATGCGCGACGGCTTCCCGCGCCCATCGCGGGCATGGCATACTTTTTCGCGCCGCGCGCGGTGTTTAGCGTTGGTCCTGGACGGATCGCCGCCGCGCTCCCTTGCAGAGCGATGAGCGATGCGAGGAGCACTGAAAAGTTCAAATTCTTTCGCGTCGCTCTGCAAGACTCATCGCCGCGATTCCATCGCGGCGACGGGAAGTATGCACGAGGCCTTACGGGTGGGCTCTTGTATTCAGCAGGAATCTGTGGAAGTTGCACTGAAACCGTAGACGATGCTAGGAATGGGCGGTAATTACAACACGAGCATGGATGTGGAGATATTAAAAGACCGCTATTTCCCTAAAGAAGAAGTGTATATGGCTGGCATAATATATTTATTTTGTGGAACTGTCTGCCCCACGCCTGCTCAGATTGCTTCATTGATGGTGGAAATCCCATTTAAGCGGAGCTCTGCAGTGGATACTTCAACGATTTTCTGTCTGCTTTAACGAACCATTTTTAAAGAGAAATCTCGATTGGCTGAGGCTTCCCCCCCCACAACTTAGTTCTAAACTTCAAGCTGGCAGCTGAAAATTAGATAGCCTACTTCTCCAGATAACAACGGATTTGGTCTTTGCGTTCTTAAATAACATTTGAGACCTTTATAGATAACGCTTTTTTTCTGTGCTGACACTACCCACAACGTTGTAACTGTAGGGAGTACAGCAACGAACTCTATTGAATTCGAATCAAAAAGTGCCCTAGTCGTTTAGTGGTGAAGAAGGCCCTTTTCTGTTTCCGCCTGGAGATCCAAACAAAGGAATGGATCTATTTAAGAACGTCGGAAGCCGGTTTCAGCAGAAGTGTCGTCCTGCTTTTAATCTGTACTTAAACCCCTATCTTTCCCTTGATGAAACCTAAGAATCATAGGTCCACTGGGAGTTACCTCACCAGAGAGAATCCTACTATATATAAAAGAGCAAGCGTGTGTGTGTGTGTCCGTCCGTCCGTCCGTCCGTCACAACTGGAGGGGCACTGAGTATTGGAAACGATTGTTGAACATCGACATCGTGCCTGGCGAGCCGTAGACGTGCCGAACACGTCGGCAGCTATGCCTGGGCACTTAGATGTTCATCGACGGGAGGCGTTCACAGCAGGGGAGGCAATCGATATCGATCGATATTTTGTGGATGTCGTTCAAGCGGCGCGAAACTTCAGTCCTGGAGGTAACCGAGGTCGCTGAACGCGAATCTCAAATCGTCCAATCGATATCGATCGATATTATCGAGTTTCTGTGGATGACGTTTAAACGGTCAGAAACTTTAGCCCTGGGGTAACCGAGGTTGCTGAACACGAATCTGAAATTTGTTTTTGAAGTATCGTTCGCCTTTAATAGATACTGGTCGTTTTTATGGATGTCGTCCATTTTTTCGATTTTTTTCTAACTTGCCCAATCGACGTAGTTAAGATGATCTTCCTAAGGGCACCATGACACAGGTGGCAGCTACAATTAATGATGAGAAATTACCACGGCGAAGGCGTTAAGAAGCCGTCAGTGCGGCCCAGAGGTTACGAGTGGGGTCCTCCCCCCTTGAGGAACCCCACTCGTAACCGAATGCACAGCAGAGAGGGAATTCCGAATACGGACTCGAAAAGTTCTATTGCTGATGAAGGAGGATAATCAGTTTATAATACGATTATGTGAACCGAACCTGACGAGCTTATGGGTTAGTAGGTGGTGGGGGCTCGATCAAATGTTTTACTAAAGTCAAAAAACACGACATCAAGATTATTCTTTGCGTTATAAGCTTCTGACCACTGCTTAAAACAAGATAAAAGGACCGTCTCAACTGACCTCCCAGAGCGAGAGCTATGTTGAACTGACGGGACTATTTGCTGTGACTCAACATGAGACACAATGTGGTTCTTCAATAGTTTTTCGAAGACCTTACAGAAAATTGATGTCAGACTAATGGGTCTGTAGTTATTCGGGTCCGAAAGTGGTTTTTTCTTAGGTAGAGGAATAATTATGGAGTGTTCTCATCTCAACGGAACCTAACCTGTGGTGAATGAACGATTAAAAATGAACTCGAGCGGACCCGCGATTTCAACAATAAAATTTTTGGCGACTGCAAATGGAATGCCATCAGGGTTTATCGAAGCCGCAGATGTCCACGTGTTGAGCACATTAACTATATAATCTCTATAAAACCATGACCAGAAGAACAAGAGGTAGGACAACTAAAATAATGAGACAGAGGATCAGCCGGCTTGCAGAATACCTTGCCAAAACAACTTGCAACCATGTTCGCTTTGTTCTGATCAGTTATGCCCTATTGTCGTTTGATAATAAGGTTCCAATAGGAGCTTTATCACTTATCCTGTGCTTGAGGATCTTGTAAAGAGCTTTCAAACTTTTCTTCTCAATCAAGTGTTTTTCACGTGGGCGTTGTACTTAGTGAGTTTGAAGTGATATGGTACGCCTTGCGACATCATGGAGTTCCTGAAGAGCTCATAGAGTGGGTGCGAATTCTCTACTCTTGTCAAAAGAGTCGAGTTCAAGCTGCAGCTGGAACCTCGATGGAGTTTCCCATCTCTGTCGGGGTACATCATAGTTCTGCGCTTTCCCCACTCCTCTTTGTTGTCGTCATGGATGCTATCACACGAGATCTTCAGAACCCCGTCCCTTGGACGTTGCTTTATGCTGATGACGTAATGCTCGCTAGCGAAGATAAAGGTGAACTCGAGCGAAAGGTGCAAGCTTGGTGTGATCGCTTGGAGCGGTTTGGACTCAAATTGAACGTGAAGAAGACCGAATATCTAACGACGGACGTTACTGAGTCCAGCTCCATCAAGGTTAACGGCATCGAGCTCCCACGCACTTCGGTCTTTAAGTACCTGGGATCAGCAGTCACGTCTGACGGCAAACTGATGATTGAAGTGAATTCACTCGTGAGTGCAGCTTGTCCAAGTGGCGCTCGTTGACTGGGGTGCTCTGCGATGGGAAGATACCGGAGCGCTTGAAGTCGAAGATATACAGAGCAGTCGTTCGGCCAGTAGCGATGTACGGCGCTGAGTGTTGGCCTGCGACCAGGGAAGTTGAAACGCGCCTCAGCGTCATGGAGACGAAGATGCTGCGCTGGACGGCTGGAGTCACGCGTATGGACCGCATTCGAAACGATGCTATTCGGCAGAAGTTCGGTGTCGCGCCGATAGCCGACAAGATGCGCGAAGCTCGCTTGCGATGGTACGGCCACGTTCTGCGTGGGAAAGAAGACAGCGTCCGCAAGATAGGCCTTAACTTCGAGGTAATAGGAAAGCGGCCTAGAGGACGCCCGAAGCAGCGTTGGTCCGATACGTTACACACGGACATGAAAGTAGCTGGAGTCCACCCTGATCAAGCGCAGGTTCGGGAAAGGTGGCGTCGTAACACCAGAAGAGCGGACCCCGCGACGATGCGGGACAAACGCTGAAGAATAATAAGAAGAAGAAGAATAGGAAAGCGGCCTAGAGGGCGCCCGAAGCAGCGCTGGTTAGATACGTTACATGCGGACTTGAAGATTCCTGGTGTTCACCCTGATCTAGCGCTGGATCGGGAAAGGTGGCGTCATAACACCAGAATAGCGGACCCCGCTACGATGCGGGACAAACGCTGAAGAAGAAGAAGAAGAAGAAGAAGAAGTTGTACTTGGTGAGTTTCCTATTGTATGAAACATTAAAAGGCTTGAAACTAGTCCAGTTTCCGTTAGAATTCGATTTCATGGCTTTTTCCAGAGATTTTGGAGGTGTGTACAGGTTGCATAAGTAAGAAGGGAGTTTGGTGCAAAATAGCAAGAAGCATTTCATAGAATTCATTAATATCATTTGAACAACTAAATGAACGCAACCAATCGATCTGAGCCAAATATGCTCGGAAAGAGACAATTTCCTTTTGTATAGTCTCTAAACTAAAAACACAAATTTTGCTTTCTGGTAACTAACAAGATCGGAGTAGAAGTCGTGGATGACCTTCTCCATGGTCCTTCTGGAAGAGGTGACGGTTCCGTCAGGACGTTGGAGAGCGGTCATCTTGGTCTTGAAGTTGGCGAAGTTTCGGCGGGCATTGCGGATGCTCAACTCTGCCTCTGCTGCCTCGGCCAACACTTCACACTTCTGCCCTTCTCTCCTTGAGATCTTCCTTTATCGCCGCTCCGCATAGCTTCGCAAGCTCGGACGTCAGCTGGTAGTTGCCTGACGCTCGTGCTGCTCCACGCTGGCGCATCAGCTCGAGAGTTTCCGGAGACAGGTGTCTCTTGGTGGTCTCCAAGCTCTCGGCTCCCTTAGCACTATCGTGGAGATGGTGCACGAAGCGTTCGTACTCCTCATCGACGTTGTCCATGACGGCATCTTCCCAAAGGCTGACGAGAGAGGCGTAAATGTCCCAGTTGATGGGACTCCTCTTCTTGAACTTCGCGGCCTTCCCTCCTTGACGCGGAAAGCGGAACCTCTCGCGAAGGAGGCGGTGGTCCATCCCGTGTAGAACTTGAGGACAACGGAGGCGTCGGTCAGGCAATACTTCTTGCGGTTGAAGATGAATAATTGGAATATTAGCTTTTTTCGAATCCTATATATCCGAATAAACAAATAATTTGAATATTGGACCTTTTCCGAATATTCGAAATTCGATTAGTCGAAATTCGAAAAGCATAAAGGTATAATGTGAGGGTGCTAGCGTAAGCGCGATCGATCTCTAAGCAGGGAAGGCACAGAAGTGAGACAGCAGTCAATCAGCCTTCACCCTGTGATGCTTAACACTTCTCCTATCTTAGTTGCAACTTTTCAGGCAAGAAGTGCGAAGTCTGTAAGAAGAAGTGCTCGGGGGACGTTTTGAAGGCTAATGATAAGTACTTCCACATTCAGTGCTTCCAGTGCAAACGTAAGTATTTATATTATTTTATATTGGTCGAAAACTATTTTATATTAGTTTTCGAAGTTTCGTGTTTTACTGCGCAAATAGGGTCGAGGGGGGGGGGGGTCACAATGTGGTAAAGCCCTATTTGCTTTTTGAAACGGATTTTTTGCTTTGCAGCAGTAGTGTGTCCTACCATACAGTGAACTGAGGTAGGCCATTTATGATGTAACTGTGCATACATAAGCCTTCTCACCAACCGTATAACCACTGAGTAGACCCCCCCCCCCCCCAACCCTATTTGCGCCAGTTTTACTTTTTCTCGATTTGTTTTTCTGTAATGCCGTAAGAGCCATGATTCATTTCTCTATACGTTGGCTTTTTTGTGGGCGTGCCATTCTCGTAGAGGGAGCCATTTCGCTAACTACAAACGATTACTGAAGGTATCTGTACTTGCCAAATTGGTATGTGCTTGTTCAAGCCGAATGCCGTTCCATCACCGTTTTCCCTCGTATCAGATTTACCAGTTTCCCTTCCAGTTCTGCTGCTGGTTCTAGTGCTAGGTTATTTTCCATCCAAAACAGCTTTAACTCCTTGATTTGTTTTCGCTCAGCCAACTTTATTGTTCTGGTTTTTCATGTTTTGTTTGAAGCGCCCTGTGGGCAAAACAAGTCCCTTCTTTTGGTTGCTAACGCTAAGCACTGTGCACTGTTGCACAAAATTAGTTAAGCAGTTCGGTGCCCCTATACGGACCATTTTTTTCAGAGTGCTCAAGACCCCTTGGTGAGTCGGGGTTCTACACCACTGCGGATGGGTCGTATCTCTGCCCAGAAGACTATCGAGCTCTCGGTCGTGGAGCTACACATCAGTCGACTGCACCTAAAATGTCAGATGCCTGCTCGAAACCGACAGCAGTTAATGGCCAGCAAACTATTAACAGTGTCAACGATTCCGAACAGCTCTCGCCATTAGGATCACCATCTGGTACGTGGCGCTGTCCTGTTCACAGCTTTGTTATTATCTGAAAACATTGCAGCGGTCACGAGCGCAGCTTCTGGCAATCTGGTTATTTGGATAATTAAACTGTGGGAATGGGCAATCCAAAAATGGATGTTGCGTTCGACCAAACGGCGCCGGTGGTGTAAAGGCGTAGAGCATTCCCGCCCGGATAGAGGGAGGTGTGGGTCCGAGTCCCACCTGGCGCTAGAAGTTTTGATGGCAACAAAACATCGTTGTGACAGCTTACAACCTCGATACCAGCCACTTGAGGCTTGAAGATTTGAATTGTTTCTATCAAGACCATCAGCTTAACTGGTTCCGTGCTGATATCAGCGGCCAGCTCATCCAGGATACGGGTGGGTGCTGATCGGTCCCACGAGGTGTGGATGTTGCGTTCGATCAAACGGCGCCGGTGGTGTAAAGGCGTAGAGCATTCCCGCCCGGTTAGAGGGAAGTGCGGGTTCGAATCCCGCCTGGCGCTAGAAGTTTTGATCGCAACAAAACATCGTTGTGACAGGTATGGCAATCGTAGTATATTGTAAAGAAACTGCGGTCAATGCAGTTTGCTGGTGCATAAACGAATATAATTGCTGTCGAGGATGTATTTTATTTATTTATTCATTTATTCAAGGCATAGACAGATGCAGACAACTGCATAGCATGTAAATTGTAAAAAAGCTTGACTGTTTGGTATTCAATCTTTGACAAACGTTCTACACACTTGAGCAGAGAGCCACTCTAAATCTTCATACTTGTCCAGTAGCAGGTTGAATTCCTTGGGAATGCGATAGGTTAAGAAAATCTTATTCCTGCTGAATTAGCAATAAGATTCTTTTTAAGTAGTTAACGAGAAATATAATATGCCAAATTAGGGGGTCAGGGACGCTGTCGGTGTGCGGTGATGCTGATTCTGCTGTTTCGCCCATCATGTTATGCAATCGCAAAAATGAGTAATAGTGGGACACTCTTAGTTGACTTTGTTGTTCATCTGTGTTATGGGACTGGTTGGATCACTTTGGTCTTCGTTTTTCCAGGCTCTGACGAAGGCGAAAAGCCGATACGTTGGCCGAATAAAACATTACCGTAATGGAATTGCTACCATCAAACCACCACATGGAATACACGCAATGCTTAACGGTCAGAGTAGTCACATAAGACATGTCCTGCTACATGGAAATACTCAAGCAGAGGACAGAGAACTATTACAATCTGAAATACGCAGTACGCAGTTATGGAAATTCGAGTCACGCTATGCTGTCACCGTGCTGTAGCTGCAGTAACAACAGACTTTCATTCAGTTTTCTGTACATAAGTGCCGCGATCTACACGTTTCTTTCTGTTCCCCCTTTTTCCATGCACAGAAGAAGAAATTCTAGTTCGAGTTTGGATTCTAGTTCACTGAACCTGCCACCATTTTGTAAAATGTCTAATATAAAGGGTGGCGTTAATCAATCCCTTTACGGATTCGCCCGCATTGTACTTCCACAGGATGTCGTGGAAGCGATTTGAATGCGTATTCGTAGCGGATCGAACTTACGCTCCCTTTATGACTTAAAAGGTAACCAACGAACGGAGTAGTTGGATGAAACTGGAATTGCCAAAATTCGATTCATTTTTCTACTTTAAAACTAGATTTTGTGTAAAGTTTATTTATTTATTAATTTATTTCAAGCGTGGGTTATAAAATCATCACACGTGTAAGAAAGCGGTCGAAAGTATCGTGAGAAATTCTAGAGAATTACAACAATACACCATCTACAAAAAGTGTTTACCAGCAACGAGGTGTCTAAAACGAGACATGGACATGTTAATACATTTCTTCATCACCTATAAGTAGGTTGAGCTCCTTAAGATTTCGTTACGTGAGGAAGTTCCACCTACTTGAGACCTAACAACTCTGGGATACAACACCTAAGTTTTCCTATTCGATTTCTGGTCAGTGGCACTCCAAAAAACTCTGTAGGGTCTGTTGAAGGTTTCCTAGATATAATTTTAAACAGCAGGTTTAGGTCCACTATCTTCGGTCTTCTGCACAAAGAGGTTAAACCTAGTTGTCTTGCCTTATCAGCACAATGGTGAATGTCGGCATAGCAATTTCTAAAGCATCTCATAAACAGCTTTTGCGTGTAGTTGTTCTGGACGCTCTCAAGAAGATTGATAAATTTCTTTTGACAGGGATTAAACAACGTAGTGGCAAATTCCATGGTGGGTCTCACATAGCATATGCAGGCAGGAACGTAAGAGAGATCGTTTGTCATAGATGTCTTGTACAAACTATAAGCCCGATAGTTTGCTTTGTTTACAAGTGTTTTGCAGTGCCACGGATCTCCCTCGATAGAGAGCCTTCGGGCTCTCTTGTTAAGAGGGATCTCGGGCCGCTTGTCGCAGGGCCACGTGGCGCGTCCCCGGGTGGTGGATAGGGGAATTAAACGCGAACGTGTACTGCCCAGAGACGCAGGTGGGATGCAGGGGATGGACTTCTTGCTCCTGCTGTGTCGGGTCGATGCGTTCCTTGTGCGTGGGAGCGGCATGTTCGTGCATAGTGGGCGTGGATGTGTCCGTGACTGTGCGGATTGTAACTGTGTCGGCTCGGCCAAAAGCTTGCACTCGGTAGACTGGGAGTACATGTAAGGCGATTCGAGGCCGCCTTAAGTCTCGCCCCGTCCCTTCGGGCAGTCTGGCTGGCTGCCCGGAGTACCCCGCCCGCACGACAGAGCCTGACTAGCTACCCGTGTTGTATTCCAGTCAAACACAGCAGCACTAAAGGGCCTCATTCCCCTGACCCCGAAAGAGCCCCCATTTCTGCAGCGATGGGAAGGACGAGTACGGAGAGGCGGCTAAAATCTCAGGGCCTAACCAGGCTGCGCAAACTGAGAAGGACTAGGATGACGATCTGTACTTACAACGCCCGCACGCTTGCGTCGGAAGCATCCGTCGAGGACCTGATGATGCAAGCCAGGAAGATCAAGTACGACGTCATCGGACTGACCGAGACGAGAAGACACCACTCCCTACACACCGCCTACGACTCCGGAGAAGAACTGTTCCTCGGAACAAGCGACAGCAGGGGAGTAGGCGGCGTTGGTGTCCTCGTCAACACGCACTTGGCCATGAACATCGATTCGTACGAGTCTCTGACAACCCGAATCGGACGTCTGCGACTGAAGCGATGTGGCTCCGTGCCAGCCTTGACTGTGTTCGTCGCGTATGCCCCAACATCCGACTACGACGACGAAGACGTCGAGGCCTTCTACGTGGAACTGGAGAAGTTCTATAAGGAAGATCACACCTTCTACAAGGTGATCGTCGGCGACCTCAACGCCAAGATCGGGCCACGAAGGTCGCCGGAAGAACTTAACATCGGAACCCACTGTTTGGAGTGGAACGAGCAAGGTGAAAGGCTGTCTGAGTTTATCATGTCGACCAAGACCATCCATGGAAACTCGCAGTTCCAGAAGCCTCCCTCCCTACGATGGACCTGGGAATCCCCCGGTGGCCAGTTCCACAACGAGATCGACCACATCATCTTCAATCGCAAGTATTGCCTGACCGATGTCTCCGTTGTCCCCAAGTTCTACACGGGATCGGACCACCGCCTCCTTCGCGCGAGGTTCCGCTTTTCGCGTCAAGGAGAGAAGGCCGCGAAGTTCAAGAAGAGGAATCCCAGAACGACCATCAACTGGGATCTCTACACCTCTCTTGTCGGCCTTTGGGAAGATGCCGTCATGGACAACGTCGACGAGGAATACGATCACTTCGTGCACCATCTCCACGATAGTGCTAAGCTTGAAGACCACCAAGAGACGCCTGTCTCCGGAAACTCTCGAGCTGATACGCCAGCGTGGAGCAGCACGAGCGTCAGGCAACTACCAACTGACGTCCGAGCTTGCAAAGCTATGCAGAGCGGCGATAAAGGAAGATCTGAAGGAGAGAAGGGCGGAAGTGTTGGCTGAAGCAGCAGAGGCAGGGCTGAGCATCCGCAATGCCCGCCGAAACTTCGCCAACTTCAAGACCAAGATGACCGCTCTCCAACGTCCTGACGGAACCGTCACCTCTTCCAGAAGGACCATGGAGAAGGTCATCCACGACTTCTACTCCGATCTCTTCGATAGCCACGTTCACCTGCCCCCATGCCATCTTCCGCAGGATGGATACGTCGTCCCCTCTGTTCTCTCTTCCGAAATCCGACACGCCATCTCGTCGGTGAAGAAACGTACAGCACCCGGTCCTGACAGGATCAGAGCTGAACATCTGAAGAACCTCCAGCCAGCGCTCATCAACACCTTGGCGCGGCTCTTCACACGCTACCTGTCCGAATGCAAGGTTCCATCTCAGTGGAAGACCAGCAAGACCGTTTTGCTGTACAAGAAGGGAGACGTGCACGACATTGGCAACTATCGCCCGATCTGCCTGCTGTCCGTAGTCTACAAGCTGTTCACTCGAGTTATCCTGAATAGGATTAGCAGAACGCTGGACCAAGGACAGCCATGCGAGCAAGCAGGATTTCGGAGAGGATTCAGCACGATCGACCATATACACACCATTACGAAGCTCATCGAAGTGTCGCGAGAGTACAAGCTGCCGCTGTGCCTTACGTTCATTGACCTGAAGAAGGCATTCGACTCCGTCGAGACTGAAGCGGTCGTGGAAGCCCTGCTCACCCAGGGCGTTCCTACTCAGTACATCAGAGTCCTTCGAGAGCTGTACAGTGGATTCACGACCAAGATCTCACCATTCTACAACGACGTCGTCGTTGACGTGAAGAGAGGGGTTCGACAAGGGGATACCGTATCCCCGAAGCTCTACAGCGCCCCCCTCGAACACGTCATGCGCGAACTAGAATGGGAAGACATGGGAGTGAAGGTCGACGGCCGGCAACTGCACCATCTTCGCTTCGCTGACGACATCGTGCTCATAACACCGAGCATCAGTCAGGCGGAACGAATGCTGGCCGACTTCGATCGTGTATGTGGAAGCGTTGGACTGCAGCTGAATCTTACGAAGACGATGTCCATGAAGAACGGATGGGTTTTTGATGCCCCATTCTCGCTCAACGGAACGAACATCTCCGAATGCTCCAGCTATGTGTATCTGGGTCGCGAAGTCAACATGACCAACGACCTAGCACCAGAGCTGAGCAGGAGGAAACGAGCGGCTTGGGGAGCTTTCAAGAGCGTCGAAGAAGTCGTGAAGAAAACGAAGAACGTCCGACTCCGTGCCCACCTATTCGACTCCACTGTTCTTCCTGCCCTAACATACGCCTCAGAGACCTGGGTTATACGAAAGCAGGATGAACACGCGATCAGCGTCGCGCAGCGTGGAATCGAGAGGACGATGCTCGGAGTGACACGACTCACGCAAGTGAGAGAAGGCCTCCGGAGTTCCGAGCTTCGCCGACGTTCGAAGATCGGAGACGCTGTCGCATGGGCCAAGTCGTCGAAAATTAGGTGGGCCGGCCACGTAATGCGATTCGCAGACACCCGCTGGACGAGAGCCGTCACAGATTGGATTCCGCGGGATGTCAAAAGAACACCAGGACGCCCACCAACGCGTTGGTCGGACTTCCTCGTGAAAGTCCTGAACGACCGATATGACGCTCTTCGTGTCTCTCGAGCGAGGAGGATCCATTGGACCACTCTGGCACGCGACAGGGACGAATGGAGACGCTGCTGGCGCCCGCTCGAGCAAGTCGATGATCAACGGGACGACAGGTGATACAGGTTTTGCAGTGCAGGCCAAAGTTAAGGTTACTCGGTATGAGATCTTCCAAGTATTTCGCTTCCGTAAGGAGTCCGGCGTACCTCCGAGTCGTTCCAGCGACGGGTCGCGGAGGTGTCTTATTTATAAATATAGCCGGCTGTGCGCGTAATTTAGGGTGCGTGATGCGCCACCGCACACAGCTGCCTCATGATACCGTATCCCGCGCCCAATTTAAGCATTCGCAGCTGAGCGTCACAGGGATATCTGCTTATAATCGCTCCAGATCTCTATTTTGATGCGTTTTCGGAGCAATGTGAGTTGGCGGACTGCGGGAGGGGGGAGGGGGGGGGGGGGGGAGGCGGGCCTGTGGAGTTATGGCTTTTTTGCTTTTTTCGTACTTGGGCCTTCTATTCCAGCAGAGTCCTAGTATAGTGGTGGGCTTCCGGTAGGAGAAGATATCAAAGCCTATCAGGATTGGTCCCAACTCGTATTGTACTGCGGGACATTATGTACGAATTGTCGCCGCAACGGGGCGACATTACCGGTCGATTATCGGCAGTGGTCCAGAACCACGGAGCCGTCTTTTTTTGTTGTTGTTGGAAAACTTTGATCACGACAATTCGTTGCGACAGGGTGAAAACTTCCTCCCAAACACTACAAACAGACGCGGTTTCACTTTCGCAACACTGCTGTCAGGCTGAGAACAGGGACATTGTTTACCGAGCAATGGTTACCAGCGATTTCGGCAATTCTGTGCAAAAAAAAAGCAGGGCGTGGAGGAGAAAAGCAACGGAGAACGGAGAAACGTAAGGAATGAAACACCGGAAAGAAAACAGTAGTGAATCAAATTGTTTAACAAGTGTGTGGTGGTGTGTGGAATGACTGTGGGCACTTCTTTTCTATCTGAACAATGGATATCCATTTTCAACGAAACATTTGGCAGAGTAAATGACTTTATCGAATTCATATGACCGTGGCTAAGATCGAGCGCATTTCTGGTGACATTTTGGACATCTCAAGACAGAAGTTTTGATCGCAACAAAACATCGTTATGACAGCTTACAACCTCGATATCAGCCACTTGAGGCTTAAGGAAACTGATTTGAATCATCTCAAGATACATTGACATTTTGCAAACAAACCTGTTGCTGCTTTGGGATGTGTGTAATAAAAATTTCGAAGCTATTACATGAGCTGTAATCACTTTAAATTTGGAAATGCGTAATCAAAAATAGATTCTCTCAGTGGTACCATTTTTTCGAACAGAGTGGTGTCACTGTCTTCTATATTAGATGCTTTACAATAGTGACAATAGGAAACTCCTATTTAAAGCTCCCAGTAGCAGTTTCGTTCAGCCCGTAGGGTGCTGAACGTCAGGAAATGCTGCGGACTTCCCTGCCGGAGTACACCGTCAAGTAGTGCACAAATATTACTGCTACTTCTTATTTTGGCTATTACTGCCTCTATACGACTATTACGGTCACCATGCAGCTTTATTGGTTCTGTAGATCCATTAGGTTTCTCACTGGCGCAGTACGAGTCGCGTCTCGGTGGTGATTGCCGCGCAAGTAGCGGGCAATCGCACCTCATGCTCCACGAACCACGACAGCCCGACCTCAGCTGCGATTCCCCGACGGTCGACGCTTGTGAACGCCAGAGTACTTAAAACAGGCGTAGAGTACGATGTCATGAGGCAGCTGTGTGCGGTAGCACCTCACACACCATAAATGACGCGCACAGCCGGCTATATCCTACTATATATAAAGCAGCAAGCGTGTGTGTGTGTGTGTGTGCGTGTGTGCGTGTGTCACACTGTCCGTCCGTCCGTCACACCTGAGTTGGGGCGCGGCAGCCGAACACGTCGGCGACCGTGCATGGCGAGCCGTAGACGTGCCGAACACGTCGGCGACCGTGCATGGCGAGCCGTAGACGTGCCGAACACGTCGGCAACCATGCATGGCGAGCCGGAGACGTGCCGAACCCGTCGGCGACCGTGCATGGCGAGGCATCGACGTGCCGAACCCGTCGGCAACCATGCATGGCGAGCCGTAGACGTGCCGAACACGTCGGCGACCGTGCATGGCGAGCCGGAGACGTACCGAACACGTCAGCAACCCTGCATGGCGAGCCGGAGACGTGCCGAACACGTCGGCAACCATGCATGGCGAGCCGTAGACGTGCTGAACACGTCGGCAACCATGCATGGCGAGCCGTAGACGTGCCGAACCCGTCGGCGACCGTGCATGGCGAGGCATCGACGTGCCGAACCCGTCGGCGACCGTGCATGGCGAGCCGTAGACGTGCCGAACACGTCGGCAAACGTGCCTGCCAATCGATATCGATCGATATTATCGATTTTTTGTGGATGGCGCTCAAGTGGCGCGTAACTTCGGCCCTGGGGGTAATCTAGGTCGCTGAACACGAATCTGGAGTCGACCAATCGATATCGATCGACATTATCGATTTTTGAGGATGTCGTTCGGGTGGGACGAAACTTTAGCCTTGGGGGTAATCGAGGTCGCTGAACACGAATCTGGAGTCGACCAATCGATATGGATCGATATTATCGATTTTTGGTGGATGTCGTACAAGCGCTCTGAAACATCAGCCCTGGGGGTAATCGAGGTCGCTGAACACGAATCTAGAGTCGACCAATCGATATCGATCGATATTATCGATTTTTTGTGGATGTCGTGCAAGCGCTCTGAAACATCAGCCCTGGGGGTAATCGAGGTCGCTGAACACGAGTCTGAAGTCGACCAATCGATATCGATCGATATTATCGATTTTTTGAGGATGGCGCTCAAGTGGCGCGAAACTTCGGCCCTGGGGTAATCGAGGTCGCTGAACACGAATCTGACGTCGGATCAATCGATCCATCTCGATTAACGTAAAGGTCAGAAGGCCTAGGGAAGAATAGGGAACCCGTAGCGGCCATGGCGTCCTATTCTCGGGGTTTGGGGGCCAAGCCCCCAACCAGTCGTAGGCGGCCGCTAGGCCGACGTACGACTGGTTTATAAATAAGACCCACGGAGGTAGTGTTGGGCGGGTCCTTAGCTACGCAGTCCGTAGTTATCCGCGCAACACTATCGCCGCGACTCGTCATTGAAGCGACTCGAATTTATGCCAGGCACCTGAGGCATATGTTACACATCGGCGACAATGTTGGGCGAGTGCTACGCAGTGCGTAGCAATTCGCGCAACACCGTCGCTGACAGCATCGGAGGGGTTGTTATACTCCTATCGCCGGTAGCGTCGCCGTGGGCACAGCACAGCGACAACTTGTCGCTGGCTGTCGGGCCGCGTCTGAAAACGGCGGCCTACGCAAAGTTTTGGACCGGACTTCCAGATACGGCACGCCCCGAGTTTCTTTAAGAATTCCGTGCATGTCGCTTGTGTTTACATCTGCTTTTCTTCATATTTCGATATATTTTGAGCAGTCCTTGAGCTCTACAATGTTTTCATGGGCAGTCGATGCCATTTTGGGTGATCATTGAGTGACATAGGAGATTTTACGTTGTTAGAAGGATGTCGATGTTGCGATCAAACGTTTTGCGCTAGGCGGGCTCTAACCCTGGTGCAGGGCGGAAGAATTTTGATCGCAACTAAACATTCTTCTGTTATTATAATTGTCAGCATTCCCGTAGACACCATTTTATCTGCTTTTCTTAGACCAATCGTAAACCTAATGTACTGAGATTGCTCGTTCAGTAACCTGAAACACTCATCCATTTCCATTCCATTTCGGACTGTGTCGATGTTACGATACAGCAATCATCTATGATCTGTATCAGTTACATAGATGATTGCTGTATCGTAACATCGACACAGTCCGAAATGGATGAGTGTTTCAGGTTACTGAACGAGCAATCTCAGTACATTAGGTTTACTCGGGAGACACCGAATAATGGTTGGCTCGCCTATTTCAACACGCAAATCAAAGTGTCCGGCGGGAAAGTTAGCTTGAAATGGTACCGCAAAACAAGCTCTAAGAACATCTTGATTCACGCCAGGTCTGCACATCCTACTTCTGTGAAACGAGCTGTTGTAAGCAACATGTTCCGGACGGCAGTAAAGATGTGTACAGGACCTAATGAACGACAAGAATCATTGCGACTAGCTGCAAGTATAGCCGTCTCGAATGGCTACGCGGTATCAGGTCACCAACGAAGATCTCACAATAATCGTCGAGATCGACCCCGGATTGATAAGATGCCTCTCGTTCTTCCCTTCATCTCCGACAGAGTTACTGCTGACATTCAAAGAGTTCTTGTTACAGCGCAGCTGCAGGACGATGCTGTCTTGGTGAACGCTCCTGGGGACAATATCAGACGGCAGCTAGTCCGAAATCGACTCTATGACAAGCAGTACATGTCAGAGAGCTGCGTTACTTGCCCAAACGGTAGCTTTGGAGATTGCTCAAAGACAGGAGCAATTTATCAAATCGAGTGTTTGAGCTGTAACGCAAAATACATTGGGGAAACGGGAAGAGCTCTGGCCGTTCGCATAAAAGAACACTTAGCCAGCAAAAGACGGGGATTGCAATCCAGCCCACTTGGAAGACACAGAATTGATGCGCATGACGGAAACGACTACGAGGTGAAATGTACAATATTGGCCATTGAGGGTGATATCTCAGCACGAAAAGCTTTGGAAGCGTTCTGGATTTTTATGAAGAATCCAGTAATGAACAACCGAAATGAGTGTCTAGCCGTAACAAGTGACTTCTTGCCGTTTGTGCCTCATTGTGAACTGTAGAATGATCAGAGAGCGGTATCCGCGGTGTGGTTCATTCGCCTCTACTGGTCACAGGGCGAACATATGCCCTCAACGGTGGACATTGGTGAGTTCGTCCTCTCATTTGGTCTCTTCGGGTGTTTGTAGAAGTAGGTCGAAAATGCTAGAGCATGTTTAGGCCTCTGAAGACGACGGAACGTCGAAACGTCAGGCCCTGCTTAAGAAATTTGTCCACCTAAAAACTTCGTGTGGCACAAATATGCTAACAGTGTGAATGCACTATTTCTTTGTCCGTCTGAGGTCTCGCGGGTGAGAACTCATGAAAAGTAACGGCAGCTGGTGCTTGCCGCGACACATTGCATTTCTTCTTTTATCCTGAATTTTGTCAATTTTTAGGTCATTAGAGTGAAAAGTGAAAAAGTGAAAAAGTGGCCATGGCTCAGTTGCTTCTTTCCACTGAGGTTTCGAATTTTTGCGCAGTTTCTCACAGCATTTGGAAGACAATGTTCTGTACTACAAGAATACATGTTGGCGTTATTTGCTCGTTTGTCCTTTATTGTATTTTAGGTAATCAAATTGAGACGTCCGACTTTTCTGTCCGGATTTTTACCGACAGCTCCTGCTCTGGGATGGACTTTTTTGCTTGGAGTTATATGTAGTTCGAAAGAGGATGCCTTGCTCAATAAGAATGTCGCGTTTATTGGTTCATGCTGATTTCTGTCGAATATCAACAACTGAACAAGGAGGAGTTGTTGGTGAAGATGGTTTTTCTCTTTTTGGAAATTTGTTGATAGTCGACAGAAATCAGCATGTGCCAATAAACACAACACAAATTCTTATAGAGCAAGACATTCTCTTTCGACCGACATATAACACCGAGCAAAAAAATCCACCCCAGAGCAGGAGCTGTCGGTAAAAATTCGGACGTAAAAGTCGGACGTCCCAATTTGATGACCTAGAAATCAATAAAGGACAAATGTGCAAACAGCGCGAACGCGTATTCCTGTAGTACAGAACATTGTCTTCCAAATGCTGTGAGAAACTGCGCAAAAATTCTAAACCTAAGCGGAGAGAAGCGACTGTACAGATGGCCACTTTTCCACTTTTCACTTTAACGACCTAAAGATTGACTAAATTCAGGATGAAAAAAGAAATGCAATAAATATTCTGATAGAGCAAATCATTCTGTTTCGAAAGCTGTGTAGCGCTATGCAAAAGACTGCCTGCGAAATCCGCAATAATGAATCGTTGAAAAAAAACGGCGAGGACTTATGGGACAACCTAATATAAAGGCCTCCGCATACTTCTGCGGCAACGCCGCGGCCCTATGCTTAACCAGGGCAGGGACGCAGAGCTCACCGTCAGCGGCGAGCTTGGCGGCGGTAACGATGTGGATCAACTATAGGCCCATGCACACTTCTGCGACCCCGCGGCGCGGCAATAGGAGCAACGGCCACCTACGCGAAATCCGGCGGTCGCGGCGCGGTCGCGTTAGAGCATCGTTATAGGCAACGGGACCGACGTGTCATGCTCCTGCCTGGGAGTGAGGGTTTACAAACCTTTATTATTAGTCTATATTATATATAACAACCATGCAGCAAGAATGCAGTTAGGGAGACTGCCAACCTTCCAACCTATGTAGGGGCGTGACTTACAGAGGCGGTCGCCACTATACCGTGACATGCCCTTCCTTTCGAATTTGTCGGCCTCGACAAAAATATACAACACAATAATTTTTTAATAACAACTAAAAAAACAAATATTCACTCCAATGATGAATTAAAATGATGGGTCGATGGACATAGAGACGATTATAGGAGGATTCCTTCCAGTACGCACAGGGCGAAATTTGTGCGTAAGCCTAGGACAGGTCATAGGGCCTCCGCATCATGTGCCTTCAAGGCATTGCTCGAATCGCTGCCCGCATACTGCCACCGGCATTGCTTGGAGCCACCGCATCTCTAGAGCCGTCAACCATCGCATCGCTAGGGCACGTTCTGTCGGCGTGACCCACACTGGCGACCAGGTTTAAGTCCTTGTTCGCCATCTTTGCCATCGCATCAACTTGCTCCTGACAAGTCAAAAGTGCTTGTCGGAGTTCTCATACCTCTTCTTCCAAGATACCAGTTCGAGCACTGGTATCTTCGCATAGCTCCTTCAAATATTGGTTAGATGTCGTTATGAATTTGGTTTATGTTAAATCGTTATTCTACCAATTATTATTTTTCCGACCTTTGGTGAAAATGTTTAAAGTTACCTCGAAATGAGTTTTTGCGGGAGTGTATTCACTGTCGTAATCATAGTTCGAATTTCCCTATGTCCTTATCAGTTCTACGGACATCGTTATATTCTATAAAATGTCAAAAATATTTCGAAATCGTTATCGTTGACTTTACCTTTTGGTAAATGACGCGGCTTAGAACAAAACTTGCTATTTCGTTATTCATTTTCTTCCAGTAAAATCGTACGTGAATCTTACTGCAAGGTATTTTTACTGCTCAAGTAACCTCCGGCAAAGGGGTTTTCGTGATTCTGCTACAAAATCTCTTTTTGGTGACATTCGTGTACTTTACCTAACCGAATATTTTCCCCTTAATATAGGGCGTTATTTTGAATGCAATAGTTTTTTATGCCGTCACAATGACTTCTCAGTTGTGCGGAAATTCATTAGAATAATCCCGATATCGACCGTTATCATGTTGGTCATCATAATTTCTCACGTGATTGTGAGAAGCGTTATTTCTAGGGATTTGAGAATCGCGTCCGTGATATCTACGTGGGCTTCGAATTCCTCCGTTATTGTGGTAACCGTTATCGTTATAGGATTGAGGACTACGTTCGTGATACGCCCTATTACTGATCCAACGTGGTGAAAAATTTCACCACGTTGGATCAGTGTTTAGAGCATGTTCTTCTTTTGCTTTTCGTTTATTTTCGCTCCTAACGCCTGCTTTTAGTGAAGACTGACGTCAGAGATAACTCGGAATTTTTCACATTCAACAATGCAATGGATTTGTGTTGTGGCAAATAGGGTTATCCAGACCGTTCCATGTAACTACTTCATGCTTATTGCCTTCGAGTCATACTCAGGGACTGTTCATACTCTGCGACGAGAGAGACGGCAGCGATGAGAGCGACAGGGCAAAACATACGTATCGTTTTTTTTTCTTGGGCGATCGCTTCGCATTAATCGATACGTATACTTTGCCCTGTCGCTTCTCTCGCTCCCGTCGTGGAGTATGAACAGGACCTTAGTGCTGCAAAAGCTGGGATTTGGTAAAATAATAATAATATAAATAATAATAATAACCTTGGCAGGGTTCTTTCTATTAGTTGTTCTTTGCGATGTTTACAAAACCTGCGTGCGCAGAGACTGTTGAATTGCTGATGACAAATATTTCCTCCTCTGAGCTAATCCATTGCCATTAGCATTGTTTTCTTAACAGACTGCGAGTTAAATTAAAAGTTGAAACGTATGGTGTCGCTGTTAACGATGATAGCATTTCAGCGGAATGTGCAGCGTGCGACCAGCCGCTTCACTCTGGACAGGTTCTGCTTGCTTTGGGACAGTCGTGGCACGTCTACTGTTTCAAGTGCAGGTATAGGCGTTGCTAATGAATGTTCACTTCCTCGCGGCTAGCCAAATATGTCAGTTTTTTAGCGAATGCGGTGCGGTGCTTCATGGAGAGTACATGTCACATGACGGCAAACCGCTCTGCCTTCGAGACTACAATGAACAGCATGGAGTGAAGTGCTATGAGTGTCACAAATTCATCGCCGGCAAAGTTCTGCAGGTATCGTCGGCTGTCATTATCTTTTGCCGATTTGCATTTTTTATTGGCATCACATAATCGGCGCAAGACGTACACATGCCAGGCGCAAAGCAAGCAAACGTTCTGTACTGAGATAGTCAGACGGGCTGTCTTTTCTGGTCATGCAGGCTACAGCATTGCTTCCATTCGTTTCGTTGTCTCACCATCGTCGGCCAGGACGTTGTTGCCATTCGATCTTGGTCACGGTGACGAGCAGCATGATTCGTTCGCAACTGGAATGCCAGTTGGGCCAGCCGTGCGAAGAACATATCAGCTTACCTTGTTGGATGACTCCCATGAGAACGCATGGCATCACTCGAAACGCGGTCTATTGCTCTTTTTCTTCACCGGTCGTCTTCTCTTCTCGATTGGCCCATCGATGTTTGGCCTTCCACAAGTGTTCCTCGTATGGAATCTTCTGACGAGTGTTCCTTCTCTCAAATGCCGTACTTCGTTCCTTCGAGCCTTGGTCTTCTGCAGGGTGATCACATGATACGCGATATCTCATGCCCTGCCGAGACGTGTCGTGCTTGCGTCGCTCTGTCCAAAATCAATGACGTCCTGTGCAAACTGAGGTTTCGCCTCCTCGATGGTCCTACCGTTCAACGTCAAAGACGGCAAAGCCCGGTGTGCAGGGTGCTGAAGCTGGTACTGTGTTGTTGTGGCAAGAAGAAAGCCCGTTGGAACAGTCCTGCCAGAGCAAGTTCGGAGTGTGGTTCATGCTTCTCCATTTTTCCGAAGAAGTGTCCATTCACACCTTGATCGACCCTGCCGGACATTGAAAATCTCCGATATACATGGTAGTTCGACCCTATTGCCACCTCACGCATCGATGAGGGGCTAAACCATTTGGAGGGAAGGTTCTTTATGTACCACAAAGCCGTTCTCTGCGCGCATTCTGTATGCCGGCTGCGGCCTGGTACTTCGTGTTCCATCGACCCAGTGTATTTCTTTTAATTCCGGCTGAGGATGGGGGGGGGGGGGGACGTAAAACAAAAACCATTTAGTATAGCAATGTGCTGAGTGCGTTAAACGAACATGAAGCGTGATTGAAAGAACGGCGTTGTCTTTTATAGAATTCACAGACATTGTTTAATTGGCACTGTTCTTACAGATTGTATGAAGAAGTACTAGCCATTAGTGATTGAACAAGCGTTTTCGCACGTTGTCGGGATCCTCGTAGGGCCACCTGAATGACCATTGGAAGTGAAGGAAGACTCCTGAAAAAAACCACATATCATCCGAAATGGTGATGACCTATTTGTGTGAGACAAACTTCACTTGTTGAAAAAACAATGAAATTAAAGCAAGGTTTAAGTGATGTGTGCGAATCACAATCAGGGGTGCACATTTAACGGTTAACGGTTTAACGATTTTAACGAATTAACGGCATTTTTCGTTAAAATCTGGCTTAACGACTGAACGGAAATTTTTAGAAATCTAACGGAATTTTTAACGGAATTTTTTCTCAGTAAGTTTATCACATTTACTCTTAGTATTCTTTAATGTTGCAGGTCTCATCCTCCCTTAGGACTGCTTCCAAAAAAAAAAAATTAAAATCTGCATGAATATTTTAATGTTTCATGAATTTGTTCTAATTTATTTTTGGAAATAATGCATTTTGTGGGTGTCTGTAGCGCAGTCGGAGGAGGTGCCGGCTATCGCGTACAACCTATACCAGGGTTCTGGTCTTTTTTTCCGGATTTTCATCCCAGGCCAACCAAACCTTCAACTTCTCTGGGCTCGGTGAATTGATACTAGACTTGTCTGGAAAGGGTAACGCTGAGTTCTTCAACGACTGGCCACAGCAAGTCATTGTGTGGCCAAATACGCATCCAAAACGCCTCCGGGATATCCCGTAGAACTAGAATGCGCCCGCTCTCAAAAAAGATTGAATTTGCTGTGTATTAAATCATACGGATAAAGGATGAAATGAGGCCATCCTTTGTCCTTATCCTTTAACCCTTTCACGACATTGTCCGACGATGTCGTCGGACACCACCATAAAAATAGTTCATGGAATATTATCAAGGTACAGTATTAATCGCTGAGTCCACTAATATCTACAGTCAAGATAGTCCATGGGAAACTTCTTTTGTTACTGTTTTTTCATGTTCAATAAATAATACAAATAAAATAATTCAAATTGTCAGCGCGCGGGAAAAATGCGCGCTGTCCCATGCGGCTCTCAGTCGAAAATCGCGCATGTCGTGAAAGGGTTAATGCATTTTGGAGATAGAAATTCCCCAGGCACGTCAACGATTCCAACTCCAAAAAGATACTGGCCTAACCTCCTCGTTAGGTATGCCTGTCCTCATCTGGCGCTGCTTATCCCAGAATATTTTGTCCTCCATCTGGAACAGTTGAGGCGGAGGGAATGTTTCCGGACGCTGGGCCTATTTTAAACGATTTTATAAAAACGCTAATAACGAAAAATAGAAAAACTACATTTCCTGAACGTTCACACGTTGACGACGCGTAACAACTTTTCGGCAGTGTGGGACCGTGTGACACGATGCCGTGTCGCGGTCCCAACTTTGAAAAAAATGGTGCAAAAAAAATGGATTGGTCTCGCACATCAGGCACTCAAAATTCGTGCTTTCGACAACGCGTCAACATTCCACTGATAGGCTTTTTATTGCATCTTTATTAGTTCTCTCTGTACTTAATGGGCTGGTGCCCAAAAGATTGTATATGCTCGTAGATGGACAATATATGGACAAAAGATCTAGGAAAGGGGGAACTCCGGGTACCTCCGGGTACTGATCGAACATTTTAAGATGCCTTGTCGGTGATCATCTTGAATGATAATTCCACACCTGTTCTTATTCCGCACTCTGTAGTTGATTTGTTGCTGAACGACTGTTCATTTTTCCGCGTTTGTTGATATTGAACAGTTCATTTTACACTGCAGTGTTACACTCCATTCCTTGAACTTTAGCTTTTGACCTCTTGAAGTTGAAACGTACGAGGTTCTCCTTAATTTTTTTACTCGAAATAATGGTTTGCAGTTAGTTGTATTTTTAACGAAATTTAACGATTTACCGGAAATTTAACGAAAATTTTTCGTTAAAAAATTTCGTTAAAAAAATTTAACGCACAGAATTTCGTGTGCAGCCCTGAATCACAAGAAAGTCATGCAGAAACAATTAAGTGACCATATGTCCACTGAGTCCATGAAATACTCAGAACACCGTCTCTACCGTAGTATACGTTTTTGCGCTCCATTTTTGGAGGCTAATGTATACGATTTTCACGTCAAATTGAACAATTTTAGGCTTCACGCCTTTGGAATCAAACTGAACTTCTTCCAAATTAAACCGAGTTGCTTCCACATTACTCTGTTTTGTATGACATATTTTGAAGTTTTTTTTTTTAAATTCAGCTGCTCCAATAAATGAGCGTGATGTTTGAAATTTCATTTTAAAAAAATCCATGGAGAACGTGCTAGAGGGATATATCGCGCCATGCACTTCTCTAGTTTGCTGCGATTTTAATTTGATTGATTGGCAAGTGCTGCTCATTTGATGCACGGAAGTGAAAATATGTGTTTTCTATTAATGCATTATTATTATCGTCATCAATACAGTTGTTTTGTTGCAGCGTTCACAGGTGTGTAGCTCCACGCAAACCGAATCATTACAGAACAGAACAGAGCATTGGTTTTGATTATCATAGATCAAACCATAATCGCGATGTCCTGGGCGAGTTCGTGGCGCAAGTTAGAAAGTGCTGGGTTCCTGTCCTTTAAAATAAGCATTATACCATTATTTTTCCGGAAAAATCAAAAATGGTCGGAAAAATTGTCTTTAGAAGAATGTTTAGTTGCAATCAATACTCATGCGCCAGGCGGGACTCGAACATGCACTCTCTGCTTTCCGGGCAGACATTCTTCTAACGTCTTCTATCTTCCATAGCAGTCGTTCAAGGCTCAAGCAAAAGAATTTAAAACTTCAGTTAAAAGTGTTCAATTTGACTAGAAAAGTGTACATTTTCATCCAAAAAGTACCCATTTTGACATAAAAAGGGCACATACACCTTTTTTTATTCAGTGATGTACAATACCGCTCAAATTTTTTGAATGAAAGACGCTTTGCGGCGGATTAATCCGTCATTGCTATAACTTACTTTAAAGTTCCTCTTGTGGATTCCAACTACCACCATTCGAATCCCATCTTCACACCGCATTCGGTGCGTTCAGTTCGACAATCTATTAGGTTGTCCCTAAGTCCCCGACGTTTTTTTTTTCAACGATTCATTGCGGATTCCGCCGGCGGTCTCCTGCACAGCGCTATACAGCATTCGAAAGAGTGATTTGCTCTATCAGACCATGTATTGCGTTTCTTTTTTCATCCTGAATTTTGTCAATTTTTAGGTCGTTAAAGTGAAAAGTGAAAATGTGAAAAAGTAGCCATTTGCGCACTTGTTCTCTCCGTTTAGGTTTCTAATTTTTTTGCGCAGCTTTTTATAGCATTTGGAAGACAATGCTCTGTGCTACAAGAGTACGTGTTGCTCCTATTTGCACATTCGTTCGTTATTGATTTTTAGGTCATCAAATTGTCAAATTGGGACGTCCGACTTTTCCGTCCGAACTTTTACCGAAACTCCTGCTCTGTGGTAGGACTTTTTTTGCTTGGTGTTATACGTCGGTCGAAAGAGAATGTCTTGCTATACCAAGAATTTGTATCGCGTTTATTGACTCATGCTGATTTCTATCCAATATCAACAAAATTCCATAAAGAGAAAAATCATCTTCAGCAACAACTCCTTCTCCTTGTTCAGTCTGCCTTGCTCCGTTTACACTCGAAAGAGCATCTCTTGTTCTATCAGAATATTTGATTTGTTCTTCGGCCATTTAAATTTTTGCTAATTTTCAGGTCATCAAAATGGAGCAGTGCCAGGTCGACAAGGATGATCACTTTTGGCACCTTCTTCTCTTTGCTTTCCAACCAGGGTTCTAGTGCGGCTAAGGCACTAGAATCCAGGCTGACCGTACAAACACTATTTTTCATCGCCAGTTACAATTCTGTGCAAAAATCGTTGAACATGTCCGTGTGATGGATGAATATCAGGAACCAGCGAGTGACGGTTGCTGCCAGCCTGCTTGCCCGTCATCATTCATCACACGGACATATTCAACAATTTTTGCACAGAATTGTAACTGGTGATGAAAAATAGTGTTTGTACGGTCAACCAGGGTTCTAGTGCCTTAGCCGCACTAGAACCCTGGTTGAAAGCAAAGAGAAGAAGGTGCCAAAAGTGCTCATCCTTGTCGACCTGGCACTGCTCCATTTCGATGACCTGAAAATTAGCAAAATTTAAATGGCCGAAGAACAAATCAAGTATTCTGCTAGAACAAGAGATGCACTTTCGAGTGTCATATCACTCGTAATATAAAACGGAGCAAGGCAGACTGAACAAGGAGAAGGAGTTGTTGGCGAAGATGATTTTTCTCTTTATGGAATTTTGTTGATATTCGATAGAAATCAGCACGAGCCGATAAACGCGAAACGAATTCTTATAGAGAAAGACATTCTCTTCCGAACTACGTATAACACCAAGCAAAAAAGTCCATCCCAGAGCAGGAGCTGTCGGTAAAAATTCAGACGTAAAAGTCGGACGTCCCAATTTGATGACCTAGAAATCAATAAAGGACATATGAGCAAACAGCGCGAACGCGTATTCCTGTAGTACAGAACATTGTCTTCCAAATGCTGTGAGAAACTGCGCAAAAAATTCTAAACCTAAGCGGAGAGAAGCGACTGCGCAGATGGCCACTTTTCCACTTTTCACTTTAACGACCTAAAGATTGACTAAATTCAGGATGAAAAAAGAAATGCAATAAATATTCTGATAGAGCAAATCATTCTGTTTCGAAAGCTGTGTAGCGCTATGCAAAAGACTGCCGGCGAAATCCGCAATAATGAATCGTTGAAAAAAACGGCGAGGACTTATGGGACAACCCAATATAAAGGCCTCCGCATACTTCTGCGGCAACGCCGCGGCCCTATGCTTAACCAGGGCAGGGACGCAGAGCTCACCGTCAGCGGCGGTAACGATGTGGATCAACTATAGGCCCATGCACACTTCTGCGAATCGCGGCGCGGTAAGAGGAGCAACGGCCACCTCCGCGAAATCCGACGGTCGCGGCGCGGTCGCGTTAGAGCATCGTTATAGGCAACGGGACCGACGTCCCAGTGCATGTCGCGCCGCTAGGAATGATTTGAACCATTCTAGCCTGCGGCACTCAGCGCAGCATCGTCGGCGATAGCCGCAAAAGTATGCATGCCCCCCTCTGCGGCACGTGTCGCTATGTCGCGCCGCGCCCGTCGCGGCCCTATCCTTCATCATGGCCGTGCCACGCTGTCGCAGAAGTGTGCATGGGCCTTATTGCCGCCGCCGCTCCAGCGGCGGGCAGAGACTGTCTGCGCTCTAGCCCTTTGATGAGTCGCTGTTATTTGCCGTTGAGCGGCGCCCGTGGCCGCCGGTGTGCGGCATGACTCGTCGGTTTCGCCACCCGCCGCCTCTCGCCGCAAAAGTGTGCGGAGGCCTTAACAGCCCCCTATTGTCCTACGGGGGTGATAGTCGTTAGTCCCGACTCGGATGCGCACTGACGGTGCCGACAGTGTCTGTGGTGCCAATTAGCGTCGACTCGCACCGTGCCACTAGCCGCTTCGCGACGATCTCCAAGGCAGCCCTGGCCGCCGTGCGATGGTGACCTAGCCGAGCACGGGAGCCTGCGGATCGACGGCGACCCCACTGAGGATGAACTTCACAGATCGACAATATTTACAATTTCGGTGGATAACTTATTTAGAGGGCTTACAGAGGCAGTGCAAAGAGTCGTACTGGTGCGAGTCCTACACACTTTCATGTCAGAATTTCGAGCTCTATCTGATGGACTGTACAAGAACACTTAAAAATTTCTCTATAGAAATATTTTGACGCAGGCTTCGAGCCAAAGGCTTCACGAACAATTAGGAACGAAATTCGTAGACTTTATAATAAAAATTTTATGGTCTACCTGAAGGGCTGTTCAAGAATGCTTAAAAATTTCCCTGCAAAGACATTTTGGCGAAGGCCTCCAGATAAAGAGTACGAACAATCCATTTAGTAGAGAGCCTTCCTAGGAAAATCCTGTTCTAGTTTTTCATAGTATTCCTCAGGTTTTTCTAAGATCCTCGACCAGGATATTGCTCGAAACTAAGACTGAATAGGTAAGAGTAAAAATTCATGGTAATTGAATTTTATCACACAACATATCAAATTGTTCTTCCAGTGGCATGCCAGTAGAATAATGTTGCATCCTTCATGAATGAAGGAAAACTTCTGAGGAGCACCGTTATTTTAAGCATCAGTAATCATTTAGCCTCGAAGTCTATGCTGCCCTGGAAAAGCTTTTTTTGCATTGTTCGTGCAGTCTTTATCTAGAGGCTTTCCCCAAAATGCCTCTACAGGAAAATTTTTAAGCATTATTGTACAGCCCTAGACCATAAAATTACAAAGCTAGACCAAGGTAGACCATACGTTTTTCATTACAAAGTCTACGCAATTCATGCCTAATTGCTCATGAAGCGTTTAGCTCGAAGCCTGCGTCGAAATATCTCTACAGAGGAATTTTTAAGCGTTCTTATACAGCCCATCAGATAGAGCTCGAAATTCTGATATGAAAGTGTGTAGGTCTCGCACCAGGACGACTCTTACGCTGCCTTTGTAAACCCTCTAAATAAGTTATCCGCTGTAACTGTAAATCTGGTCGATCTGTGAAGTTCGGCCTAAGTGGGGTCGCGCTCGATCTGCAAGCTCCCGTGCTCGGCTAGGTTACCATGGCACGGTGCGAGTGGACGCTAATTGGCACCACAGGCACTGTCGGCATCGTCAGTGCGCATCCGAGTCGGGACTAACGACTGCCTCCCTCCTACGGCGGGCGTGATGGTGCGCGGCCATTGGCCAGATGAGGGGTCCTGGCGCGGTTCCCGCCGTCCGCGGACGGTGCCGCGGGAGTATCATAGACCATAGGTGACTATGAGCAGGAAAAAAGCGTAAGAAAACTGCATCAGTGACGTCATCTTCTCCACCTCGCCTAACTTATTTTCCAACCTTTTGCTTTGAGACGGGAAATATTGCATAGGAATGTGACATCATAGAAAATCATCGCCAAGAACGCGATTGCGCGTCAAATATCGTCTTCCGGTACCGGCCACCACAGGACACGTTTGGCATGCTTACACAGGCCGGCTGCACACACACTCAGAGACGGACTAACCCTTTTATTTAGATTAAGATTGAAGTCATCCACCTTTACCGCAGGTTGAGGAGCAGAACAAATCGTGAAGTACATCCGTCAATTTGTTGTCTTGTAGAAGGGCAACAAAGTAAAATCATTCTGACAGAAGTACCAGAACGAACAGAGTCGACATCCATACAAATTATGTCAGAAACTAATCGCTCAATTATGGCTATTGTATTAAAAATCAGCCCCATTTTTATTGAGGCAACTTGCACCCCGAATTACCATAGGGACTGGACGTGTAGGTGACTCGGCGCAATGATAGGAGGGGGACAGCCCATGGGCTTCGGCCGCCTTTAGCGTAGCAGTCGGATATAGTGAAGTGGTAATGCAGGTTGCAGCAGGAGGGGCCTAGGTCAACTGCAAAAGATGCATCCCCCATTTGGTTGAGATCACGGGACGTTATATCTACGTGGTGTTGAGATTACCTCGCCGCTGATTGTATTGCCCAGTCTGTTCTCAACGTAGACCCTAATTGCAACTTCCTTTTTGAGGTCGTTCATAAGTCCATCGATTGATTGATTGTGCACTCCCCTGCTAGCTACGAGCACAGGTTTCACAATATCATGAGGAAATTTAGATAAAGATTTCGGTCCAAATTGGATCACATGTAGACCTAACGTCACATCTCGCGGATATCATCTCGTTAATTAAAACCTGAATTTTTCCGAGGACTGAGGAACAGCTGTTGCCAAAATTTCTAGTTGGCATTAAATTCAGCAGCTTTCGGAAGATTTGTCACCTATTTATTGAACATTCGCAGTATTTGTCCTTCAGTGTTTCCACCATCCATTCATAGTTATGCGGCAATGACTGAATGCCTTGTATGGCTAATCTTGCCCTCGGAGCCTTTATGGAGCGATGTACTACTCTTTGATCTGGTTGATTTTGTGCTGCATCCTCCGCTACAGGATTGTCGCTGGATTCATGCTCATCGTAATTGAAATGGCTACCTCAAAGCTCTGACGGGACTGCGATACCGACTCTAGCGTTATTCTGAGTGCAGTACCCATGCTGGACTCCCTTCCTTTCTTCTTTACACCTTAATTGGTACCCTTAGCGTAAAACATAGGGTCGACAGCTTCTTCATTAGCTTTCTGCAGTTGAGATTCTCGCTCAATTTCTTCTAATTCAACCACCTCTGTTTTCTCTGCTTTATCTTTGCAGTTCATGTACCCATCCCTTAACTCGATAAACGGTTTTTGGAGGCTTTGTCCACCTCTTTCAATTCTCTTGTGCACTCTTCTAAGCGAACTATGGTAGACGTGCATGTCTCATAATTAAAGTCACTTTGAATTGCGCAGTTTAGTAACTGCATGCTCTTTTAGCGTGTTACTAAATCATGAAACGCGGTTGAGACCAATATGATTGCTAATTTCCTTACATGGAATGCCATTTAAAAAATCTTAGTGTTGTTAGCGACGAAGAGAGGAGGCTGCTCCAGGTATTTTTAGCGTACGGGAAACTTAAATTTTTTGTTTAGAAAGTGCTATCTCCATTATAATCGACGTTGTGCTCCAGGTATTTAACAGGAGACTTCTTTTGGAAACAGAGAATGCGATCTTATATTCGGCTGACATGGCGCCAGCGCTGTTACACTTAGACACAAGAGTCTTATGGTAAGAGTTTGCCAAAAATCGCAGAGAAGTCGGACCCCTCGGCCTCGCATGAAGATCATTTACTCGAAATTTGATTTTGCATCGATAAGATAGTCCATTTCTTCTTGTTTTCCGAATGCCGCCCGCTCTTGCACAGATCTTAGAATTAGGCGAGTTATGTCTGTTTTTGTAAAACCACTCCAATTTTTCCAGCAAAAATCACATCCCCTGGCCGCGCATGAACATGTCTTTTTTGAAAAGCGGTTTTGTGATCGTCAGAAAGAGAATTTCTTCTAGTTTTCTGAATGCTACCCGCATTTGTATAAATCTTAAAGCTGAAACTGTGACGATCGGTTGATCAAAGCACAAGTATAGCACCCTCCTATCACATCGACGAGCGATCGACCAGTGACCCGTTCTTCTTGATCTCGCCGAAAATTGCTCCATTTTTTATGTATCAACCAAAGATTGAGCTTTTGTAAAGCTACATCTCAGCACTAGACATCGTTTCCTTCAGGTGTAAAAAATCCTTATTTTTGAAAAAAAATTGAGCATGACCTCGGCTGATCACAAGGGAGATCGCTTGGGACTTGGGAAAGACTTGGTTTTTGAATATATATATATATATATATATATATATATATACATATATTTAATAGAAATTATCGTTTTCTAAAGCTACATCTTATTTCTAGACATCGTTCATTTCAGGTGTAAAAATCTGAATTTTTGAAGAAAAAAATGAGCATGACCTCGCCTGATCACAAGGAGGATCGCTTAGGAAAGACTCGATTTTATGAACAAATGTTAAATAAAGACTGTGCTATTGTGAACTGCAGTTTCAGCTCCTGTGCTCACATTGTTCAGAGAACATTCCGTTTTTCGAGAAAATTCAGTATAGAGAAATAACTCAACCTGATCGGATGAAAGGTTGCTTAGGAGAGGCCAGATTTTCTTCCTGCTACAAATTGAAGGTTAAATTTCAATTAAGATCCATTCTCAACTTCAGTAGTTACATCCCTCAGCTAAAAAACGTGTCGCCGCGTCATTGTGAAAATTGAACAGCAATCGACACATTTCAGCTATTTTGAAAACTGGTTCAAAAATTTATTTTTTAATCGTAGCATAACTACTCGAATTTTTGTTAAATACAGTTTCAGATCCAAATGACGTCTTCTCTCCGTAGAAGAAGCGGTACTTAGGATGTTACTATGTTGTTACCGTGCCCGAAAAATCTTCATTGATTTATTTGCGTCAAAAGTTTATTAATTAAATATTAATAATTAGGTTTTTCTTTTTTCACATTTTCTAAAATTGTTTGCAACACTAGGGAGAACTTTGAAATCCATCGATTTTCTAGGAGGGGGAGGGGGCCGTACCAAGACCCTTCTGGAGGCTGGGGATGCGTAAATTTTTGGCAGAAATCGCAGCTCACGCTGTAGCCTACGCCGGGCTTGTTCGAGAGTCCACTGGCTGCCTTAGGGATAGTGGAGACGCAGACATTTGCAGCGCCTCTGTTTAAAGGGCGGGGGGAAGAACGCCACTTCGCCGTAATTAGTTTTTGCGAGGTATAGAAAGTATGCTAGTTGCAAAAGCTCCTTCATTTCTAATTCACCTAGTTTTTAGGTTCTGGAGAATCAATTTCAGACGTATGCTCGGACGTCACTGCAGTACTGACCCGTTTCATATCACCTTAACAAGCTTCCCACTAATTTTGCAGGTGCAGGCAGTATTCTAGGGCTTGTGGATTTTCCATGCCGTCGCAATAATTCCATGGAACTCTGCAAGTTCTAATGGAGAATTCCGTTTGGTGACCAACACCTCGTTTGAGCGGACCCTGTACAATTTTCGATTTGTATGAGTAACTGCGGCTTTCTTTGAAAATCTAATTTTTGCTACCAAAACGTGAATGCGATGTTTGAACTGTCATATACTATTTTGTTTTCTACCTAGAAAAATGGTGTTGGGCTTATTCTTAGGGGACAGAAATGAACAATGTTTCAGTATGCTTTAGGAAGAGATTTTTTTGAAGCACCTCTATAGGTACGACTTTCATGCCTATTGATAGAAAAATTATTATATGTTGGCGTGGGGTTACCCACTAGTCAATGGTAAAACATTCTGCATTTCTTATGATTAAAAAAACAGACGTACGTTTACGTTGCAGCTTCACGTAAACACCATTTTCACTATCAATGAAATTAAACCTGCAGAGAAGTGCATGGAGATATCTCTTTTGTAATAAACTAAAAAATGCTGATTTCTCGCGCATTGAAATGAGATTAAGCAGTTGTTTTTTATTTAAAGATAAACGATTCGCAGCACTTCACTGTAATTGCTTGTTTATGACAAAAGGCAGATCTCAAAAGATCGGTCGGTGCTGCTTTTCTTGCTCTTGCTGGGATGGTGCACTGCCACTGCGTATCACACCAAGGTGTAAACCAAGCAGAGTGCCAGGACAAGCGAAACGGAAACAAATTTAGGCCCAAAGGATGTCGATCCGTTAGGCGGAGTTCTGCTGCCAACCGCCTGAAGTCCGCAAACTGCTATCAGCTTATTTCCATCTCTCGCCACTTCTGCTAGAACTGACCAGAATCGCATCCACTGGCTTTCATCGATATCTTCATCGGAGGTAGATGTGACGAAGATACAAGCAAGTATCGATGACTTGTTCCTCAAGGCGTCACATATAGCAGCCAGGGCACTGTAAATCGATATGACGACGTCGTCCTTCGCCGCAGCGACTCTGTCGAATCCTCTGAATCCATGCGGCATAAAGGTTATCGTCGACTTCTTCGCACAGGAACGGTCACATCGTTCCACGTATGTCCTTGGGCGAACCGGATTCCAGCATTGGTCAGCTCATTGACGTGCGTGATGTCGATGTCGACTTCGTTGTTGCTGCTGACTGCGACGTGTCCTCCATCGTGGACCATGAGTGCCCGAATCATCTGGTCACAGAATCTCTTGAAGAAGACATATGCTTTCTCTATCCCGGATAGCGTTATGACGACAATGCTGAGGTTCCGTATTTTGAAGCGCTTTCTATCGAGGTCGGCCTTGGACTCAAATATGGAAATCAGACGAGCCAAACAACATCGAGGAGGATCTAAGGTTCGATACTACTGCATCGTCGACATGCGCAACTGCTCCAAACGTCATCTGACGGATCGTGCAGCTGTACTCCTCCTTCTCATCGGCTTCGAATCGACGAACTGAGCAAGTATGGAATAGGCTCAGAGCGCTGTTGTACACGATTCGACCATTATCCGAGTACTGTGACCTGCAAAGCTATTTGGTTAGCGTGATCCTCATTCCGCTCTGTTCCTCACTTCACTCTCCTAGTTTTTACTCTAATCGGTTCGTCATCGATCTCATGGGAAACTAGGATTAATGCGTCATGCTGCACTCGAAAGAAGGTTCACCTTTAGTCGTGATATGGGTGATCAATGCCGAATTTTGGCTAACATCGAATACTCTAAATGGGCACTCCAGTTATTCACCAATTTTGGGAACCTTGACAAACCTCTTTCCTTTGGTAGCCCGATGCGTACTCGATCGCCTACTTTCGGCAGTTTCCTGGCATCAGCTTTTTACTGCGATCCTATTTTTCTTTCATGTTTTTACCATAGTCTTCATTTATCCCTTTGGCGCAATGCTGACCATGCTGAATGCAGTTAAGCAGCTCGTATTTGTAGTCGTCGAATTCTATGTGGTGCCACGAGAGTTCTTGACTCGGGAATCTCTTCCGATGGCCTATTGGGATCGAAAGTGTGGAGGATATAAAACGGGCTTCCTCCGGTGGCATCGTGAGGGGCAGAATGCGAAAACCGTCATCGGCAGCATTTTATCCCATTCTGCTGGGATGGTCGTCTGCTTCCTCATTATCCTGGTTAACGCACCAATCACTCTTTCTGTGATGCCGTTTTCTCGGGGATTGTACCCCTTTGTGGTCGACTGTTTGATATCCGTTACCTTGCATACCTCGGACAAGACATTGTTGACGAACTCAGGACCTTGGTCCGAGTGAATGGCTCTCGGCTACGTACAGCCGTTACGTATCCATCTGTCAAACAGTCTTCGTGCGACTCTTCGTGCGGATTTGTCCGGAATTGGGTATGCGCCAACGATTTTTGAAAAATGGTTACCGCTTTCCGATAGCCCTAGTTCGACCAAATCGACGCCTATGAGTTCGTATGGTCTTGACGTTGTTATGGGCTTCAAGGGTGGAATAGACCTTTCATGAGGCCGCGTGAGGAAGCATTGCTTGCACGCCTTTGCCCAACTTAGGATGTTGTTTTCCATCCCTTCCCAAAACAGTGTTCTCCTTAACTTTCTCACTAGCTTTTTCCCATTGAGGTGTCCTGCCATTAAGCCGGAATATCCTCTAAAACACGTCTCCTTCGTGATTTCGGCACTACCAGGACACTTGATTGCTCTGTTCGGAGTACCAGCTCCCCATTCTTTATAACGAAGTCGGCTACAGCGAATTTCTTACTACACCGCGGGAGTTTCACTTCACCTTCTCAAAGTTTTCCTCTGCGACGTCCTTAATCAACTCTCCATAGGTGGGGTCGTTCTTCAGCTCTGTGAGTCATTCAGACTCGGGGCTTGTTTGGAACGTGCAGACAATGGCTTCATTTTCTTCACGCACTCCTATTCCAGCTTCATCCAGCTCTGACACTCCCCTCGAAAGCGCGTCGGCGACAGCATTGGCCTTTCCGGCCACATATTGAATCTCCACCTTGTACTTCTGGGCCTCCAGCTCCCAGCGAAGGATTCGTGCCGACATATTTGTTTGCTTAAAGAGGCTTGTGAGCGACTTGTGATCAGTACGCACTATACATTGGATCCGACCGAAAATCTTCGGATAATTGGATGATGACTCGGATAACGGCAATTTTGAGCACCCCAGATTTTTGGATGATTCGGATAATGGCAATTTCGCGGACCCCGGATTTCGGATATCCGAATAGGATATCCGACTCATTAAGGCAAGATTTAGCTTATCAGAATTCTACCATTCTTTAAAGAGGAAACCATCCTTTAACAAAAACAGTGCGTATATCGAAAGACTCACTTCTCGTCAAGAAGGGAAACATCAAAGAGCTGGATCATTCCAATCAGGGATGTGCGGAACGGCCGTTTTCAGTCCTTCCGTTTCGCTCCGTGTTCCTCTCTCTTTGGCCGGAAGATGGAACGGGAATTGTGGTCACTCACTGATTGCTTTGCACTGCCTTCATTCACCTCTTGAACATAAACGAAAGCCTGAAGAAAGAGATTAACTATGCGTTTGTGATTGTGTTTCTTTCAAATCGGTGGTACATCCTGATGTCAAAACAGTAACCAAATTGGATTATTTTTTCTTTTCTTGAAACGATGTACTATCGAATAGCGTAAGGCCACAAAGGTTTCATGAATGTTTGAGTAAAGAATCAAATTCCTTATCTGGAGCATGCTTATCTTTTTCCATAGTAATCGTAGGTCTGGCCTGGAGCACCAAATCTAGATCAGTGCTCTATAAAAACTCTTAAGCTGCTAACAATGCGCTTCATAAGGACACTGGATCTATGCTAGTCGGAGGAGGGCATGCGTTGTCTTGTCTCTTCAATCTCCTCCTCTGAGTTTGTTTCAGAGCTTCAGCTGCTGCCAAATGATACAATGATACCCATGCAAACTCAGAGCGTGGGACATTGGGATAGACCTAGGACATTCAATAAGACCAGTTAAGTGCTATGAGTGTCGAAATCTCTAACATCTTACTCGTCAGCTGGGTTCATTGCGTTAAAAATACTTTCTTTCAAATTTGCTAACGGCAACTCAGTTATTACTAACATTATGGATATATGTATATTTATGAAGAATTAGACGAAGTAATGAGTTTTGAATCATTTCCGTTTCGGCGTTTCGTATTTCGATTTCCGCCCATTTTTGAGCTGTTCCGTTCCGTACTCCGTCTTCCGCCTTTCTTTAAAACATTTCCTCACATTCCTGATTCCGAGGTGATTTATTCTAAGATCCAAGCTTTCCAAAATGCCATTATCAAATGACGCAAGTTGGATCGGGACGGGGGGAGTCAGTGTATTCAGCGCTTTTCCTCCTTCATAAGAAAGCACATGAATGTCGAATTACATCAGAAATGGTAGACAGTGCATCAGTTCGTCAAATGGTAGACACACAAGTGTTGAATAACAGTTTTAATTAAATGCAGCCAAAGTGCGGTATGGGACTGTTTTACATGGTGATCCCCTCGACTCAATTTGCGCCGAATGCTATTCAATATGAAATAGCGAAGTGCCGATCAGAGGGCGTGCATAATCCATTCTTTTCCTCAGTCCCCATCCTTGCTTGCCCCGGCAGCACAACATGGTATTTGAAGAAAAAATGCCAAGATCGACGTACCGATCAGCAGCGTGCTAACGCATTAAACGTTAGCACGGTTGGTTTTGAATGTGCCTTTTTCCGAGGTGCGCGATTTCAAAATGGGTCGAGGAAATTGAACGGGTTATCCGAATTTACCCGATTTTATCCGAATCATCTATTGTCCGGACAATTGTATGATTCGGATAATGGTAATTTCGCGGACCCCGGATTTTGGATGATTCCGATAAGGACTATTTTGCGGACACCGGATTTTTGGATGATTCGGATAAGGGCAATTTCGCGGGCACCGGATAATTGGATGATTCGGATCGGGATATCCGAATCGGATATCCGAAAATGATTCATTCGGGTCCAATGTATAGTACGCACTATGGTGCTCATGCCACAGATGAAGAAATGAAACTTTTTCAATGCGAAGATCACTCCAAGGGCCTCCAGATCTGTGATGTGATAGTTTTTTCCGCTTTCATCAGATTTTTAGAGGCGAAGTACAGCGGATGCAGCATTTTATCCGGACCTTCTTGGCACAGTAGGGCTATTAGCCTACTACCGGACTCATCGGTATATATATATATATACATATATACATATATATGTATATATATATATATATATATATATATATATATATATATAATGGGATGCGAACCTTCTGCTGCGCCTTTCAAGTTTGGCTGGCCGAGAACTGGGGCTGTCGACAATGCTTTTTTCAAGCTTTCGAATGATCTGTCGTGAATATCCGACCATTTCCATGCGGTTTTTGGAGCTTCTCATCTCATACAGGCATCGGACTATCTTAGCAAATCTTGCATAAATTTTCGGTAGTAGGAGGCCGTTCCGAGAAATGTTCGCAGTTGCGCGACATCTTTTGGGACTGGGTATTCCGCGATCCTCTGGATGTTTCCGAATCGGTGCACACTTCTCTACCGTCTAAGATGTGGCCCAAGAAGGCAACTTGATCTTCCAGAAAGTGGCACTATTGGTGTTTTAGCCGGAGGCCTGCTCTTTGCATGGCTTCGAATACCAGCTCAATTACCTCGAGATGTCTCTCCTCGGTATCCGTCGCTACGAGTATATCGTCTATGTAGACAAGGACCTCACTGTCTTTCACCTCCAGCTCACCCAGCACTCTGTCCATCATTCTTTAAAACACTGCGGGTGACGTACACAGGCCGAAAGGAAGTGCCGTGAATTGATACAAACCTTCGCTTGAAGTGAAAGCGCTCCTCGGCTTCGCTGGCTTCGGATAACCGTATCTGCCAGTACCCTGAGGCAAGGTCCAGTATGGAAAACATTTTTTCCAGTCAAGCTTTGCAGGACGGTATCGATTCCTGGCAGCGGATATGAGTCTCGTTTCGTGGTCTTATTTAATGCTATGTAATCGACACATAAGCGAAGTGTGCCACTGTCTTTTTTCCTTACCATCACGACTGGAGACGCCCCTTCTGAATTCGATTTCTCGATGATTCCTCTCTCAAGGAGCCGTTTGATGATTTCTATGAGTTCTTGTCTTGCCCCAATCGGAACTGGGTGGGTCTTCTGTTATATCGGTGCGCTATTGCCGGTATCAATATCATGGACTACTATGCCCGTTTGCGACAGTTTAGAATTCTTAGAGCGAACACATCAGAAAAAGTTTCTATGAGCTCTTTGAGGTCCTTTGTTATCATACTTCCGTGTGCAATGATACTCAGGAGCTCTTCGTTCCTCTGGAGGTCATCCACGACCTGCGGCGTGCTTTCTAACATGTCAGCGTAGCCTTCCAGAGCTCCATTGGGCACGTAGGTGCTATCCTGCCACACACCTACTACACCACCTTTCCGTAAAGCCATAGGCTCTGTGCCTATACTCACTGCAGGTAGCTCGACCTTGCCATCGAGGGCTACACGGCACACGCTGTGGGGCGAAGCTGAGCTTCTGGACTCAAACACATCCTCTCTACTCCCACTACTCGCTTCAAGTGGGACGAACTTTACGCATCCTGGTGGCAACAACACTCTTTTCAGCATCCTTGCTTCCTTGTTCGCCTCACCTCCTGCACTATCCTTCTCGGATCTCTCCTTCTCGGTAACCTACTCATGGATAGTGTTTTGATCTGACTGCCTGGTATCCAGTAGCTCGTGTGACTTTACCTTCACTAACTGGATACCAAATATGCTTAGCGCGTTCGTGCCTAGGACCTGGAAATCGTCTAGTCCCTTTGCTAAATGGAACACTACTGCTTGTTTCTCACCATCTGTTGAGACATCCATATTTATTGTGTCGAGGAAGTGCATCTGCTCTCCTGAAGCATTACACGCGACTGCTTCCACGCCGGGAATCCAAAAAAACTTGAAAAAAACTTGACTATGTCGACCTCCTTGTCTTTCGCCCGTTTGAAGACGCTCAATGGGGCTATAGAGGTCTTTGACCCCGTCTCCAGAAGGGCTTTTACCTTCAACCCCATCACTTCCACTGGATAGAGGGACTTTTCTCCGAACAGTCCCCTTGTTCGTTCGACCACAGCTATATGAGTTGAAGTGCACCAGAATTGATTCAGCCTTGTCGCAAGCGACTCACGCTCCTCGAGCTCCACCGCTGCGACTCTGCTTGTGACTGCAGTCTCTGCGCTTACGTTCGGCGCTATGCATCTCCTTGCCACGTGGCCTTTCTTGCCACATTTGAAACACCATCCTTTACGCTGGGTGGTCTCCGTACGCTTTGATCGACCGCAGACGGTCTGCTTTTATCCTCCTGTCGCGGTAATGTACTGTCTCTTTTCTCGGCCGCACCCTCATTGCGGGTTGCAGATGGCCGTGTGCTATTGAAGCGCTCTGCCTTCTACGCGCTACGTTTCTCATAGAGCGGTTTCTGGCTGGTTTCTTTGGCTGTTTTCCGAGTCCTTTCCAGCCTCAGAACGGCAACCTTGACTCGTTCGTACGCTTGTTGTCATCCTCTCAAAGCCTCTCCTTCATGGCTTCGACAACTGCATCAAACGAGCCTGACCTAACCTCTTGTGGCAGAGTTTCGAATTAAGAATTGAAATCAAGAACTGTTGAGGCATCCTTTCTTAACAGTCCTCCCAACCACTGCACTAAGCTTTGATGGTCCCAGAGCTTGCGTGGGTATTTGACTACAAAGGCGCTTATGAACCTGTTGAAACTCTCTTGCGATCTTAAACTCTCAACGATAGATATTATGTAGCACTAGTTAAAAGTTCTTAAAGGTAAAAAAAATCCGCTGAAACTTTGTCTATGGGGTTATTTGTGGTGCTGATCACGAATCTGACATCCGTTTTTCACGACTCGCTCGGAGACTACCCATACCGTTAACAAGGGTGGTCCAGGCAGGGTCACCGATTTCGCTGAAACTTCGTTTAGGGGGTTATTTGGGGTGCTGATCACGAATATGACATCCGTTTTTCACGATTCTGTTTCTACCTGCCGTCCCCGGCAGAAACTGGTGAACCTAATAGTTATCGATGCTCTGCATAGTGTCAGAGCCGCTTCGAATCGTCACAAACAACAGTTCAGAATGAAATCGGCTGCGAGCACTTAGTGACACCGGTCTGAACGACACAAATAAAAGGAACCGAGGTTGAGACAAGTGATGGCTAGCAATAAGAGGGATGCAGCAACAAAAAGATAGCAAAGTTATACGGGCGACCGTCATCGCCTGATTTGCGGCGCCAGTACAGCTCAAAACAAGGGATGATGCTCGTCCAAAAATTAGGGCAAGAACAAGGGCTGGCAGGGACGGTGCTTCCGTCAGCTAACTGAACAGCGGCGAAAACGAATACCAGGGCCAGCGCGGCCGTCCGATGCCTTAGGAATCAGTGGCCGAAAGAATCAACAGCGTCACCTTACGGCGATGCTACGGCGGTAGACCTAATTGGCGGACGGCGGCGTCCGTCCGTGACACATTACAAGCAAACTAACTAACGGACAACAGCGTCCGTCTCCGGTGCCAGGACAAGCGAAAACTAGCTAACGGGCAACAGCGTCCGTTTCACAATGCCAGGACAAGCGAAACTGAAACAAATTTAGGCCCAAAGGATGTCGATGCGTTCGGCGAGAAATCTCGCGCCTCAGGCCGAGCACGGTATTGACCAAGGGGCGCGGAACTGCCGAGGTGCGCGGATGGGCGGTGGTGGCCTGGAGTTGTATTTACGTTACTATCTTCTGTGGGGCTTGACCTCTTGGTCGCCTTGCCTCTTTACCACACAGAATACCTTAATTTAAGTACACTCAGAGATTAACGTCTATCTGTTGCAACCACTGAGGAATGAACATTTCAAGAGTTTGTACTTATAAGTTACACATTGCAGGCTGGTGGCTACAAGTTTCATCCGACGTGTGCAAGATGCTCGCGGTGTGGTCTTCATTTTGGGGACGGCGAAGAGATGTATATGCAAGGAGATGAGATCTGGCATCCATCCTGTGAGCACTCGCGAACCACGGAGAATATTGCGGTGAACTTTTCCACATATCGTTTCCCCATTCGTCTTGTCTGGCGCGTCACCTTCGCCAATTTCAACGAAGTCCTTCTTCGGCCATCTCTAGCTTAATAGTGTTCTTGTTAACAGCCCACCCTACCTAAACCACCGCGGCACTTCCCTAGTTCGTTTCCAATTAGTATGAAACAATCGTTTTTATGATAGTGGGTAACCTTCGCTTAATGATGCAGGAACAGAGGAAGATAAGCATTGAGGGAATATTGCTCCATGTCGGGAACTTTTTGGTTTTCCGCAAACATTGAACCCTTTCCAGTCGTGTCGCATCTAGAGACTCCTCGTTTTCTTTGGTCAAACCTCGTTGGAAGGGAGCTGTTGATTTGTAAAGAAAGTTCTGTTTGTTTTGGCGATCTAACAGGATAGGCGCGAATAAAATTTCGATGTCTTAGCGACTACTCCTATAATTATGCTTCTTGACCTTTCCGGTGGCGCAATACTTGTAATTACAAAGTGTTCCAAAGTAAAGTGATGAAGGTTTGACGTTTTTCTATGCGAACGTATCGAACCGCAGAATTACGACAATAGCGTCATTTTTAGCATATGTTTTTGCCTCGGTTTCAATTTTTCAAGTTCCCAGCTAAGCTTTTTCCTCGTTAGAGAGTCTTCCTGTTAAGAGGGGTCTCGGACCGCTTGTCGCAGGGACACGTGGCGCATGCCCCGGTGGTGGATATGGCGATGAATCGCAAATCCAAACGAACCGTGTACTGCCCAGAGGCGCGGGTGGGATGCAGCGGATGGATTCCTTGCTGCTGGTGTGTCGGGTCATCTCATACTTTTTGTGTGGGCGTGGCATGTTCATGTATAGAATGCGTGGAGGTGTTCGCACCTGCGCGGATTGCATCTGTGTCGGTCTGACCAAGAGCTTGCACTTGGTAAACTCTGCGTACATCGTAAGGGGAGTCGAGGCCGCCTGAAAAGCCTCGCCCGCACGACAGGGCCTGACGCTACCCGCGTTTGCTCCAATCAAAATCAGTAGCACTGAAGGACCTCATTCCCCTGACCCCGAATGAGCTGCCATTTCTGTAGCGATGGGAAGTACGAGTGCGGAGAGGCGACTAAAATCTCTGGGCCTAACCAGGCTGCTCAAAAGGAGAAGAACTAGGACGACGATATGTACTTACAAGGCCCGTAGGCTTGCATTGGAAGCATCCATCGAGAACCTGATGATGCAGTCCAGGAAGATGAGGTAAAGCGTCGTCGGGCTGACCGAGACTAGCAGACCCCACCCCTACACACCGCCTACGATTCCGTAGAACAGTTCCTCGGAACAACAGCAGGCGAGAAGGCGGCGTTGGTGCCCTTGTCAACACGCACTTGACCATGATTCGTACAATTCTCTGACAAGCCGAATCGGACGTCTGCGATTGAAGCGATGTGGCACCGTGCCAGCGTTGACTGTGTTTGTCGCGTACGCCACAATATCCGACTACGATGACGAAAATAGCGAAGCATTCTATATGGAGCTTGAGAAGTTCTGTAAGGAAGATCACACTTACAAGGTGAACGTCGGCGACTTCAACACCAAGATCGGGCCGCGAAGGTCGCGTAAAGAACTGTGGGACTGGGACTGCTGCGGGACAGCTTGTGTATTGTGGACGTGATTGTACATGATTGGATCGAAATGTGAAGTTACTGACCCCACTTAGGTTCAGTTAGCCACCAGGCCACTTCTAGGCATTATGACTTAAAAGAAACAACTCTTCGGTACTCTTTAGTGGGTACCTAATATTAGCAATGAACTTACGATGGGTTTGTAGTGTGCTAATATACTTAGTGTATTAATATTTGTGTGTTCTTTGAGTTTGTATTTTTTTCGTTTGATTTTCTAGCCAAACTGCGTTAGTTCTTGCATTTGCAATTGATCTTTTTAACACTTTAATATTTTAGTATTTTAATATTAGTGTTTAGCCACACCTTCGGTGTATTGAATAAATAAATAAACTTCAAATCGGGACCTACCGTTTGGGGTGTAATAAGCAAGGTGAAACAATGTCTGAGTTCATCATACCGATCAAGACCATCCATGGAAAATCGCAGTTCCAAAAAATTCCCGCCCTACGATGGACCTGGGAATCTCCCGGTGGCCAGTTCCAGAACGAGGTCGACCAGATTATCTTCAACCGCAAGCATTCCTGACCGACGTCTCCGCTGTCCCCAGGAGTACGGGGTTGGATCACTCTGCGCAGAGCTCCCTTTTCGGGTCGAGTACCGCGGTATTCAAGAAGAGGAGTCTCGGAACGACCATCAGCTGGGACCTTTATACCTCTATTGTCGGCCTTTGGGAAGATATCATCATGGACAATATCCACACGGAGTACGACCACTTTGCCAGGCTGCGGAGCATACGTACGAATGGTAGCAGCACGCGCGGCGAACAGCGCGACGAGCGCGGCAAAAGTCGCCGCAACGGGGGAGTTCACCCAGCGGTCAATGATCGGCCGTGGTCCAGAGCTACGGAGCCGTTTTCCTTTTTGGAAAACTTTAGCCACGATGAATCACTACGGCATGGTGGAAACTTCCTCCCCCCGAACACCACGAACACATGCAGTTCTTCCACTATCGCAACACCACAGTCAGCTGAGATCAGGGGTATATTTGCCAAACAATGGTTACTAGTGATGTGTGAATTTTTTCGATAAGACAGAGCGTGGAGGGCGGAGAGGAAAAGCTGGGAAACGAATGAAACCGAATAAGATATCACCGGAAGGGAAACAATAGTGAATCAAACGTTTAAGAAACTTCTGAATTGATGTGTGAAATGGCTCACTACTTCTTTTTATCTGAATAATACTCTCACAGTGTGTATCTATTTTCAAAGAGATATGTAACAGAGTGAAACAACAACATCAATGTATCAGTTTCTAATAGGAACTCGGGTGTAAGACTAGCGCGATGAGTCGGCCTTCTTTCTTCTTCACAACATTTAGACAATTTTTCTGACAACTCCTTGAAGCAGGATGCTAAGCACGACTACAGAAATGTTACTGCTGTGGAAATTCATCTAGGTTTCATGCAACTAGGAAAAACTGCCAGTTCGAATGGAGATGTAGGGTAGTCTCCCATTTAGACCTCCTTTTATACCCCACGTATCAAAACTTGCACGTCATATATTACGGCGATTATACGAATTCATTTTCACTGCAATGGTGTGTCATCTCAAGTTTTTCTCAAGAAGCTTGCTTTGTCCGAAATAGATTGAACATTGGGATTTTGTTTAAATTTGTTATTGGGTGTCAATTCCTGAGCCCCAATATATACCCCAACGCCCTCAATAGAAGAAAGGATATCAATAGTGTTCAAACCTTACGTATGAGCGGGAACTCGTACAGCGGATTCAGGCGCGCACGCAGCGACCGTTCGTACATAAAGACCGCCCCTCCTTCGCAATACCTCCGTGACAGTGTTCAGGGAGCCGAGAGTTTGAAGACCACAGAGAGACGTGTGTCTTCGGAAATCCTCGATCTGATACGTCAGCGTGGAGCAGCACAATTATCGGGGATCTACCAACTGACGTCCGAGCTTGCGAAGCCAGACAAAGCAGCGATAAAGGAAGATCTTAACCCATTGACGACTGCGCGGGCCGATTTCGACCCGCGGTTAATAGAACTGTTGGCTGCGGCCCATTTCGCGCTTTTTCATATTTACGAGTATTTATTAGATATGTTGGATATTAGCAATACTACTTATTTACTTCTAAGCATTGATAAGAACAAATTATCAACACTACACGCTTCAAGCTTCACAAGGATCGATTCTGTTCGCAAGCAACTCACATCTAACAAGAATGGTCATGCACAAAATAACTAGTCTCACTTCTTGTGAAGAATTTTGAAGACAATCTAGACAAAAATATTTCAAATGCTTGCTACATCGTGACGATTCGTGACGAACGTCGGCCCTTTTCTTTGCAGGCTTTCTTATAGCAGCAAATGCATCTTCTACGTTCTGCTTTCGAACCTGTTCTCGCCTTCTCTGATATGTGGTGAACCCTTGGAGAGGGAACTTCATCTTCTACAATATAGTGTAGTAATTCCAAGAGATTCGAGCGTCGGCGCGGTCCCACGCGCCAGACACACGATTTGCCACTCGGTCGTCAGTAGGTTAAGAAAAGAAGAGCGCAGGTGTTGGCTGAAGGGTATGGACATCCGCAATGCCCGTCAGAACTTCGCCAATTTCAAGAGCAAGATGACCGCTCGCCGACTCTCTGATGGAACTGTCACCTCTTTCAGAACGGCAATGAAGAAGGTCATCCACGACTTTATTCCGATCTTCTCGATATCGATTGTGGAATTCGAATGCTCGAAAAACGCGATTTTCGAATGTATTCGAATTCAAATACTCGAAAAATCGCGTTTTTCGAACATATCCGATTTTCGACTATCCGAAAATCGTCGCTGTTCGAATATATACGGTTACCAGACGTTGAGCGGCCTAGTGGCCGCCAAACGTCTGGTTGGGGGTTTCGCCTCCAAACCCTGAGAATAGGACAGCCCCAATTTTCATCCTTCCTTCTTTCGGCCTTCTTACCTTTGTTACAGTAAAAAACTGGTTTTACTGTATATATTACTGGAGCGGGGTATGGAGGGCAAAATCTTCACTGCTCCTGTGAACCCTGCAGAAACACAATTAAAATTAATCGGTATTGGAAAACAGGACGAAATCGTTTACGGTCTGACGGCAATAATACTCCTCCGATTCCCATAACCACCCTCCCTACCTCTTCCCCTTCCCCGCTAATACTTCCTTACCTGTGAGCTGGCAAAGAAACGGAGTGAGAGTCAAGCACGCACATGTGACACTGAGTCCCGACTCACGTGTCACCACGTTGCCACGACGTGACGACACTCCTGCACTCCCACACACGTGCCACGACTTCTGTGACCCATCTTCAAAAACCATACACACATTGGACGATATTGAAGGAAAGTACTGGTCCCGCCTCCTTATTCGCCCCTCTATTAGTCCCTCTTTGCTGATCCCCTCTTCACTAGTCCTTCTCCTACTGGTCCTCCGCATTCGGAATTTCTACACAAGTTGGACGTCTGCAGCACGTTTTCTGAATCCGTTGAACAACGTCTTCACCACGTTTTCTGGATCCCAACGCACGATGGGTGATGTCTTCAACACGTCTTCTGGATTCCTACGCACATTGGACGAGTCTTCTGGATTCCTACGTACGTCAGACGACCCCTTCAGCACGTCTTCTGAATCCTGACCCTCGTTGGACGACGTCTTCAGCACGTCTTCTGAATCCGCACGCTCTGCACTTGATCCCCATTCATATCCTGATGCGTTGACCGCTGAATTTATCGTAAATTTGGACGATCCGCCGCCAAGGAGGTTATGGAGGTTCGCCAGCAATCGCCCATGGTTAAGCTGAAAGCAAAACCGGCTGGCATACGCCGCACTGTCGTAGGGGTGAGGGACTGAACGTACGAATGTCATCGCTAATTGCCGCGACCTATGGAGCAACGCCGCAAGTCCGCGGCTACTTCTCCTGACTCGCCGCCTTGACCCGCCGACAGCGCGATATCCTCCACCGCAGCCGCGACGACATTCAGGTCTATGGGACAGACGTGAGGTGAAGAGGAAGCAGGATATATTTCTACAACACATCTTAAGGGCCTGCGAATCTATAAGATCTAAAAATACTCTCATTAGGTCTCCGTGTAGTCCTTCTGATGTACTTCTACCCGTTCCATTCCCTTCATTTGCCTTCTTCAGGATTACTTTCGGCCGTTCTTATGCTTGCTTACGACAGTTTGGCAACACCTTAATTTTTCTCGTCAGGTTTCCCTCGTTAGTTTGGATTTATTTTCCAAAAATAATTTCAAGTCCGACGCATTGGTGCATGGTGTTCGTTCGAAACCTCTCCTATTTCCTTGCCAGCTATGATCAGTTAGCCTACCCGTCCTCTTTACGACTCAGAAGGTAGCCACTGGCCTTTCTGACGAAAAACCTCAGTTGGCTAAACAGCTGGGCAAGAACCACTTTGAGATTCAAGCAAAGTCCCAAGGAGTAGTCGACGCGTTCGCGGAAGCGGCTTTCGCACATGCGATGGTGGTCAATGGCGCCACAGCAGGGGATAATTACGGCGCGGTGGTGGCTGCCGCAGTCGCGGTGACCATTCGTAAGTTTGATCCGCTCTTCCTGTCTTAGGCACCCCCTGGCTTCAATCCCCCTCCCCGTGACTGACATAGTGACCGACGGATCAAGCGAATTATATATAGTAAGATTCGAAATTTTTGGGAGAGCACATCTATATATCATGGACGTACACTGGCCACCTAAGAGAGATACCTAGGGAGCGAAGCTTGACGAAACATTTATGGTACTAAACTCCCACATGTGATAGAATATGTCTGGTTTCTACAGATTGACTGAATTATGGGCAATTCCGAACGTGATATATTTGCAAGGGTAAGGCTGAACCAGGATAACTACTCAGTGTGACAGAAGAGCTAGCTCACTGACTACCCTTGCTGTGGAGAGGAAGCTCGAGCCTTGACTATCGGAGGAGGCATCGGTTCTTGCTTACCCGGCTATGCTAAATCAAGATTATGATCCCACCTAGTCCAATGAAGCTTTCCATCCACACAAAGTCAACGAATTGGTACCGTTGTGTGCATCACGTAAAATAAAGGCCCCACACATTTCTGCCCTCTTCCAGAAGGACCATGGAGAAGGTCATCCACGACTTCTACTCCGATCTCTTCGATAGCCACGTCCACCTGCCCCCATGCCATCTTCCGCAGGATGGATACGTCGTTCCCTCTGTTCTCCCTTCCGAGATCCGACACGCCATCTCGTCGGTGAAGAAACGTACAGCACCCGGCCCTGACAGGATCAGACCCGAACACCTGAAGAACCTCTCGCCAGCGCTCATCAACACCTTGGCGCGGCTCTTCACACGCTACCTGTCCGAATGCAAGGTTCCATCTCAGTGGAAGACCAGCAAGACCGTTTTGCTGTACAAGAAGGGAGACGTGCACGACATTGGCAACTATCGCCCGATCTGCCTGCTGTCCGTAGTCTACAAGCTGTTCACTCGAGTCATCCTGAATAGGATCAGCAGAACGCTGGACGAAGGACGGCCACGCGAACAAGGAGTATTTCGGAGAGGATTCAGCACGATCGACCACATAAACACCATTACGAAGCTCATCGAAGTGTCGCGAGAGTACAAGCTGCCGCTGCGCCTTACGTTCATCGACCTGAAGAAGGCATTCGACTCCGTCGAGACTGAAGCGGTCTTCGAAACCCTGCTCACTCAGGGCTTTCCGACTCAGTACACCAGAGTCCTTCGAGAGCTGTACAGTGGATTCACGACCAAGATCTCTCCATTCTACAACGACGGCGTCATCGACGTAAGGAGAGGGGTTCGGCAAGGGGATACCATATCCCCGAAGCTCTTCAGCGCCAACCTCGAAAACGTCATGCGCGAACTTAGAATGGGAAGACATGGGAGTGAAGGTCGATGGCCAGCAGCTGCATCATCTTCGTTTCGCTGACGACATCGTGCTCAAAACACCGAGCATCAGCCAGGCGGAGCAAATGCTGGCCGACTTCGATCGTGTATGTGGGAATGTTGGACTGCAGCTGAATCTTACGAAGACGATGTTCATGAGGAACGGACAAGTTTCTGATGCCCCATTCTCGCTCAACGGAACGAACATCTCCGAATGCTCCAGCTACGTGTATCTGGGTCGCGAAGTCAATATGGCCAACGACCTAGCGCCGGAGCTGAGCAGGAGGAAACGAGCGGCTTGGGGAGCTTTCAAGAGCGTCGAAGAAGTTGCGAAGAAGACGAAGAACGTCCGACTCCGTGCCCACCTATTCGACTCCACTGTTCTTCCTGCCCTAACGCCTCAGAGACCTGGGCTATACGAAAGCAGGATGAACACGCGTACAGCGTCGCGCAGCGTGGAATCGAGAGGACGATGCTCGGAGTGACACAACTCACGCAAGTGAGAGGCCTCCGGAGTTCCGAGCCACCGACGTTCGAAGATCAGAGACGCTGTCGCGTGGGCCAAGTTGTCGAAAATTAGGTGGGCCGGCCACGTAATGCGCTTCGCAGACACCCGCTGGACGAGAGCCGTTACCGACTGGATTTCGCGGGATGTCAAGAGAACACTGGGACGCCCACCAATGCGTTGGTCGGGCTTCTTCGTGAAAGCCCTGAACGACCGATATGACGCTCTTCGTGTCCCTCGAGTGAGGAGGATCCATTGGACCACTCCGGCATGCGACAGGGACGAATGGAGACGCTGCTGGCGCCCGCTCGAGCAAGTCGATGATCAACGGGACGACAGGTGATACAGGTGATACACATTTCTGCGGCAACGCCGCTTTCCTATCCTTAACCATGGAGCAGGGACGAAGAGCTCGCCGTCGGCCACGAGCTCCGCAGCGAGCGGGGGCGGGCGGCGAAGGTGACGCCGCCGGAGCGGCAGCGGCGATAATGATGTCAATCATTATTGCCGTCGCGGCTCCAGTGGCGCGGACAGAGACTGCGCTCTAGCCGTTCGATGAATAATTCCGCCCAGCTGCTCCCGCGGTCGCCGCTGAGCAGCATGACTCATCGTTTTCGCCGCCCGCCGCTCGTCACCAAAGTGTGCGGAGGCCTCAAGTGATCGTGTAGAAATAAACCGCATGACGTATTCCACGAAGACTCCTTTCATCGTTTTCGCCGCCCGCCGCTCGTCACCAAAGTGTGCAGAGGCCTTAAGTGATCGTGTAGAAATAAACCGCATGGCGCATTCCACGAAGGCTCCTTTCATTCCGCGAGTCTATGTTGAGCCTGCCGCAGCTGATCGCGCCACGCTGCGCTCTTTCCTCCCTTCCCTCCAGCAGCGCGATTCGACGGAGACCGTACTCCAAAATTTCGTTAAATGTGAGTGATATTTTGCGGCGGCGGAGTATAAGGCCGGAAACAGAGTTCGGCGGCACCTCACCGCGAACTCGTCCATTCACCCAGCCAACTCTTAAGGTAGTAAGTAGTTCGGAGTAGTCACAGCTAAGAAAAACGTTTTTAAAAACATCTGATAATGGTATAGACGTCAGAATCCCCCAAATTTCAACCAGTCAGTCGAAATGCAAAAACGCAGCAGCGCACAAGAACCAAACCCTCACCTTCCTCGCATGAAGCAACCCCACTTCCACTGCGCTCCGAGCCGCTTGCGGGCAGAGGCATCGCGGGCGTACAAGACCCCCAAACTCGTGATGCGCCGTATTTCATTGTGACTTCAAGGACCCCCTACTCCTTGGGTTTAGCGACTTGGAAAAAAATAAACACATTCTTATACTAATTGAGGGGTGAGCTCCCTATATAATTCGCTCCCTCCGTTCAGACATACGCTTCAGACCCTTCCCTTGTAAATCCCGACTCAAGGGTCACCACGGTGCGACGTCTATGATGCTCCTTCTACACCCCGACACACGTGTCATGACATCTGTGATTCGTATTCAGAAACCTGACGCACATCTTACTATGTACAGGGTGCCTCAAAAAATGTATACACTGTTTGAAAGGTGATAACTTTGTTCATTGTAAAGGAACTGAAGAAGTTAAGGGATCGTACGAAAGCTAAAGAAAATAGAAATTTTCTGGCATATGAGCAGCATGGAATGCGCCATGCACTCGTCTGGAATTTTTCATTATACACACGACTGATTGTGTTTCGCTTGAATACATGTCATAATTTCGTCACAAACTGGTCGTTTCGATTGATTTGTGCTTATTTTGAGGTTCAAAACTTAAAAACACACTTCGACTTGCGAAAGATGCAGGATATCCTAAAAAATGCAGGTACTGTTTGAAAGGTTCTAACATTGCTGGTAGTGAAGCTTTTGAAGATATTTGAGACTCGTATGAAACCGCAGTATAATGAGATTTCTGCCCCGTGTAAAAGGCAAGATTGCGCCATGCTCCCGCCTGAAACCTTGCATTTCAGACTCGATTGATTCTGCATGGGCTGAATGCCTGTAACAGTCTTGTTGCTACTAGGCCACATTAACCTGTGCTGTGCTTCTTTTAACGTTTTTCGTCTCCAGTAGCTGCAATTATGCCGATTAACCTTTCCATTCAGCTTGAATGTTGCTTCATCTGTCCACAAAGTGCGTCTTGTAAAATGGGGCTCCTGCTTGCATTTAGATCGAACATTCAATAAACTCGAATGTCACGTGTCTTTGACATGATTGTCAGGTTCTAACGGTTAAAAGAAGCATAGCACATGTTAATCTGGGCAAGTAGTAACAAAATTGTAACATGCTTTCAGGCGGGGGCATCGCGAAATCTTGACCGTTTTCACGTCACAGAAATTCCGCTAATCTGTGCTTTCATAATAGTCTCAAACATCTTCACTAGCAGCAATGTCAGAAACTTTCAAACAAGACCTTTACTTTTTAGGATACCCTTAATTTTTCGCAAGCAGTAGTGCGCTTTTAAGCTTTAAACTTTAGAAAAAGCACAAATCAATCAAAATGGCCACTTTGTGAAATAATTATAACATGTATTCATGTGAAAAACAATCAATCGTGTGTAAATATGGAACATTTTAGACGAGTGCATGGCGCATTCCATGCTGCTCCTTTACTGTGAGCAAAGTTATCACCTTTCGAACAATGTATACATTTTTTGAGACACCCTGTATAATCCGCCTAATCCGTGGGTCACGTTGTCAGTCACGGGGAGGGGGACTGAAACCAAGAAATGCCTACGATGGTGCGGCGTATGCCAGCCGGCTTTTCTTTCAGCATAACCACGAGCGATTGCTAGCGAACTTATATCCTTGATGGCGGATCGTCCAAGTTTACGATATATTCAGTGGGCAGCACGTTAGGGAATGAACGGGGATCAAGTGCAGACCGTCAGGATTCAGAAGACGTGCTGAGGACGTCGTCCAATGTGCGTAGGGATCAAGAACACGTGTCGCAGATGTGGTCCAACGTGCGTTGGGATTCCGAGTAAAGGAGACCAGTTGGAAGGGACTAATGAAGCGGGGACCACTAGAAGGGGGGGGGGGGGAGCGGCATTTTCTGTCAATAGGGGGGGGGGGGGGAGGAAGAGGTAGGGAGATTGACCATTATTATTGCCGTCGGACAGTAAATGGTGTCGACCTGTCGTGCAGTACCGATGAATTATGTTTCTGCAGCACTTTGGGAGAGAACGGGCACTTTCGAGAATAAATCGCGTACATGTTATATTAGGTTGGAAAAAAGTCTCTTCACACTTCGAAATTTTTTTTACCCTTCCCCTTGTAAACGCACTAGCCAACGTTGATTGCTGATTTCGTAATCACACTTGTCTACCGTTCGCACGCGGACACAGGTTGAGACTCTTCTTGTAATTGGTTATCCATCCAATCTTCCGAACTTAATGCCAGATCTACCTCATGGCCGTTTTCAGCACGGCATTCTTCATGAATTCATTAAAGAATCCACAGCACGTCGGGCAGCAGACCAAATTAACCATATATATGGCTTGGGATCTACTACTCATCGCGCCTGTTACGAGTGGTTCGGAAAGTTTTTAAAGGGAGATTATTCACTCGAAGACAAAGAAGGTCAGGAGGGCCAACTGAATTGGACGGCACTAAACTACTCCATCTTCTTCGTACCGATAGTAGGCAGACGACACGTCAACTGGCAGAGAAGCTCGAAGTGTCTCATAGGATAGTGGGAATCCATCTGAAGAATCTTGGCTTTCATGGAAATTTGGAGCTTGGATTCCACATGCCCTGTCAGACACTCAGAAAGGTCGACGGCTCTCCATCGCTGCTTCTCTTCTGTCCAGATAAGGAAGAAAATCGTTTCTTCCGCGGATTGTGACAGGCGAAGAGTCCTGGGTTCTGTGTGCCAACTTCCGAGGAAAAGGCAATGGGTACAAAAGGGAGAGAGCCCTAAGTCTGATCTCAAGCCCAATGTTCACGAAAGGAAGATTCTCATGACTGTTTGGTCGGATGTCAGAGGAGTGATTTACTGGAAAACTCTCAGAAGTGGAGAGACACTTACTGCTGTCACATACTGCGGCCAACTCCACAAAGTCGTCGCAACTCTCCAAGAAAACAGGCCGGAGACGTCAAAGGTGATGATCCTGCATGACGATGCAAAGCCACATGTTGCAAGACTCACAAGAAAAACAATAAAGGAGCTTTGCTGGGAGGTATGCCACATCCACCGTATAGCCCTGAACTCGCCCTTACCGAATGCCACTTCTTCCGTGCTCTCAAGCAAGAAATTGGAAAGAAATATTTTGAAGAGGATGAAGACGTCAAAAATTGGATTCAGCAATGGTTCGACTCCAGAACTGCAGTCTTTTAAGCGAGAAGAATTGGAAAATTACCCAGTCTTTGGAGAAGTGTAGTGGAACAAAATGGAATTTATCTCAGTTAATTTGACCTTGTAGTTGTGAAGTAATAAATCTTTGAAAAAAAATGAAAAGACTTTTTTCCAACCTAATAGATGCCTGGATAACCTTCATAGTAGCAGTGAAGATTCTGCCTTACCATATCCCACTGCACTAATCTATAGGGTAAAATCTGTTTTTTACTGTAATAAAATTAAGAAGGACTAAAGAAAAAAGTTGCTGGGGTTGTTCTACTTCCGGGGTTTGTGAGCGGAAGCCCCCAACCAGACGTTCGGCGGCAGCTAGGCCGCTGAACGTCTGGTTGGATGATATTGAGGGAAAATACTGGTCCCCTCTTATTCCCACCCCCCTCTAGTGGTCCTCCTTTGCTGATCCTCTTCACTGGTCCCCCTCCCTTATTCGGAATCCCTACGCAATTGGACGTCCGCAGCACATCTTCTGAATCCCTGCGCACGTTTGACGACGTGTTCAGCTCGTGTTCTTAATCCCTATGCACGTTGGTCGACGTCTTCAGCACACCTTCTGAATTCCTACGCTCCGCACTTGATCCCCATTCATATCCTAACGCGTTACGTTACCCGCTGAATATATCGTAAATTTGGACGATCCGCCGTGTAAGCTTAAGGCCCCTGTTATACTCCCGCGGGAGCTTCCGCGGATGAGCGGAAATCGCTTCGGAATCCCGCGCCGGGCCACTCGTCGCGGCCCGTCACGCCCGCCGTCCGCGGATCGCCGCCGACAGACGACGAGAGGGGTGTTACACTTCCCGCCCGCGGGAGGGCAGCCGTCCGCGGTGCACTGCACCGCGCAAGGCTGTCGTCCCGCGGAGTTCGCCGCGGGAAACGCGCTCCGATGCGACGCTAGCCGCCCCGGGACGACGACGACCGTCTGCGGTGCACCGTCCGTCCGCGGACGTCCCGCGGGAGTATAACAGGGGCCTAAAGGAGGCCTGGCTGGCATACGCCACACTGTCGTAGGCGTCTCTTGGCTCCCTGTGACGGACACGTGACATTAGCCGATTATATGGTAAGATATACATACAGGATGGCCGAGAAGTATTGTCGTCGCGAAAAACGTCATATTTTCAATAATACGCGAGATTTTTGAAATTTACTATTCTTCATTATAACCAACAACCTGTAGATTGAATTTCATAAGAATGCTCCGAAGTGACTCTCTTGGCTTTTACTTAGGCTTCAAGTCTTGGTTTCACTGATTCCACGGTGCGCCGCAGGTAGGTGGCATCGGTTTCTGCCCAGGCTTGATTAAGTTCGCTGCAAAACTAGTCCAAATTAGTGATGGTCCTCTACCTCAGGTTCTGCTCTAGATATCCCCATATGGCAAAGTCCAGGGATTTAAATCCGGGCTGTTAGATGGCTACTGATCGTTCGTTAGGTATCCAGGGAAGTGGCGTCCAGATACGCAATCGTCATCCTCGCTCCATGGGCAGGAGCCCAGCCCTCTTGAATGATCATCTCGGAATTCTTTTTTTCATAGAAGAGAAGCACTACTTTCTTCAGAACCTCCTCTTGGTATGTTCGAGCCTTGATTTTCACGTTTCTTTTCACGAAAACCAGCGGCGTCTTCTGGTTTGCTGTGATACCGGCCCACACCATCAGTCCTTTGCGAAACAGCGACTTCGTGACGATCTTCCTTTTCTGAGTGTTTCCTTGATTGGGTCTAAGGAGCTGGCAATCATTCTGAGCATTATGATCGACTTCGATCATGAAATGTTCTCATCTGCTCACAACACATCATCGACGCGGCGCACTGAGAAAAGCCGTAGCAGTTCCATGCATTTCTTCTCTCAGTTTTCCTTGGATGCCTCTATCAACTGCTGTCCATTGACCAGACGGTAGTTGTGATGTCCTAGTTCATTCTTAACAATTGACTGGACAGTAAAACGAGCAATTCCACTGCTCTTTGCGATATCGTTACGAGACTTGCTGTCGTTTCTATTGATCTTCTTCTTGATGGTCGCACGATTCTACCTTGTATGCACAGAACGAGGACGACCTGTGTTTACCTTTATGCTGACGTCTTCTTTCTCCTTCCGCTGCATGATGATCCGTTGAACTGTTCTCAATGGAGTACCGAGCTTCCTCGCAATGGCGGTGATGGACTATCCGCTTTCAGCGAGGCGGGCTATTGCTTCTCGATGAGGGTACGGTCTCATAGAGGCTACAAACAAAAAGTTACATATATCACAGAAATTGGATTCAGTGTCGTAAACGATGAACGCAAAGACACACGATTCAAAAAAAATATAAGAGAAACAGGTGTGCGCAAATAACGCGACAATACTTATCGGCAACCCTGTATATCATACTCTATAATAACGCGCTAAGCGATGAGTCATACTATCGATCGGCGCCGCCGCAGAAATTATAAAATAAGGGGAGAGGGAATTCGGGGGGGGGGAATAGGGGGAAAAATGGGGGAAAATTACGACACGAAAATAGCGAAAAATACCCAGACGTCCTCTCCCTGCCTGGGAACTTCGGCCCTGGGGCAATCGAGGTCGCTGAACACGAATCTGAAGTTTGTTTTTGAAGTATTGATCGCCATGAATCTATATTGATCAAATTATGTGGCGCCAAAATAGCGGAAGATACCCAGACGTCTTCCAGTACCAGTAATGAGGGACCGTTCCACTAAGGGAGGACCAGTAGTGAGGAACCAATAGATCGCCCTCATACTATACACTGTATGTACTAAGCCTAAGCCTTTTGTACTCCTTTGTAGGGAAAAAAGCTGCACAAGTAGAGCAGGTAGCTCGATGTGATTGTCCTTAGCTTAGTGATACTGCAACATCGCGCGAAGCACGCGAGTGCGAGGCACGCCGATAGGCGTGACGGAGCACTTGTATCTTTCTTACTATATGTAATCGGCTAATGTCATGTGTCCGTCACGGGGAGGGGGACTGAAGCCAAAAGATGCCTACGACAGTGCGGCGTATGCCAGCCGGGCTTTCTTTGAGTTTAACCATGGGTGATTGCTGGCGAACTATATCCTTGGCGGCTGGTCATCCAAGTTTACGAGATATTGAAGGGCAACGCGTCAGGGTATGAACGGGGATCGAGTGAAGAGCGTACCGATTCAAGAGACGTGCCCTCGACGTCGTTCAGCGTGCGTCTGGATTCAGAAGACGTGCTGAAGACGTTGTCCATCTTGCGTAATTATTCAAAAGACGTGCTGAAGACGTCGGCAAACGTGCTTAGGTATTCAGAAGACCTTCGCTAGACGTCGTGAGCCAAGATTCAGAATACCTGCGCTAGACGTCGTTCAACGTGCGTAGGGATTCTGAGTTAGGGCGACCAATAGGGGAGGATCAACAAAGGGAGACCATTATAGGGGGAGCGTGAATAAGGGAGGGGGGACCGCCATTTTCTCTCAATATCGCCCTGCGTCCGTCGAGTTTCTGAAGACGGGCCACAGAAGTCGTGGCACGTGTGTCGGGGTGCAGAAGGAGTGTCGTAGACGTCGTGGCAGCGTGGTGGCACGTGAGTCGGGACTCAGTGTCACATGTGCGTGCTTGACTCTCACTCCGTTTCTTTGCCAGCACATAGGAAAGGAAGTATCTCGGGAGGGAGGGAGGGAGGAGGGTAGATAGAGTGACCACGTGATTTGGAGGAGTATTATGGCCGTCGGACAGTAAGCGGTGTCGACCAATACCGATTAATTTTAATTAGATAGTTTTGCCGATTAAGCATCGGATTGGAACTATTATTACCTGTTTCTCGACACGTAGAGAACGAGCGCTTGGGAGAATAAATCGCGTGCATGTGATGGAGGGTGGATAGGCTTCATATGCGCAGTGAAAATTCAACCCTACCTTTTCCCACTGCACTAAACTATACAGTAAAACCAGATTTTTTTACTTTAAGAAGGCCTAAAGAAGAAAGGAGGAGGATTAGGGTTGTTTTACTCTCGGGGTTTGCGGGCGAAGCCCCCAACCAGACGTTTGGCGGCCGCTAGGCCCCTGAACGTCTGGTATATATATATATATATATATATATATATATATATATATATATATACTCGGTAACGGTATAAATAAATAAAAATATAAGTATAAATAAATAAACACAAATAAATAAATAATATGTATTATACCGTTAAATTCATCCGAACAGAAAACTGTAGGATGCGGATTTGTGGGCATATTTTGTTTTGCTCAGTCTGCAAATGTGCTCCAACTGTCCAGTTGTTAATAAAATTGTTTACCAGTAGCGTTTATTGGTGGAGAAATGTGTAATAGTTCTTACATTTATGTAGAAGAATAGCTTTTTAGAATTTATTATCATTTATCATTGTTATTATTTGAATTTAGAGGCAGTAAGCGGCAAAAACTTTTGGTACGACTTGATAGAACATACCTTACCTCACTAGGGAGGTCAGTGAAATGGCTTACGTTTCTCAAAGTGGTTTATTGAGGATTATAGGGCATTGTGGTTGATGCACTGTAGTGGTTTGCAGGTGTCATGGGAACCTCTATGTAGGCCAGAAGTGGTAAAAAACCGTGCCTCTTCCGGGCGGACTAAAAAGCTCAAACTGACGCCTGGAAATGTTTGTAGTGCTCAGAAATCAACTTACAAGAAAAGGGCCAGCGATTAGATGATCATGTGAATAGCGTTGCGAGACTGCAGATGAGAGGTGAGGGATTCGGCTCCGTGGATGGAGTTTGTGCATTGATCAAAGCGGTTCTTGCACGTTTATCAATGTCAATTGAATGTTGGTCGCTGCAGGGTACCGCTTTCATTTCCCAACCTAAAGACGTTTTTAGCCTTTTCTCAGAAATTAACGTTAACGAATGGATGAGATGCGGAGCAGGTTAATTTTCGCATTTGCGTGGCACAAAGTTTTTGCTATCCTGTGCTTTCATATGATTCTCAAACATCTTGAAAAACTTCAGTAACAGCAGTGTTAGAATCTTCAAACAGTATCTGCATTTACTGCAAGCTATAGTGTTTTTAAGTTGTAAACTTCAAAAGAAGCGCAAACCAATCAATACGGCCACTCTATGGAGAAATTATATCAAGTGTTTTAGTGGTACACGATCAATCAAGTGTAAAATGCCAGAATTCGAATCTGTGCATGGCGCAACCCCTACCGCTCATATGCCATAAAATTTCTATTTTCTTGCAATTCATATCTACCTTCAGTACCTTACTAGCAGTAAAGTGATAGCTTTTGAAACAGTGTGCACATTTTTTAACAGATCCTTTACATATCGTCTCCAAGTATCACAACGACCCGGTGTAGAAGAGAGTTATTCCTCTGATTAGTACAAATATAGGTGATTGTAGTTTGATTTCTGCAGTATCCGCTGTCAAGTTTGTGAGTACTCGACGATCGTTCATGGTTACCAATTACAAGCAAATGCTTCGAAAAAATGACTGTTGATCATGCACCGAAAATCGCTAGTTGTCTGAACTCGACTTCTCACCATAGTTTGAGCTACCTCCGATGGTCTGACATTTCTTCCTTCAATTTTCGACATCCATTATCCAGTCAGCGAGCAAAAGCGGTAGCCATCATTCTGACAGCCGTTGGTGGAGATGCATAATGATTTCGTGCTATCCATGCAGTGCAATTTCCATCAGAGTGGGATAGCCCAATGTTCAACTCACGGGTCGGAGTACTTGCTGGTCGGTGGAGCGCTCGCGCAGCATGTGTAGCTGAGTCGTAGCGCAGCGCGGTTGCGTCGCTTCCGTCGGGGGTATGGCGTATGTTATACTTCGGCGACGCTGTTGTTGGCGACGTCGGCGACATTGTTGCGCGGTCTGCAACGCATCGCTTAGGCCTATGTTATACTTCGGCGACGCTGTGTTGCGCGGGCTGCTACTGACTGCGTGGAGGGAGTGTTCTCTCTTTTCTCTGGCCCACATAGCTACGAAACCTGGAAGAGCAGGCTTTTAACGAGTGAGTATTTCAGCCGTCGGCGAAAAGCGCATCGCTGTCTTCTCGAAACGAACCAAAGTATCAGTCAGCTTTTGGACAACATCTCACTTACATGTACCTGTTACCGGAGGCTGAGCAGACGTATTTACGTCATCCAATTACCAACCCAAAGGAACCAAATGCGCCGCAATTTCATGTACCCCAAGGTAAGCACTGTATATAGCTTCTTTTCGTAAAGAATTAACTTACCTCTGCCCGGTCTTATAAACCACTTTCAGGTCCTATCAAGATTCGTAAATCTCGTCTTTCCATGCTTAAAACGGGTATGCAGCGCCTGAGTAAGTTGAATTGAAATTCCTTTCTTTAAAATCGTCCGTTAGGTGTGCAGTTGTATACAGCGTTGAGTTGCGAGATTCTTACCAGACCGGTTTCCGCTATAACTCGACGGTTCCATGTAATGAGTAACCAAATGTTCACCCTTCTTCTAATATAATATCCATCAGCAATCATATTACATTGACATTTTATTGCATGGCAAGCAGAAGAGCATTGTCAGCTGTAGGTTCCCAAATGAAGAGCATACGAGCAGCTACAAGAAAACTGATGCTAACTAGATCTGCCAAATTGCAAAGTGGAGCATTTGGGACCACCTAAAGGGCAGACTATTAGAAGAAATACTCGTTATGGGATGTTTTTCATGCTGTAAAAACCAGTGAAAGTTGAACTATTGCTAGAGGTGTATATATGACCTGAGTGCTGAAGATACGCTTCAAATGAACATGTTCTACAGTGTTCCTAAGCCATTCCTAATGAACACTTATTTTGTAAATCTTTTTAGCACATTTTATTTGGCTGATGCTGTTTTGTTTTAATGAAAAGCATGCAGGTGTTCACTACTCCACAAGAGATTTTTCATAAATAGAAAAAAGTCTGGATGTGGGAATGAATAAAGTGAATGAAATACTAAATCGCTTTGAGAAAAGAGTACTTTCTACATTATGCAAGTCATTGCAATAAATCGCTTTTGTTGAAAAGGCCAAATTTTGCAGTTTTGTGCAGAACAGATTTTGTACCACTTTTGGCTAGTGTAGGTCCCGCGCAAGAAGATAAACAGTATTTATTCGATATTGAGAGAAACACATTGGATGGCACCGCAGAGAGGCGAACGAAGGATGCAGGTCCGAGAAGAGAGTCCAAGATGGGGAGCAGAAGCTGTAGTCGCGAGCTGGAGCCCGAGGCGTTGGGGCGAGCCGATCGCCCTCCAGTGCGTCGTCCGTCTCGAATGCCTCGTCCCCGAGTGCCGTCCTTCCGCCGCCTGTAATCAGAGCTTTCATCTAGGAAGTGACTCATCTACAGGACGATCCTATTATCGATTGTTCCAACCCAGGGTTAGGAAACTCAATAGCTCTTACACCTCCCCCTAACTATAAATACGTCCGTCCTCGGACGAGTTTATACGTACAGCAGCGGTTTAGCAATCGATAGGATCGCCAGAAAATGTAAAGAAATGAAAAATACTGTGACAAAAGAAATTTAAGAAAATACAAGAAAGGCTTACCAAAGGAATAGATGTTGCCTAAGCGAGGACGTTCCTTAAGGATTCGGTGCTGACGATCACTCGCGCCTCCTTGGCCCACCGTACCAGTCGTCCCCAGTTGGCGAGGTTACGCAGCGCCGATGCGTGGCCGAGGATAAATTGTCCGTGACGGCACCTAGTGATAGCTACGTTCATTCTCTTAGGGTCGTCAAGAAATTCGCCTGATGCTGGGGAGACATCCGAACGAGAGGTAAGGACGATAACAATGTCCATTTCCTTGCCCTGCACAGAATCCACCGTGAAGAGTGTGATACCGCGCTGCATCGCGTACTGCGACAGGAGACGTTGTTGCTCTTTATAAAAGGTGATTACGGCCACCGACGCAGGCGAAATACCCGATGCGAGAAGCTCCTGAACGATGTCTTTGCAATACCGCGCTTCGTCCTCGTTCCAATGCGAACCAGATGGGGAAGGTTGAGACGTTCCCCGGACATCAACGAACACGAGGGGAATCTCCGGATTCGGGAGTCGAAGTCGTGTAGTCAAAAGACGGCGTTCTGCGGCGGCGGTTCCACTGACTAGCGCTCCATTATAGAACAGGTGGTTTGGCAGAGCGTTTAGAGCAGGGTGGGCTCTGAATGTGGTGATCAGTGGTGCCTGAGGAATATTCCTGCTTAGAAGAATCTCCATGACTCCTTTGGCACCGAGCAGAGCGGCGCGGGATGATCGAGAACATCGGACGTGCGGCTGTAGTTGATGAGCGTCGCCAATGTAGATATGTCGCGCTTGAGGAAAACGCGCTGCAATTGCGACGAAGGCCGGCTCCGGGATCTGTGAAGCCTCATCTCCGATCAAAACTTTGCAGCCCGATAAAAGTTCGTAGAAGAGGCCTCCTCCCGTGGTGGTGTTGAGCAGCGAAGCGGTCGTCATACAGATTATGGTCGGAAGGCGCACTCGTAGCATAACCTTAACAGCTTCTTCGATAGCCTCATAGTTTCCTCGTTCTGCAATTCTATATTGCACCTTTCCGAAGAGGAGCGGGAAGACCCGCTCCTCTTCGGAAAGGTGCAAGCAAGCGTCGGGATTGAGCATCAAGGTCTCTAGAAGAGCTCGCCCGTCGAGGTAGGATTGGCAGCGATCAATCTCTTCCTCTTTCATCTTGTCTCCATAGTCTTCGATCAGTGACCGTAAGATAACAGGCAGATCCACTGGTGTGGTAGGTGCCCCGTCTACGAGGGCGGAGTCGGCCACGAAGCGAAGAATCGACAGGTGGCGGAACTCAGTAAGCCTCAAAAGGGTGTCTGTAAACTGGGCACAAGCTACGTTGGTGGTGGTGGTCACGATTACTAGCTGGCGACTGTGCGCAAGGCTGGCGGCGATGAAGGCGCCAATGACAGTTTTCCCCGATCGTATGCAGCTTGTATAGCCAGAATGAGGTGGTCCTGGAGTCCCATCTCAACTGCTTGTCGTTGATCTTTGCGAAGGTGTAGCCGAGTTCCATCAAGGCGAAGCGACATCGGTAAGCTATGGACGGGTTCCGCAACGGATGAGTTCTGAGGGAGGCGCGGTGTGCCGTATATCCAATCCAAAACAGTGTTGGCGTTGCAGTTACTTGAAACATGGAGATTGGCGAAAAGGCGCTCTTCTGTGAGGAGTTCAAAGACTGGGTCTGTTCCTGTGACTGCTCTGTCCAACGTAACGCAGATTGCTGCTATTCGCACTCTGTTGTGTACCCGAGAGAACCTGGTAACAGCACGTACTAACGAGTTGTGTGTCGCAGGGGTCGACTGTAGCTCGACCTGAAGGGTATTGTCCTCATAGGAGAAGTCGGAGCGGCCAACGAGAACACGGGAGACCGTGTAGGAGTCAGCCACCCACACTTGAGCTGGACGGTGTCGAGACCATCCGCTTTCTGCCGGCATCCGTGGCATTTGGATCTGGAGTCGAAGGGGATGTGCATCCATACTCGGGATGACGGCGTCGAGGTAGTGCGTCCGCTTGTCATCGGACTGAAAGTTAGCTGCTGATAGGGCGGCGCATGCGACGTTGAAGAGCTTCCCCATGCGTCTACGGGCGGTTCGTGGCTATAGTTGGAAAACGACGAGGTTCTGTCTCTGATCCACTCCTCATCCTCGGTGGACATCCTCGAAACGGATAGTGGCAGTATGCCCTCGGCTGGGTGGGCAGGCAGGATGTTGCGGACGGCGTTTACTAGGAACCACTGCGATTCGCGAGATACTGGGGAGTGAGAAAAACGAATAGCGGTAGAGACGTTTGTACGCGCTTTCGCTCGCAGTAGGTCTTCCCGGTGGACTTCCGATAGGAGAAAGTTACAGATGGAAGGTGGGATCAGAACGCAGTCCCGACTGCCTTCGAAAGCGGCGCGGATGTCGGCCACATTACCGTCTCGTGACGAGTAGGCCAGCGAAAGAACGAATCCAAGAATGGTGCGAGGAGCCGATGCTGGCGGGAGGAAGATGAATTCATGAACCCGAAAGAAGTACGGCGTTCCGGTATCCAGAATCGTAGAACGTGGAGCTCGCGCCTGGTGTAGCATTGAATCCCGGTCGTGGCTACGAAGAGCGGCTGGAGTGGGTCGTAGTGACAACACCCACACGAAGTCAAACTTTCCAAAAACTCAGTTATTCCGTACAAGCTGAAGCCATTTATTACGAATGCAAGTCAATTCATGAATAATTCTAGGACATAATGAGATCTTGTGGCAAAGCCCCTCTTGATCTGTTCTCCCTTCCATTCTTCTTTCTCTGGGCATTTGTTGTCGTATGTACTTCCTAATCACTCTATAACACTTTGATCTGGATCGTTAGCCAATTTGATGTGGATGTCGTTCTATACCGTTTCTAATTACATTGTTCTTCACATGGATTTGACCCATGTAATAAATAATAATAATAATAATAAGTCCTTGACGGATAGATAATTCCTGTCAAAACCTGTAGTGTTCGTTAAGGCGTTAATCGAGTCTTGCACCAACGGGATGCAAAGAAGCTCGCGATAGTCAGGGCCGGGGATAAAAAATCCTTCGCTTCTAAGAGAACTCCTTGTCCGTAGTTCCTTGCGACGACTTGGTAAAGGACAGGACGCACGCCATTACGAGCCGGGGGAAGAGCAAGAGATGGTGGGGGTCCCTTGGGTGATCTAGCGATTGAGCGGATGACGTCCATGTCGTCGGACCATTGATAGCTCAACAGCTGATCAAGCAGCTGTACGGCGTGCTGGCGAAAGGCAATAATGTCCTCGAGACGCATAAGTTCCATGATAGGCAGGGGATTGGATTCTGAAGGCTCGCCTCGGAACCGTCGTGGGAAGAGGGTGCGAACGAATCGACTGCCGAGGTGTCCAGATTTGGGAATGTGCCTGTAGACATGCGTCGGGAGAAGGCTTGTTACGCTTTCTTCTGAAAGATTCCGAACCCGCCGACGTGGAGCGACGTGACAGCCCCACGGGTGAAGATGTGAGAACTCATTACGATATTCGATTGGGGTGAGTTCGAGGAGAGGCGGCCTGTCCGGATGCGCTTCTATTCCTACGGGCGAACCGACGAAGGTCCGTCTAAGCGAGGACGCTTACTGGTGGATGAGGACGGCGATCCCGACGATGGCGGTGAAGGATGGAGAGACCTCCGAGCCCGGTCCTTTGCAGGTCGCTGAACCATATCCGTGGATAAGAAGGAGTGAAGAAGTGAGAAGAAAAGGTGAAGGATACCGAGGAAAACTCCGCGAGAGCGCTGGGACCAGGAAGTTTGCTGTCGATATCCAACTCGTGGAGCGCCATTGTAGATGGATCCATGCCCCGAGACAGTCGAGAGTCGGAAGTCTGGGCACGAGCATATCTCTCTCCTGCAATGCGTAGGTAGAGAAATGAAGAAAGGTGCGACATAAAAATGTTTTAAGACTCACTCCCCTCCACAGGAATCTGAAATTCGGAAGCACCTGTGGAAACCGGTGTCCTGAAATAGAGGCATAAAAAGGAATTGGGCGACGCTGGTTAAGCGTAAGACTCACCCTGACGCGGCTGATGGCCAGATTCGGGAGTGGGGGCATAAGCCGGTGCTGCAGCTTGATCCTGTTGGAGACCATGATTTGAGGAGAGAGCCCTAGTCGTCTCCCTATGTGGAGTGCGGTGGGAGTCAAAATGAGGGGCAGAAGCCGTGTCGCTGCTCATGCCCTGTGTGTCGCCTTGGTGCTTAGAAGAGACATGAATTCCACCCGGAAGCCGAATACCGTTGCCTAAGCGGTCAAAGGTAAGGCAGAGAGAGAGAGAGTCGGAAAGCTGTAAAGAGGAAATGACAACGCTCTCGTGACTGTACTCACTCGAATTGGAGTGGTGATTCCTGGGTAAGCGGCAGCTCGAGCTCGCAGCTGTAGAATACGACGGTGGTGTCTCTTGCTGTCTAAGCGTTGTCCGGAGAGAACCAGAGTGTGAGTGGTGGACGGACTCACGCTCCCTTGCGCTCATATGAAGCGAAAACGTCGAAGTGTGCTGGATCTGGAATAGAGTAAGTAACATAGACGGCTGGAGCGATAAATAGTAAGTAATATTGACGGCTGGAACAACTTCTATCACGCTGACGACTGCCGTCAAGACGGGTTCATAGTACGGTTACGGAACCTAGGACGGAAGGAACTCCAAGAAAGATATCTGACGATGAGACCTGAGGGATAGGCGCACACCGTGTTGTGAATCTGTATGGGATGTGTGCCGTGCTAATGTAGGTGACGACGATCTACACCGGGTTCAAAGAGGCGTCACAAGCCGCAACAGAAAGGTAGGTGAGGAGAGAAAGATGGTTCAACGAGGGTTCCGTCTGGCCGGCCTCCTGTAAACGGAAAGTGACGGAGTGGATGCAGGCCGAGCCTGTGTCCAAAGCCGTAGACTGCAATGAGGAGTGGGCAGGGAGGCTGCCGGCTGGCTACTGATGTGAGGAGCGCGCTAGAATGTGTGATGGCTGCTTGAAGACACGGAATTCTTTGCGCAGTGTGTTGGTACGCGGGATGATACGCGGCGCAGATGGAAGCGGAGATAAGCTCTCGAGAGAAGTGTTATGAGAAGGGTCGACGGTGGCATTCCCGTGGCCTGGGAATGTTGATGGAGCTCGGCACCGACGACATGTAGCGTCGCTTATCAAAGAGTAGGCCAAGAAGCATGAACTTCTGGAGACGAGCACATCTGGGTTCGAAGGCTTTAGTGCCATCGAACCGCAATAGAAAAAACCTAGAAAAGAGGAAAATACTATCGGTGCGCTTGAAGCTATAGGGCGTCCACTGGCCCTGTCCGCGTGCTTGGAGCTATGGGGCATCTATCGGGCCCCCATGTCGACATGAACCACCTTTTGTCAAACAGGGCGATCACTTCCATATCCGGGCGTCATACGCCGACTACACATCCTCCACGTGGGCATTGTTCATCCGATTTCACGAGAGTCAGAAAAGCTGACCACAAGGTCCGTACCAAACTAACCGAACTGGCCGTAGCCAAAAGGAAAAGAAAAAGGAAAAGGGAAGAAAAACGGATCCGAAATCGTTCGAGGAGACAAGACGACGAGGGGAAGACGACGGAGAAGACAAGGGTGATGAGGAAGGAACAGCTGGAGGTTATCAGTGGCGAAACCTGAGGACGGAACCTGAGGGAGAGGAAAGCCAAGAATCAGAAGAGTAAAGAAAAATGAAGGCGTCTGGGGCTCGCCGAGTGGACCCAGCTCACTGCTACCAGTGTAGGTCCGGCGCAAGAAGATAAACAGTATTTATTCGATATTGAGAGAAACACATTGGATAGCACCGCAGAGAGGCGAACGAAGGATGCAGGTCCGAGAAGAGAGTCCAAGATGGGGAGCAGAAGCTGTAGTCGCGAGCTGGAGCCCGAGGCGTTGGGGCGAGCCGACCGTCCTCCAGTGCGTCGTCCGTCTCGAATGCCTCGTCCCCGAGTGCCGTCCTTCCGCCGCCTGTAATCAGAACTTTTATCTAGGAAGTGACTCATCTACAAGACGATCCTATTATCGATTGTTCCAACCCAGGGTTAGGAAACTCAATAGCTCTTACAGGCTCAAAAAATGTGGGTGGTGGCAAATGCTCCCAAATCAGTGGGCGGGGCCAACGGCCTGCGAGCGCGCGCGGCCGTTGTTTTGGACGAGTCGCATGCTAGCCCGGGTTGGTGGGTTGAGTCCTCGCGTTAGTGCTTGCACAGAGGTCGCACTCCTGACGTTCATCCATCTGCGAATTATTAACCCATTGACGACCGCGTGGGCCACTTTCGACCCGCAGTTTTTCTGTCGCGTGGGACCGCGCGGACCGATTTTGGCCCGCGGTTATAAAACTGTTCGGTACGACCTATTTCTCGCTTTTGCCGTAGTTTACAAGTAATCATTAGATATTTTGGATCCTAACAATGCTACTGTGCTGTGGTCCGGCAGTTATTTACTTCTAAGCACTGATAAAATCAAATAATAAGCACCACCCACTATTCAAGCTGCACAAAGATCGGCACTGCTCACAAACAGCTACTCAAATCTTGTAAAAATAGTCGTGCAGAGAATAACTAGTCATATTTCTTGTGAAAATTTTGAAAACAGTCTAGACAAAAATATGTCAAACACCTGCTACAACATGTAGTCACCTTATTTGCACGATTCGCGGCAAACGTGCGTCCTTTTTCTTCGTAGGCCTTCTTACAAGAGCAAATTCATCTCCTAAGTTTTGCTTCAGACCTGTTCCGGCCTTCTCCAATATGAGAGGGAGCTTTTGGAGAGGGAGCTTCATTCGGAATATCGTGAATTAGTGTTTTCACGAGATTGCAGCGTCCGTGCGGTCCCAGCGCGCGGTCCCACGCGGCAGACACGCGATTTTCCACGCGGTCGTCAATGGGTTAAAAGAAGAACTCTAGACAGGCAAAGAAGATTGGACCAACAATCATGCACGCCATGTAAACCTCAGAATGAGGTAATTTAGGCTACCTGCAAGAATGCATGTGTTGTAGCCTGCTTCCAGCCCTGCACATGTCTGGTTATGTCTAATTACACTTACACCTAACTACACCTCTCAACCCGTGTGAATGAGTCCTCGTATTTCTGATTTGATTCTGAGATTTCTGTGTTGTTCTAAAGCGTCGCCGTAACTACCTGTTTGTTGTAAACATATTCTCTTTTTTCTTACTTTATTCGTTCTAGCGTAGTAATTTAATGACTTATTTCTTTTAATTCTTCGTTTTACACTTGTGGCACGTCCCTGAGACGTGTTTAAATGAATAAATAATTAATTAATCTCAGCCGTTAAAAAAGGAACCTTTCTGCAGGGTTCTGGAGAATTTTTAGTCACCAGAGCTCATACATCTGAGAATAGTTTTGCGCTGTTGTAGCTCATCAAAAAGGGCCATCGATGTTCTTGTGAAGCGATGTCTTCCAGAATTTTGGTATCCTGGTCGGATTCAATACATACGGCATATGGTGAATAAGTGTTGTGGGGTCGATTACAATCTCCGTAGTTTTGAATTTCAGTAATCGGAAAAGATTATAGCGCGGTAAATTACTTTCCTCAAGTGGTTACGAAATTCCGTAAAGGAAAGCTCAATGAAACCTAGATCTCTATAGTGATTAGGATTTATCAGTGAATTTTTTCTTCAAACATAAGAATAGCCTTGCCTGCACAAAGTAGCTTCAATTCCTTTGCTTAGACAATGTCACCAGCTACTGTCTGGGCAACGTTCGATTCATTCTTGGCTCACAATCCTCTTCCATCCATCCATCTTGGTGACTGTAATTTTTGCACACTTGGAACCCAGATCTACTATGGGGTTAAGGAGTTCAAAGGTGTACAGAAAAAATATCCGACAGAATACAATTCTTTGAGAAGCTGCACTACACCTAACGGCGATTTCCCAGCGTTAAATTACAATGCAAACTCCATTTTCAGAACCATTTTATTCAAGTTCATGCGCCTTGTTGTATTGTTCCTCCTCTTCAGTTCTGAATTTTGCATAAAAACTGGTCAGTGTCACGCTCCCTGATGCTTTGAAGCATTTCCAGATACGCGTTTTTAAAGGTCTAAAAAGGGGGTGTGAGAACGTGTGCGCAGCACTAATAAACCCCTATGACAGATGTGCCTCGTTGACGCAGTAGGCAGGAGTGCCGCCTTGTAGAAGCACGACGGCGGGCTTTTTAATTCGAGTCCGCGCACTGCCAGTATTTTTGCGCACATTAGTTTGTTGTTATTACACTTTCTCGTGATCACAGGAGTCAGTTTTAGACCATCGGTGCTTACAACAAACCAATGATGTCTATTTACGCTTTCACGTGTGCTCGTGGGTGGCAGTTAGTTACGTCGATGCTCACCCAGGACCCTTCTCTACACCCACGGATTACGCGTTCAACGAAAAAGGGGTCATTCCTTACCAAGGAGAAGATTTTTCCTCACTGGCTTTTGGAGATGCTGCTGGTGACACCGCTTGTGTTTTACTTGTTTCATAGTTTTGTCCCATAGCGGTTGACACGGGAAGAGCAGTAAGACTTTTTATTTCCAAACAAATGATATGGTGCAGATACGCATCGTTTTAAAACTAGCACATATGAACGCACATATAGACAGCCTTGGTTTGTTGTGAGCATTGATGGTCTAAGATTGACTCCTTTGATCATGAAAGCGTAATAACAACAAACTGGTATGTGCAAAAATGTTGACAGTACGCGGACTCGAACTCAAAAGCCGCCGATGCGCTCCTATGAGACGGCATTCCTACCGATTGCGCCACCGAAACACATGTGCTGTTGTGTCGTAGGGGTTGAAGAGTGTTGCGCACACGTTTTCACACCTCTCTTTCTCGTCTTTAAAACAGCGTTCAGCAAAAACTAAATGTAATTCTGGACTCCGCTCACACGGTCCTACATTCTGTCAAAATGGCATCGCAAAAGCTCACCTTGAGTTGGGAACCATTCCTTGTTAATTGTGGATGAACTTGAAAACCTACTTATAACGATTCCTTTAGTTTGAACTCTGTGCAGAACACTGGGAGATAGACAATAAGTCTTGGACACTGAACACGAAGAAAAAAGAACACCGGTAGCGTGACCAGTGTACCCGAAAACCCCTGTTTATCTTCTCGCTCCTTGAGCAACTCCCCATCTGACGCACGCCGCGAAAAGGAGCTATCACATTGTCCTGAACTATGTAGAATGCGAGCTGCAATCACCATTAGTTAAAATGGGGTGCCCTGAGGTGGCACCGCGACTACTCTGCATGAAACCCCGTAGCTGGCGACCCTGCTCCAGGATCATGAGCATTCGTGCGCACCCAGTAAATGCTCTATGTTCTATGTTCCTGCGACAACTAGGCCATTCCTTTCTATTTTGCTCTGCGAGCATCTTTAGTGTGAGTGAGAAAAGTCGTCAGGACTATCCTGAGAACTGGTGGATTTTTTTCGTTCTTCGGTTTACATCATAGGAGAGATCGATTGCAGCGGAAGACCTCGAGAAGAATGTGCCACGACCGAAATCGCCTCATATGGATAATGAGGAACCGATCGAGATGGCTCACTATCCTGCTGGTCATGCACCAGATCCTGACAAGGCTTGCCCACTCTCTTCCCTACTTCTCCACGGAATTTGAGTGAACAGATTATTTCAGCTTCCTGCTATCGAACGGGACGACTTCCCTGCTCCCCCATATCCTTACGCCGTTGAGGGTTAGTATTCATTTTCCTTTCGCATCTAATTCGTTAATCAATGTTTCCTTTAAGAACTTAAACGACGGCTTTCAACGTCATCAATAGAGAACGAAATTTCTGATGATGAATTGTCTGAAGGTGAGAGGATTGACGAGGACAAGCTGAAAAAGGTAAGAAGTTCGCCTTTTTGTATTACAGTCCCCTCCCGTTATAACGCCTACGGATAAGAAGCAGCTCTCGATATAACGTAGATTTTCTCTGGCCCCGGCGAGCTTACCTTTACGCCAATACAAACCAACTCCAGTTATAATGTGTAGGATACAACGCTACTCCCCTTATAGCGCGGTTTTGGGAGAAACTCTGCGTTCAAAATGACTCCCGTTATAACGCGACTTGGGCTCAGTTCCGGTCCCACACGGAAAATGAAAAGGAGCAGGATGCTGACCTCGTCTGCAATCAGACCCACCCTTCTACTGTGTCAGCGCCTGGCGAACAGCACCTGTGCGTCAGTGAATTAGATGCAGATGGACGTTTTTCATGCGTGCGCGTTCTAGAAAGGTGTTCATAGTCAGCAATATGTTGAGCACAGCATATGACTCACGGTATTCGTTAGAAGGTGCCGCAGATTGGAGGGTTTCCTCTATCAGAAACGACAGAAAGTGTGATCTAAAATCCAAGTAATTTAAAACAGTATCCTACACATTTATTTTAAGCCCAGAGCAGCTTGCCAAGAGGCCATATGCTGTCAAATGATGTTTGTTGTGATCAGAACTGTCGCGCCGTGCAGGACTTTCATCTGCACCCTCTGCTTTCCTGACAGGATTACAACAACAGCGCTGTTGAATCACACGCAACATTCCGATATCGTGGAATGTCTGAGAGACCACTGCATAGAGGATATGGCGGATGCGGCGGGTGGTTTAACAGCGCAGATAGCGTAATGGGCTAACAACCGGAAGGAAGAGAGTGCTGGTCTAAGTCCAGCCTGGCGCGAGAATTTTGATGGCAACAAAGGATCATTTAACGTCAAGTTACACAGTTTTGGGTGCTAAGCGGGCTGGTGCCCCTTCCATTATGAGACCAATGGTCGTGGAACACTCAAATAAACACGATTTCTGTGCTCTACAATTAAGCAAGGGAAGGAACTGGTGTGGCTGATCTAACTTACCCGTTTTAAGATACCTTGCCGGTGTACAGCGGGCACCAGCCCGCTTAGAACCGACACGTTGCTCGCCCACTAGGCAAAGCTTCTTTGTTGGGGAACCTCTCGTGAGATGCTATCCGTATGTGATCCCTTTGTAATGTTTTTTTTTTTACTGGGAGTGTTTCTGCTCTTGTAATCACCTCATTTGCAAACACGGCCGACACTACTGCTTTGATCCATTACGGCGACGTACTGACTGATTGTGTCCTCTTTGATCGCTTTTCTTGTGACTTCTACTACCAAATCTGGAATATTTTATCCACCTTGTGTTATCAGCAGTTCTGACGCGGTCCTTTTCTTGCTCGCAAAGTGGGGAGGGGGGCTACCCAGAGATCCGTAGCAAATTTAGAAACCACTGCGGTGTTTCCCAGACAATGCTCTACAATATCAATAGGTCACCTTGAGTAGCTCCTCGGTCACTTAATTTACTTGCTCGCTAGTTGTAGCTTTCAGCTGTATATATGAAGATTTTGTTAACCATTTATTACTTGTTCCATTGCTTACATACCTAACGAACATCTGTGGATTACATCGTCATTGTTAGCTTCTGCTAGTCCCTCTAGAATTTCCTTTCCTCCATTCTTCCTCGCTCATGCTACTCCTCTAGATGCGCTCTCGACTTTCCTCGAGAGCGCATCTAGAACCAAAATAACGTGGACAAGATTTTTTCGTCATAATTATAAAATAACCAACAATTCAAGAAAACGTCGACTAAATTACAACAATACAAACATTAGGGTACGTCATATTCAAGTGGTTTCGTAGTGGCCTCCCTTGGAGCGAATGCAGAGGGCCAAACGTTTCGCGAATTTTTCGCCGATGGGCCGCAGGTCCTACCTGGGAACAGATTCTGTTCAGTTCACGGATCAGCAAGCTGTACACCGTGGAGCAGGCGCACAATCGCCGAAATGGTAGGATGTGGTCTACAGGGGCTCCAAGCACCTCGTTCACAACCCACAATCTGTTATGGTTTGGGGCGGAATCTGCGCCAGCGGCAGGACCCTTGGTTTTCGTTGATAAAGGAGTGAAAATTGACGAAGATGTGTACCAGCGAGACATTCTCGAGTCCCTAGTTCTTCCTTGGGCCCAGCAGCACTTCGGTGATGCCCATTTGACGTTCCAACAGGACCCTGCACCCGCACATAGTGCGAAGAGTGCGCAGGCGTGGTGCAAGGCCAATTTCCCCGACTTCACCACGCCTTCGGAATGGCCGCCGTATTCTCCGGACTAGAATCCGATGGACTACAGTGTATGGGGCATTTAAGAGGCTAGGGTCGGCGTCAAACGCCACCGCAGTCTCGAGTTCCTGAAGGAATCCTTGCGCCAGGAGTGGGAACGGTTGTCTGCTCGTCGTCGAAAAATTCGCGAAACGTTTCCCCCTCTGCATCCGCTCCAAGGGAGGCCACTTCGAAACCACTTGAACATGATGTGCCGTAATGTTTGTATTGTTGTAATTTAGTTGACGTTTTCTCGAATTGATGGTTGTTCTTTAATTATGACGAAAAAATCTTGTCCACGTTATTTTGGCTCACCCTGTATTATGGCACCCTAACAAGACGAAATATTTCAGACGGTTGAACAGTTGGAGAAATTCGATGACTCGTCGATTGCACACGTAATCAAGCAGAACATTGAAGAAAGTCATAAGAAGCAGAGGTATGACAGTTGTGCACACAAGTGTTATAGTCATAAGTAGTAAATAATTCATGTGATGCTCCATATTTATGTTAGTCTGAAATATTATGATGGACCGAAGGCTTCCGCCGTTTTAGAGAAAAAATATTCCCTTTTTGTCTAGGTTTTATATTCGATGATATGATAAGAAGTTTTGATACCATAAAGTGGAGAAAAACATTTTTAAGTAGATATTATTATAAATGTATATACGATATCTTCCGAAAATCAAGGAGTTCGGCCCACTTTTTGTTGAGAGCCAAGAAATCGGAATTTCGTGTCACAGAGCGCTATGGCTTGATTCTCGGAAATGCTGTTTTAGAATTAAATCGAAATGTATGTGTGTGAAGAGTGGGCGAGGCGCGAAGCTTCGCGGGTGTGATCATTTTGTGTGCAGCTTGTTTATGTTGTTATGTTGCTATTATAATACTGATTGCGTTGCGTTTTTTCGCCGTTGACCCAGCAGCGAGAGCGACCGATTGCCGTCCCCATGCCTGTGACCAATCAGAGCGGCGGGGTGGCGCGGCGTCCACTCATTGGCCACGCCTCTCCGCGCTCCTCTATATAAAGCCGCCCGGGGCGCTCCGGTATCAATTCCAAGAGTGTCGAGGTCTCGAGCAGTGGAGACCAGGGGCCGTGGGGCACATCAGAGGCGGACAGGACCGACTGCTGCTGGTGCTATCCTTTCGAATAGATCAGCTTCCCTGCCTGTTTTAGGCCACACCCCTAGACTCCGCCCCGTGTGAAAGGCCCCGGTGTAACATATGCTACATTAAGAAGATGAAGGAGGATATCAGTACTTCACTATTGACCAAAGCTCAACAGTGACGTGCTGACATGAAAGCTTTGAACTGCAAATAGAAAACCCTCAAGTGGTAGAAGGCATTGCTCGAAAGAAACAATAATCTAACCTACCCAACTGGTTGGTTGGTTGGTTATGCGGTAGATACTACCTGCAGTTCACGAGTACTCCAGCAGCTGAGCAATTGTATAGAGTATTTATTACAGAGTAGAACAATATTTATTAAAAACTCAGTTAACGAATCAGAAATTAAACAGTTAAGAACAAGAAAAGTGAGAACCCACGTAGAAAACGAGGAGTAGATGGATGCGCCTTGGCGGCTGCTCGGTGAAGGTGCCTCCGTCATCGTTTCGCACCCAATTCATGTGTTTTACTTCACGCTGCGATCACGCCCTTTAGCTGGCCAATCCATGTTTGATCTTTCGATCGATCGATCATCAACGTGCCCCCCCCCGTCCTTAGACAATGACCTCATTGTTGAAACTGTACACGTTCGAGCTCCGGAAGCTACACAACCGGTTGAATTCTTTTTGAACAATATTTATTAAAAAGGCTGCTAAAATCTCAGGGCCTAACCAGGGGAAGCACCCGTCGAGGACCTGATGATGCAAGCCAGGAAGATCAAGTACGACATAATCGGGCTGACTGAGACGAGCAGACCTCATCCCTACGCGCCGCCTACGATTCCGGAGAACAGTTCGGCGTTGGTGGGAGAAGGCGGCGTTGGTGTCCTCGTCAACACGCATTTGGCCATGAACATCGATTCGTACGAGTCTCTGACAACCCAAATCGGACGTCTGCAACTGAAGCGATGTGACTTCGTGCCAGCTTTGACTGTGTTCGTCCATGTGCCTCAACATCCGACTACGATGACGAAAAGGTCGAAGCCTTCTACGTGGAGCTGGAGATGTTCTAGAAGGAAGATCACACCTTCTACAAGGTGATCGTCGGCGACTTCCAAGACCGTCCATGGAAACTCACAGTTCCAAAAGCTTCCTTCCCTACGATGGACCCGGGAATCTCCTGGTAGCCAGTTCCGCAACGAGAGTGACCATATCATCTTGAACCGCAAGTATTGCCTGAACGACGTTTCCGTTGTCCCCAAGCTCTACACGGGATTGGACCACCGCCTCCTTCGCTCGAGGTTCCGCTTTTCGCGTCAAGGAGAGAAGGCCGCAAAGTTCAAAAGGAGGAGTCCCATCAACTGGGACGTTTACACCTCTCTTTTCAGCCTTTGAGAAGATACCGCCATGGACAACATTGACGAAGAATACGACAGCTTCGTGCACCATATCCGCGGTAGTGCTAAGGGAGCCGAGAGCTTGAAGACCACCAAGAGACGTCTGTCTCCGGAAGCGCTCGAGCTGATACACCAGCGTGAAGCAGCACGAGCGTCAGGCAATCACCATGACGTCCGAGCTTGCGAAGCTATGCAGAGAGGCGATAAAGGAAGGTCTTAAAGAGAGAAGGGCGTGTTGGCTGAAGCTGCAGAGGCAGGTTCGAGCATCCGCAATGCCCGCTGGAATTTTGCTAACTTCAAGACAAAGACGACCGCTCTCCGACGTCCTGACGGAACCCTCACCTCTTCCAGAAGGGCCATGGAGAAGATCATCTACGACTTCTACTCCGATGTCTTTGATAGCCACGTCCACCTCCCCTGAGGGTGGATACGTCGTTCCCTCTGTTCTGCCTTCCGAGATCCGACATGCTATATCGTCGGCGAAGAAACGTACAGCATCTGGTCCCGACAGGATCAGACCCAACACCTGAAGAACCTCCGCCAACGCTTATCAACACCCTGGCGCGGCTCTTCACGACCTACCTGTCGGAGTGCAAGGTTCCATCTCAGTGGAAGTGCAGCAGGACTGCTTTGCTGTACGAGAAGGGATACGTGCACGACATTGGCAACTATCGCCCGATCTGCCTGCTATCCGTTGTCTACAAGCTGTTTACTCGAGTGATCCTGAATAGGACTAGCAGAACGCTGGATGAAGGACAGCCATGCGAACAAGCAAGAGGATTCAGCACGATCGACCACATACATACCATTACGAAGCTCATCGAAGTATCGCGAGAGTACAAGCTGCCGCTGTGCCTTACGTTCATCGACCTAGGAATGCATTCGACTCCGTCGAAACTGGATCGGTCTTCGAACCTCTTTTCAATCAGAGCGTTCCTGCTCAGTACATCAGAGTCCTTCGAGAGCTGTACAGTGGATTCACGACCAAGATCTCACCATTTCTATTATACAATGACGTCGTCATCGAGTGAAGAGAGATGGTCGGGGATACCATATCCCCGAAGCTCTTTCAGCGTCACCCTCGAAAACATCATGCGCGAACTACAGCACCGCGCATGTCTTTTGGTAAATTCCCGAAAAAGCCGCTTTGGAGCGTTCCAAAGCGGCTTTTTCAAATAACTTTCTTCAAAATCAAGCGCTTGTGAAAAGAAACATATATTTGAGCTCAGCAGGCCGAGCTCTATCTTTTGACGTATAAATCAGTGGAGTTGAACAATGCATATAGGCCGGACATAATCAATCGAGTGGGCGCGAGAGCCTGTAGAGTGACAGTTTCAGGAGTTTTATCGGAAATTCCCTGTCGTTCTACTTAGGAAATGCTCCTAGCCTGTCCAGCTTGCCTTTGGAGTGCGCCGTAAACAATGCATATAGAACCAAACCTATCAATCGAGTAGGCGCGACAACTCGCAAATTGCACGCGCGAGTGTATTCGGAGCGCAATAGGTCTGTAGAGATGGAATCGTTTCGGCTGCGGCTCGTGGATTTTGTAGGCAGTAGCAAGCTTTAGTAGTCCGCGAAAGTGCAGCGTTATAGCTTCTAAACAAGCGAAATTATAGTGGCGCGAAAATGCAGATTTGCCGTGTGTGACACGATTTTTTCCGACTTCAGTCGACCCCTGCAGGAAGACGCGGCGTGCTAACGGCATGCAAATGCGTATGCTAGCAGAACACTGAAGGCACTTTACGACGACATGCTCACAACTCCTCAGCTGCCTGAACTGCCCTGGCCTCATCTGCCAGTTTAGAGCGGTGTGAGATAGCGGTTAGAGTTTCTTGCGCTCTTACTCACCCAGATTTGAGCTTTCGACTCTCGCAATAACACCGTTAGCTTCAGCACGAAAATCTCTATCGAATGGTGTCACTCTCGACCAATTACAGAAAAATGGATTTTTCGACGATTTCCCATCGCGGGCGCCCAGGCCGAGCCTGCACGGACGATGACGTCATAGAAAATCGATGTCTTACAATTGAGCAATGCTAGATACCATTCGGGCCAGCTTTTCATGCTGAACTGACTGGTGTTATTGGGAGTAGGGAAAACTGTAATCTGGGCGAGTAGGAGCGAGGAGAACATGGACCGTTGTTGTATCATTGCACGCGCGGCCGTGTTCTGAGCGCGATAATTCTGTCATGTGTAAACCTTTCCGGTTGCAGCTTGTGGGTTTTGTAGGCAGTAAAACGTTCTAATAGTGTACAGATGAGATGGGCGAGTAAGGGCGCAGGAAACTTCAACGCTATGTCCACCGCCCTAAAATGGCAGCTGGGGCTAAGGCGGTTTAGGCAGCTGAGGACTTATGAGCATGTCATCGTAAAGTACCTTAAGCGTTCTGCTCGCCCATGCATTTTTAGGCCGGTATCTCTCCGCGTCTGCCCGCAGGGGTCGACTGAAATTGGAAGAAATCGTGTTACACAGGCTAACCTGCATTTTCGCGCCGCTATAATTTCGCTTGTTTAGAAGTTATTGCGCTCCGAATACATTCGCGCGTGCAATTTGCGAGTGGTCGCGCCTACTCGATTGATAGGTTCGGCTCTATATGCATTGTTTATGGCGCACTCCAAAGGCAAGCTGGACAGGCTAGGAGCATTTCCTAAGTAGAACGACAGGGAATTTCGATAAATCTCCCGAAACGGTCATTCTACAGGTTCTCGCGCCCACTCGTCCTCACTCTGCGAGTGGTCGCGCCGACTCGATTGATAGGATCGATTCTGTATGCATTGTTTACGCCGCACTCCAAAGGCAAGCTGGACAGGCTTAACGCATTTGCTAAGTAGGACGGCTGGGAATTTCGATAAAACTTCCCAAACGGTCACTCTAAGGTTCCCGCGCCCACTCGACCTCACTCTGCGAGTGGTCGCGCCCACTCGATTGATAGGTTCGATTCTATATGCATTGTTCACGGCGCACTCTAAAGGCAAGCTGGACAGTTTTAAGGCAATTTCTGAGTAGGGCGGCTGGGAATTTCAATAAAATTCCCCAAACTGTCACTCTACAGGCTCTCGCGCCCACTCGATTGATTATGTCCGGCCTAAATGCATTGTTCAACTCCACTGATTTATACGTCAAAAGATGGAGCTTGGCCCGCTAAGCTCAAATATATGTTTCTTTTCACAAGCGCTTGATTTTGAAGGAAGTTATTTAAAAAAGCCGCTTTGGAACGCTCCGGCAACTGCATCATCTTCGCTTCGCTGACGACATTGTGCTCATAACACCGAGCATCAGCCAGGCGGAGCGAATGTTGGCCGACTTCGCTCGTGTATGTGGGAACGTGGGACTGCAGCTGAATCTTACGAAGACGATGCTCATGAGGAACGGACAAGTTTTTGATGCCCCATTCTCGCTCAACGGAACGAACATCTCCGAATGCTCCAGCTACGTGTATCTGGGTCGCGAAGTCAATATGGCTAACGACATAGCGCCAGAGCTGAGCAGGAGGAAGCGAGCGGCTTGGAGAGCTTTCAAGAGCGTCGTAGAAGTCGCGAAGAAGACGAAGAACGTCCGACTTTGTGCCCAGCTATTCGAATCCACTTCTTTTGAAATAGTCTGGTGTAATACTCTAGCACAACCAGCTGCACAGTCAAGAGATCCGTCATTGCAAAACATGTCCGTTCTCAAGCCTCGGGTTTATTGTTTTCACTGCTCGAATTGACCTGCTCCTGCTCGTTTTGCCAATGTTTCATCGAGCATAGTCTATATTTCTGACATGGCTTTCCAATTGTGGAACTTTTTTTTCGACAACCGGAGCACGCAAGTGTGCTATTCGTCCTTCTTCCACGAAATGCCCGAACATAGTCTATATTTCTGACATGGCTTTCCAATTGTGGAACGTTTTTTTTTTCGACAACCGGAGCACACAAGTGTGCTATTCGTCCTCCTTCCACGAAGTGCTCGTCCTACACCTTCACGGTCGCGAAAATGTAGTCCCTTTTAAATTATAGATCCATCGGCCAAACTACGCGGCAGTCCCAACGACGACCACGCTGGGGAAAGTGTAGGCTTCGGGGCCACGGACGTAATCGCGAAAGGGGCCACCGTTGGACTGACAACTCCGGATCGGGCGGATCAAGTTCAAAGGACGGCATGTGAGGAAATGGCGAGGAGCTTGGCGTCTATGATCTTCTTATGTCCAGTTGTTTCGTTGGGTTCATTATGTTGCTACTATGGACAAGTTCTTTTTGTCCCTGCTCTGTTTATGTTAGCCCAGCGGCATGAGCTATTGATCCTGTCTGCGGTGCCTGTGCCCGTAACCAGACATTTATAGTACAACATTTTTGTTCCAACTGTACGTACTGCGTCTCTTCGCGCATCTTAACTTTAATGGTTGTAACTTGGTCGAAAACTGAAGGAGGCAAATGCAAGTGTAGCAGCTGAAAGAGAAAGGGATGATAAAAAGAAAAAAATCCTGCTGTTAGATTTAAGCGGTTTTGGAGAATCAGGGTGGTTAGAAAGCAAATAAGGGCCTGACAGAGCCGCACTAGTAGAGCGTAACTGTAGAAAGAAAGCAGATGTGAACGACGAACAACGGTCAATCAGTTAGATGGCTAAAGACGTTGACTTTAAATGTTACTATATCGTTACTGCTAATCATTTCATTGAACATAAAGCTGTGTAAAGTGCGCATCAGTTGGGTGCCCATGACCTCGCCAGCGCGCGGCAGTCAATACGCGCAAACGGTGGAGGTCCATTTTCCAGAGCGATTCATGCAGAAGTACTTTTTTTATTAATTTGTAGTTTTGTACTGAGAAATGACTATAAACTGTGTAGAACCGTTCTGATTAGGGCCTTCCTATCTGTGAACTTCTGGGGATCTTCTGACGCCTGTCTTGCACAACTGGATTCCGAAGTGGTTTGAGGATTCCCAGCCTGATTGATTTGTGGATTCGTTTCTAAATCAAGTCAGAAGTCGGACCGCTGCTTGTCAATCTCCTAAGACATTTAGAGAAAATGTGTGTTAAACTAAAGGTGCTACGTTTGGAGCCTATGAATGTCAGTGATTCAATTCTTCTTGCGTTACGACCCTGCTGCACACACTTAATGGATCGTCATATAAAAGTTGAATGAACGCCAAATTCAAGATCATCGTCATGCTATATATTCAACGAACCTTTCTCTAACCGAACGTTCTCCTATCGAACATCCAGATGATTTCGTTGGAAAAATAGTGCGCCATAAATCGTCCAATATGTAAGAAAATGCGAACTCTTACAAGGGAACTGTCTGAACGGTACGCCGGAACGGCAAGAATGAGTACTATAGGGAGAATCCCCATCCTCCAAATAGTAACAGAACATGTTTTGTTTTTGCCGAATCCTTGGGGCTAACGAGTACGAGGGTGTAGTGATTGAGGGTCCGCAGAGCGAGCTCTTCACGGCAGCGCAAGATCTAGGTGTCAAGGACTGGGTGGCGCAGTGGTAGAGGACAAGCCTCATGTTCGTGAGGTCTAAGGTTCGGTTCCCATGCTCCGCCGCATTTTTGCACTTTTACCATAATATGGATTTCCATAGAGATTTCCATATCTATATATCTCCATATAAACGATCTGTCCTCCCGAAAACGTGACTTTTGCCTTCACTGGTTAGTGGTGTCGTGACTCCGACAAAATCCTCTTCTGGTTGAAACTCTTGGTCCTCTTCTTCCACTACCTCCAATTTCTCCACTTCGTCGATTTCCAGCTGTCGCAGTTCGAAATCTTGTAGGATGCTTGCTATCCTTTCCTCTTCATTTCATCTCTCGAAGGGACAGCATCCAGTGGAGACCAGCACTTCATTGTCAATAGATGAATGACCACTCGAGGGTTAGCAGACATTGTAGAGTCAGTGTTGGCGGCAGCAGCTTGTTATAACCGCGCAACTTTGTAAGCATAACAGAGGCGAGAATATTGATCGAGGTGGTAGGTCAAGTTGAAGATCATGTGGCCCCCTCCTAACCTGTGAGTACACTGGTGGCACTCACCTCATCGACACTAATAAATTGCATTTGAAGCATTTTTCTAGCTTTCTGCAGTTGTTTCACGTTGTTCCTGTGTCAGAATTTCTTACATTGACAATGAGAACAATTTATTGGAGTAACAGTTTCATACAAAATCGCATTTGGCATATTTCGGACGTTGCTGGTGAATTACGAGATGTCGACAAATAATAAGTAATAAAAACATGTTACCGTAGCAAACTCCAAAAACAAGTTCAGATGTGAAAATCTCTATGGAAATCCGATGCTATGATAAAAGTGCAAAAACGCGCGCAGCATGCGATCCGAACCCTAGATCTCACGAACATGAGGCGTGCCCTCTACCACTGCGCCATCCGATCCACGGCACCTGGACCTTGCGCTGCCGTGAAGAGCTCGCTCTGCGGACCCTTAACCATTACATCCTCGTACTCGTTTCCCTCAAGGATTCGGCAAAAACAAAACATGTCCTGTTACTATTTGGAGGACGGGGATTCTCCCTATAGTACTCGTTCTTGCCGTTCTGGCGTACCGTTCAGACAGTTCCCTTGTTAGTATGCATCACACCGATAATGGTGTGGCGCATACGAAAGTCAGCGGTTGAGCGTCTTTTTAGCTCCTTCAGGTTTTTATTACGCGTCTGAACAACTCGGAAGGCTCAAGCCTATGAGGTGAATGATGGAGTAGGTAGCAATGTCCGAAATGACGATTTTGGCGTGCAAGGATGATGAACTGGTCGGAGTGCTAGGAAACTCAGTAAGGACGGATCAACTTTACGACCTCCTTCGGCAGAGAAGGACAAAAATGAAGCAACACGCTTTTGCATGAACATTCACTCTATCCAAATGGGCTAGAAGGCAGACCTGGGTGTACAGCAGGCGTGTGCGTAAATGAAAATCGAAATTTCGTAAATCGTAAATCGTAATTACGAAAAAACCGTCGTAAATCGTAAACCGTAAATGAACTGAACCTGAACTGTAGTGTAGTACAATACCCAGCATAAGGATTGGAAAAGGGCGCGGTAGGCGCGTTAACCACGTTCTTTTTGTTCTTTTGCCATAACTCTATTCATTTTCATCCTTTCCTAGAAATTTTTCCAGAAACCAGATTAGATCGAGAAGGACTTTCTAACGGTCTAAATGAATTTTATTCCACCTGAATTTAGAGCACTCATTTTTCCGAAGTACCAGAGGGCGCTCGTAAACGAGCGGCGCCTTCGCTAATTACACCCTATGGATATCTCTGCACCCAAACCTGAGAATGAACCGGCTGTTCTGACAGTGACCACTTCCTCCGCAGCAGTAGAAATGCTACAAGTAGGCGGAAAACGACGATTATTCCTGCCAGAAGCTGGATAGTAATGCTCAAATGCACTGCTGTCAGGAAGAGCCTTGTACAGAGAGAGTCGTCGTTTGGGTGTTTCAAAGACGATGACTACGAAGAATTTGAACACAAATTTCAGGTTGTCTTTTTGTACTTCAAAATTGCTCACTTCGAGCGCTATGAGCATCTATAACGGCATCCTAGTTTGGGGAGAACCTACGTTATTTTCAGGAGTCATTTAGATTCTCCAGCAACAATGAATTTCCACGTTTTTGAAGGGCCTCAGCTGCTCCATAAAGTGGGCGAATGCTTGGAGCTTTCTTTGGGGCTTTCCTTGGTTGTTCGCCCTTCAGCATTTGCAGCAGAAGTATCTTGTGCCATTCGGAACACTACGTTTTCGACGCTGTCACTACTTAATGACTCGAACTCACAGCCTTTTCATTTTCTTCCCATAACTCTCCGTTTGTGTTTAAGTTCGAAAAACGGTCCACGTGGCACTCCTGTGCAGCTCGAGGGCTTTCCTCTGATGTAATGTGAAGGGTATCCAAGACAATTGATATACCCTGCCATTCTGCCCCCACTCGTGTTCTAGGGGTCTGTAGGCTCGACCTGAGCACAGCGCTCGTCGGCCAGATCTCCGCGCCGTCTCGCCTTCTTCACACCTAGGTTCCAGGTCCATGAGGTCATGCCTTCGCATTACCAGGGCTACCCTGTCCAACAATCGATCCTTTAAGAAATGCTCGGCACCCTGGATTCCGAAAATCCCACCTTATCTCATTCTACAGAGAGAATTCTAAAACGTAGATCGAGTTTGTCCTTGTGCGGAATCGTGACCAAGGACTTGTCACGGACGCGAAGGTCGTGCCGTATGAAACGGTCGCCACACAACACCGCCCACTGATCTGCACTATGAAGATCACACCACCGATGTTTAGGCAGGTCGAACGAAGCGGTCCGTCAAGGATCAAGTGAGGCGACTGAAAGAAAAGGAAGCATCTGTGACTTCGCGAATTCGGTTGTCGACGATCACGACCGTTGACGAGACGTGGCAAAATGCCACCGACGCGATTCTCAGTGCTGTGCGATCCGAATTGGACACTAAGAAACCGCGGCGGCGTAAGGTCGATAGGCAGACATGGCTGTGAACTAACGAAGTTAAGGGAAAAGTCCAAGAGAAGAAGAGATTATACCACACATTTCTCGGCGATAAGATAGCCGGTAAATGGCGTTGTATCAGGAAGCCAAGAAAGTCGTGAAGAAGGGGGTAGCCGTTGCAAGAGCCACTCATTACGATGATGTCAACGGGAAGCTTGAGTCGCGCGATAGTGTGCAATTTCTTTATCGACTTGCGACGGTCCGTCATCGCTGAACTGAGGATGTTGAGAAGTTCTTTGGCATCAACGAGAACGGTCATCATTCATGGATAGCAAGATGGTTCTGAATTGATGGCGCACCTATTTCGAGGAAGTCTCGACAGTAGAGTTGCTCATCCCTGCATTCCATCTTCTCCTGCATACGGTCCCGTTCAGAAAATCACCGTAGAGGAGACAGAAGAGAAAAACAGATGAAGCATAGCAAGGCAACGTGCCCCGATGATTTGGCGGCCGAGTGAAAGCGAAATCCTGGTACTCTACGAAGTGGCTGACGACGTTCTTCAACCAGGTTATTGCGGAGAAGAAGGTGTCCGATACTTGGCAGAGAAGCACGACTATTTCGATTTGGAAGAAGGACAGTCCGGAGGACTGCTCAAACTGCGGTCCTATTCGATTGCTTTCGCATAGCATGAAGATCTTCGAGCGGATTGTCGACGGGCGCATTCATGTATGATTACTGTACTCTTATCCAAAGAGCCGAGTGTAAGCTGCAGCAGGTACGTCGATGGTGTTTCTCATCTCTGTCGGAGTACATCAAGGGTCTGCGGTCTCACCACTACTCTTCGTCGTTGTTATGGATGCCATATCACGTGATCTTCAGCAGCCTGTTCCTTGACGTTGGTTAATGCTGATGATGTAATGCTCGCTAGCGACGACAGGATCGAACTCCAGAGGCAGGTGCAAGCTTGGTGCTATCGCTTGGAGAGATTTGGGCTCAAGCTTAACGTGAAAAATACGGAGTGCCTGACCACTGACGAAAATTAGTCTCGCTCCATTAAGGTGAACGGCATTGGGCTACCACGTACTTCGGCGTTCAAGTACTTTGGGCAATAGCGTGCGATGGTAGTACACTCGTTGAAGTGAACTCATGTGTGATTGCAGCTTGGTCCAAATGGCGCTTTTTGACGGGAGTGCTCTGCGACAAGAAGATACCAGAGCGCTACAAGTCGAAGATCTACAGAGCAGTCGTCCGACCGGTAGCCATTTACGGAGCTGAGTGCTGGCCCGTGACTAATGAAATTGAAAGGCGCCTTAGCATAATGGGAACGAAGATGCTGCGGTGGACGGCCGGACTTACTCGTTTGGATCGAGTACGCAACGACTTCATACGGCAGAGGTTCCGTGTCACCTCGATATTTGAGAATATGCGCGAAGCTTGTCTGAGATGGTACTGTCACGTCCTTCGCGCAAAAGATGACACCGTCCGAAAGACTGGTCTTAACTTTGATGTGCCCGGTAGGCGGCCATGAGGGCAACCAAAGCAGCCGCGGCCTGATACGCTGCATCAGGACTTGGAGATGGCTAGGTTGCACCCTGGTCGGGAAAAGTGGCGCTAATATTCCAGGAAAGCGGACCCCGCAACTAAGCGGGACATACGCTGAAGAAGAAGAAGAATTGAGGAAAATAAGCACCGGTGTATTTTATGTAGTTTCTTCTGTCGGACTGATTTCTATTCCTTCAGAGTCTATGGTTATGAATCGAAATATTGCGTAAGGTACGTTGCGAAGAAGCGTTATCCTATGCATAGCTCATCGGTGGGCGCGAAATTTTCGTAGCTTTTCTGCTACACCAGTTGAATACTTAGTTTTGAAACGAAAATCAGAAGAAACAGCCTCTTTCGTTTTTATAGCGACGATGCTTCTTTTTATAGTGTAACGATTGTCTGGAGGTAGGTATTCCAGTCACAGCATCATTGCTAGTAGTAATTCTTATCAGCGTCGACAAAAGAGAATGAGGACCAGGGTTCCACGCTGCCATGGAGTTTGTGTTTGTACTTTCATTTACTTGTTAGACTTCGTTCTTTCTTTCAGGTTACCACTTCACTGGGACCCTCGTAATGCTAGTCGTACACCATCTGCCAAGAAGATGCCACATTTACGTTTTCGCTATGATGTCCCTATTAATGCTTGTAAGTATAGCATGGAGCTTTTTGGTTCAAATGTTTACGGAGGTTTCCGTTATAATGACTAGCTCTGTGCTCACAGATCAATTTTGCAGCGCCTTCTCGCCATCTGAATCGCCCACGGCCGTGGGTTGCTTGGCAAGGTGGCGAGCGAGCTCAAGGAAATACACTGCCATGTTTCCATGTTCCAGAAAGCAGAGGTATTTGTTGTATCCCTTTTCTGCATGAACAGCATTACACAAAAACTGTTCCTTTGCTCAAGCTGTTTATCGTGGTCGTGGGTACTAAGAATGTTTGGATGGAAAAATTCACTTTCCTTGAGACTCACTCAACTGAGACGCTTGCGAGTTCATATCGAAGTTCACTGCATAAGAAATGTTTTATTGCCATACCGTTCTAGAATAAGAACTAAGGAGGTTTTGATGTAGGAATTGTAAACAGCTGTACGAAGGTTGTCGTTATACTTCCTCAGCGTTCAAGAAGGTGGTCAATTATTCCACCCCGTTCCGTTGAAAGAAACTTTGCGTTTATCTTATTTAAGGCAGCACAATGCGAGCAGCTACACTTCCCACTGGGTACAACTATGGGACGCTTTCAATGGAGAATTTGGACACGACTATCAGCAGCCAGTATTCTGATCGTGAGCAACGCTCCCCCTAGTTTTCGTTTGTTGCCACTTGTGGTTATCGGTTTTTAAATAGTCATTCCTTACCAGTACTGCTGTTTTGTAGACTCAGCTGGTACAATGGGCGGTATGCGAACTGTCGGAGAGATGCGCTCCACTCTTCGTTCTTCTCTACCCGACATGAGCAAGCCGGCGAAGATTTACGATCTAGCAATTCTTCAAACAACAAACAAGAAACTACCCGAAGGCGTCGATAGGTATAATTTACATGATTTACATGAGCGACAGTCTTTAATGGCGGACTTTGGTGATTGAAAATTCTAGTAGTTAGGTCTTCTTATTTTCTTTTTAACTACTTCTCCAAGGACATTTCGTGATTTTGTAGTAACCCACTTTTTAAGGACGTGTACTGTTGACCGTTTTTTTTTGAAACTTGGAGCGACATCTAGTGCTGCGTTCTAGGACTACTCACGCTGTTGCGTATCATTCAAAAAGTTGTTTTCAGCGTTTGTCTGACATACAGAGGGCAAATTCGCTATGATTTCATTTACATGTTGAAGCCAGGTGCTATAAGAACAGATCAGGAAGTCGGAGCCGTATTTGGACATGTTTACTACGAGCGTGCATTACATCTTTGATGTCAGTCGTCTCATCAAGAAAATCAGATTTTTCAGTTACGGGCAAGTCACAGAAGGGTGGCAGATATTGACTTGGTTTCTTGCGGGTGAAGTAATTTGTATAAAACCAATATGAATCACTATTGAAATAAAGCAATAAACGCGCTTTCAAACACCTACACGCCCTGCATTTTCTTGAAAATAGAGAACAGAAAATCCTGGTGAATGTAACGTTTATGAATTGGCTGACGAACGAGGGCATCACTAATCAGGGTGCTATCTCAACGGTAGTTTTGAACGGTCAAGATGATTTATATATAGTAAAGAAGCGACTTACCAGAGAAGGTCTCGTCTGCCCTCATGACAGAGGCCTATCACGTGAAAGGGCTTGAAACGCTGACTAAGAATATGCGGACCAAATTTGCTCTCCTAAGCGAGTACTGGCCGGTGAAAGTTCTCGTTGTCGACTGCTTGTAGCGCGCGCTGACGAGGCGTTTTATGCAGTGTTGCGTAATCGGCGTGGCCATTAGCCGCTTCACCAGACGCGGCGGCGGCACAGCGATAGTGTTCTCACCTTGCAGGGAGGAGGTCGTGGGTTTGTTCCTCGTCGATGTTGATGTTTTTCCACTAATGGTTCATCGTCAGTAACACCCTTTATCTTCACTTCCAAGACGTTTTGAACAAACTCCTAGTAACAATTATTATATACTTTTTTCGAACTCTTGAATTTGGAAAGATAACAAATGTTGATTTTCACGTCAGGTAGGTCAAAAACGGGTGCTATATTCGTGATCAGCGCCCCAAGTAACCCCTATGCATGAAGTTTGAGCGAAGAGAAATAACCGAGTAACATTCTTGAAAATGTGGGAATAAAGCGAGGAAATGCAATATTGTAAGCGGGCACAATAGTGTTTACTTGTGTTACGCCGTTGCATATGAAATGTCCGATTTTGAGTGAAAACTTTGACAAATCATATTACTTTGCTTGGGAGTAATTTTATTAGTCGAAATAAGCACCTTTACAATAAATACACTTTTCCAACGCTGCAATAGGCTTAGACATTCCATCTTTATAAAATCAGAACTAGAATTAATGAATCATGGTAAGTAATTTTCGACATCATCTTGGTTGCTGGACTTTTTATCCTTCATATGGCAATCTAAATGCTTGAAAAAAACGACAATCGATAGGGGTCAGATCTGATGAATATGCTGGATGTGACAGATTTTCGTATCCCAATTCATCCAGTTTCTGGACAACAGTTTTTGAAACGGCCGGACGCGCGTTGTCATGCAGCAAGATTGGGCCTCTTCGATTGACCAAAGCTGGCTGCTTTTCAGTCAACGTCTGGTGCATCACCTCAATTTTTTAACAGCTTCTCACCTGTGATAATTGCCTCAGTCTTCAAGAACATGTAGTGGACCGTACCAGCCATTGTCCACCATACGATCACTTTGGATTAAGACTTGGTTTTGGCATCTCATTGAGACTCTCATTCTTGTCCAGCCATTGTGCAGAGCGACGACGATTAGCATAAAGGATCCATTGTTCGTCGCATGTCACGGTCCTGCCTAAAAAAGCTTCCTTACAAGGAAAGGTTCCCAGCTCAAGGTGAGCTTTTGCGATGCTATTTTGATAGGGTATAGGGCCCTGCGAGCGAAGTCCAGAACCACAGCGTTTGCTGAACGCTTTTTAAAGACCTAAAAAAGAGGTCTGAAGGTGTGCGCGCAACTATCATCAACCCCTACGGCACCCAACGTGATGCGCCTCGTCGGCGCAGTTGGTATTAGCGCCGCCTCATGGGAGCACACCGTTAGGGTTTTCAGTTCGAGTCCGTGTGCTGCCGATGTTTATGCACATATTAGTTTGTTGTTATTATGCTTTCTCATGATCACAGGAGTTAATTTTTGACCGTCAATGCTTTAAACAAATCAAGACTGTCTATTTGCGCCTTCATATGTGCTGGTTTTTCAACAGTGCCTATCTGCACCACCACCATATACCATATCACCAATAATACCGTAAATGCACACATATACGCGTACCTACGGTTGAATACTATGAACACGGGCCATATCGGTGCACAAGTGTGCTGTCGTTCTCACCTGAACGTGTTGTTGGCCGATTACCTTCCACCTTCACAACGGATTTCACTTCCCCGACAAGGAGAGAGATTGCGGTTGCGGACGCCATAAAAACTCCTCCTGGACGCCATGTATGGAGATATAGACTGTCAGGAAGAAGAGTCGGTTCAGGTTAGACAGTTCTGCGCTCCTGTGTTTCGGTCGTGTCTGTCATAAGCGTGGGTGGCAGCTGGGTACGTCGACATTCACCCACGACCATTCTTTACACCGACAGATTACGCGTTCAACGAGAAAGAAGTGGTCATTCCTTGCCAGGGAGAGGAATGTTCCTCTCTGGCTTTTGTAAGATGTTGTTGGTGTGACAAGCGCTAGTGTTTTACTTGTTTCATAGATTTGTACCAGAGCTGTTGACTGAAAGAAATGAACAAGACAGGGCTTTTTATTTCCAGAGAAATGATATGGTGTAGATAGGCATTGTCGAAAAACACATATCAAGGCGCAAATGGACAGTCTGTTGTAAGCATTGATGGTCTAAAATGGACTCCTGTGATCATGGAAAGCATAATAACAACAAACTGATATGTGCAGGAATATAGACAGTATGCGGACTCGAACTAAAAACCTGCTTCCATGAGGCGGCATGCCTACCGACTGCGTCACCGAGGCACATCCCGTGGGGTGTAGTATGGCTTGGTGATAGTTGCGCGCACGTCTTCAGACTCCTTTTCAGGTCTTTAAAAAAGCGTTCAGGAAAAACTGACTGTGGTTCTGGACCCCGCTCAGGGCCCTACATCTTATCAAAATAGCATCGCAAAAGCTCACCTTGAGTTGGGAACCTTTCCTTGTTAGACGGCGCGGCCTTAACGAAACACAGGTCGGCACCTCAGCATCTGTCCGGTGGTCAGTTCGTTCGGGATCCATTCATCCAATTTCTCTCTCACAATATGACGAGGATCCGCTTCCACCATGGGTTTGAGTTGGTCGTCGTCAAGGAGTGATGCTACCTCGGTCTTCGAGACCTTCATCTCCAGATCGAAACCCTTCGAACCACTGGCGAATTGTGTGTTCCTTAGCGAAATCCTTCACAAATGCAGCGTTGATGTTACGAGCTTTGGCCACGGCGTTGTGTCCACTTTTTCATTCATATAAGTTGAGCACCCGAATATCACGTTGTTTCATGCTGTAAAAACGACGTTAAAAACTCAGCAAGAGGCGATTATGTTGCAAATGATATAAATGATAAGAAAGCGGAGATTCTGCGCTTTTAGAAACTATTAGGTTGGTGCATAAGTCCTCGGACATTTGATCCCTCCTGAATTGAAAGCGCATTTCCCCGCCAAATTTCTCACATGTATCAACGCGTAAATGATCGATCGATAGAGAAAGGAAAGGGCTACAAAACTGTTCCTAACATTTACTTCTGCGTTGTTAAGGTCAGCTATTATGGCTAACCAATTCATCCCAACTCAGACGCATATTCGGCACGTCATGTTATTCCTGCACCCGTTGGCCTCAACGCCAACGAATCGTATCGTCGTCTGAAGGATGTTTACAACGAGAGTGCTTCTGCTCGAAGTACTGTGTACCAGTAATGGCCTCCGAAGTAGAGTGGAAGCGGACCCATACCAAACCACTCGCGAACTATCAAGCACTCTTGGTGTTAGTCACTCAACAGTCGTTCGAGAAATGAAGTCGATTGGCAAGGTGCAAAAATTGGGTCGCTGGGTACCTCACGACTTGACACAACATGACATGGATCGCAGAGCCGATGTCGCTCTGTCTCTCCTTACCCTCAGACGTACCCACGGATGGCTGGACAACCTTGTCACCGGGGATGAGAAGTGGATACTCTACTCTAATTATCACCGGCGTGCACAGTGGGTTGACGCAACTGGAGAGGCAGAGGACGTTCCCAAACCCGACCTTCACGTGAAAAAGGTGATGCTATGCATTTCGTGGAGCGTTCTTGGCGTAAAATACTGGGAGCTGCTGGACGAAGGGATAACAGTGATGGCAGAGGTTTACGTCAGCCAACTGAGGAAGTTGAGGGCCCACCTTCAAACCACACGGGAAGAGCAAGTGAAGGTGTATTTTCAACACGACAACGACGGCGGCTGAGTTGGTGGACTGCGGATGGACCGTTCTTCCACATCCACCTTACTCACCAGGCTAAACTGCGCATTATAAGTACCGACGCTCTCTCAAACTGATAATTTTCGCTTCTTAATGAACAGGCGTATTAAAGCAACAAAAGTCCGCGTAATGGAATATCCTTAATTGTACTCTTGTTCTGTATGGAATTTCTCGAGGAATTAAGCTTGCAAAAGCTGTATCTAGTGTTTCAGGTGTATCGTAAGTATAGACGCTCCAAAGCGTATGATTGAGCACATGAATTCCCTGTTGTGAAAACAGCTGGATCAGATGTTTTTGTTTGCCAACATTTGCATTCGCCAGAATCTAATAAATAAATAAATAATAAATCTCCGTTGGAGTTCTGTGTATTAGTGATTCTTAAGAAAAGAAGGAGTAATATATATGTAGGCAAGTGGAACTGGAATTGAGAAGAACGATCTTGTACAGACAATGTATTCAAGGTCTGTATACAGGCCGCTTCGTGTCGAATCCATATGCGACATCATCTTCGTCGGACACTTGCGCTGTCCTGTCTTGAGCTTTCCTCGTGGTGTCGCAAACTCAGAACAAAATCAGCTGGAGACTGGTCTGAATTCTTGATTTCGATTGCTGTTGAACTCCTTGGAAACTAAAAAATCCGAATAGAATGGCTTAAAACAATCCGATGACTCGCGCTGGACAAATTTTTGTACCTAAGACTAATTTGCAGCCATTCTTGTTCTAGGTCAAGGACATAGTGATCCGAAGGCAACCCAGACAACTAGGCGAGCGTTTAGAGTGCACGCGACGACGCGATGTTATGGTAAGCTCCCATATCTTTCGCTCAACGCGATGAATCGGTATTGGCGCTTATCATTAGATCGCGTCGCGTGTCGCGTACACAGTAAACGATCCCTAGTTTGTCAGATTAAGACGATACAGCCACTACTAGCGGGTCTTTCATTTCGGTGCTAAAGGACCTCATAAATTCTCTGTATGAAATGAAAAAAAAACACTTTCACTCCACCTCACTTCACTTTCATTCTGTTCCTACCTCGAATCCGTTACCTGTACACGACATTTCTTCTAAATTCCAGTTCCAATTGCGTACATACTCTTTCTTATTTTCTTAGGAAACACCATTCCTCAGAATCTTAGCCCTATTCATTCAAGAGAATACTAAAAGAAGTTCAGTTTGGTAGATATACAGTGTCATTTTGAAAATATTGGCAAACAATAAACGTTCGTCCAGTTATTATATTTCTACACTCAAAAATTCATTTGCTCAGTATTAAATATAAGGGCGTCTGTACTTTGATACACGTGAAAAGGAGGGCAGCACGTGTCTGCGAAATGGATTACGTGGCTGGACCACCCAATTTTCAACGAATTGATCTGCACGACAGAGCCTTTTGTTGAATGCGCCACGCATTGTTCTACGGCGTGTCTTGGCTGTATGAACCTGTAAAATTCAACGCATTCAGGTGGCCACCCACTGAGAAAGTCAGTGTTCTGCCCGTCCCAGCTTCCTGGCGGAGTGGCGCTCTACTTCCATTTGCGTCGACGGAGCAGACAAAAATCTGCCTTTACAGTATTTTGTAGGGCAGACCCTGGATTTTCTGACAACCTCTGGAGTTGGCATGCCAAAGGGGGCTAACTATTGGGTTGTCCCATAAGTCCCCGCCGTTTTTTTTTAAACGACTCATTGTGGATTTCGCCGGCGGTCTCTTGCATAGCGCTGTACAGCTTTCGAAAGAGAATTATTCGCTCTATCACAACGTTTATTGCATTTCTTTTTCCATCCTGAATTTTGACAATCTTAGGTCGTTAAAGTGAAAAGTGAAAAAGTGGCCATCTGCGTAGTTGCTTCTCTCCGCTTAGGTTTAGAATTTTTCGCGCAGTTTCTCACAGCATTTGGAAGACAATGTTCTGTACTAGAAGAATGCGTGATGGTCCTATTTGCTCATTTGTCCTTTGTTGATTTTTAGGTCATCAAATTGGGACGTCCGACTTTTCCACCCGAATTTTTACCGACAGCTTGGTTCTGTAGTTGGACTTTTTTGCTTAGTGTTGTATGTTATTCGGAAGAGGATGTCTTGCTCAATAAGAATTTGTGTCGCGTTTATTGGCTCATGCTGATTTCTGTCGAATATCAACAACTGAACAAGGAGGAGTTGAAGGTGAAGATGATTTTTCTCTTCTTGGAAATTTGTTGATAGTCGACAGAAATCAGCATATTCCAACAAACGCAACACAAATTCTTATAGAGCAAGATATTCTCCTTCGACCAACATATAACACCGAGCAAAAAAGTCCTACAACAGAACAGGAGCTGTCGGTAAAAATAAATCTTCGGATGTCCCAATTTGATGGCCTAAAAATCAATAAATGACAAGTGGGCAAATAAGACCAACACAAATTCTTGTAGCACAGAACATTGTCTTCCAAGTGCTATAAAAAACTGCGCAAAAATTTCAAACCTAAGCGGAGAGAACAACTGCGCAGATAGCACTTCTTTCACTTTTCACTTTTCAAGCACTTTTTTCACTTTTTCACTTTTCACTTTAACGACCTAAAAATTGGCAAAGTGCAGGATGAAAAAAGAAATGCAATACATGCTCTGATAGAGCAAATCATTCTCTTTCGAAAGCTGTATAGCTCTATGCAAGAGACCACCGGCGGAATCCGCAATGAATCGTTGAAAAAAGACTATATGGGACAGCCTGATATATAACGCACCCTCCCCCCCCCCCCCCCTCCCCACTTCCCTTCCCCCGTGGAGTTTCACATTCTATACACAGGCTTTGCAACCAAATTCGTCGAAAACTTTCAGACAAAAGTATGAGTGCTATCTATGGTTTTTCACTATTTACACTTTGCAATAGTGGTATTATGCCACTTCCCGGATGCATCTAAACCTACGATACGCACTACATCGTATATTCGATCTCGACTGCTGTATCATTGATACGGCTGATTGTGGATGTGCGGGCGATGACTCCTCGATGAATGACGTTACCCATGTTACACAATATTGCAAATTTATTGAGATCATAGGAGGGCAAATCGTTCTTTTCGGGTGCTGTTATGTGTGGTTTAAGGTTTGCGTTGATGCGCTTATTTAAGCTCTCTGTGAATCCGTACTTTCCATAGACTATTCAATTTCTTACATTCGTTGGTTTCAGGCAGCACTTAGAGCGACATTTGGCTCGGGATGAATTTGAAAGGCTGTTCGAGATGAGCCCAATCGAGTTCTACAAACTGCCGGAATGGAAGCGCATTAATTTGAAACGCAAGCATAAGCTGTTCTAGTTACCGCCATTTGTGTTGCTCTCTGTGCTTGTTCTGAAAATTGGTCTTCTCATTATAATCGATACTGTTTTCTTGTTCTCTTAGTTCTATGGCATGGGTAGGGAGTGCAGGCGCTACTCGCGAAAATAATAATATGTTCGTTAGGGAAAATCCTTTGGTTTTGTCATAATCTTACAATTCGCCTTCTTGCTGTAGGCTTACAAGGAACGTCTGTGAACTTATTCTCAACAAGACATATGATCTTGTAGGGCATCTAACAAGGAGCACAGCTGTGAAGTTCGTTTTTGCTACGAGCCACTGGGTGATCCAAAAATGGCAAAAAACTATCGCTTCAGTGCGGGCTGATAAGGCAAAAGTGACGACAGCAGTGGCCTTGTCGTGCGCAGAAATCAATCTTCAAAAGATTCGGAGCTTCAGCTATAGTTAGACCATTTCAATCTGGTAATATCGTAGGTTTTTTTAAGGAGCTGCAGGGTACATTCAAGAGATTCATTTGCAGCGACAGCGACAGCGAATGGGTGGCTGAGTGGATAACGTTGAAGACTTACGGGAAGGGGGTCGAGGATTCGGTTCCGGATGTGGAGTATCTGTATTGCTAGGTGGACTGTTCCAATTTTTGCTAATGAAGAGTTCATTTTGGCTTTTGTAGAGTATCGTATTATTGGGTAGTGGCGAATAGGGGTGAGGTCGTGACCACCGACCTATACTTCGCCTACGGGAATTATTTAAGGTACTGACCACGAATCTTTTTCTAAATTATCAATTGTTCGTGCACCACTTTGCATTTCAAAGTCGAAGGTTAAAAAATAAGTCTTACCACGTGGGTGGAGAAAGCGATTCTACTGGCGTAGACATAGTGAGGTACTCACCCATACCTACCGTAACCTGGCGTCATCGACCGAGATTTTACAAGTACCTGCGGCATAGGTGTCTAGTCTCAAATACCCCCCCCCCATCCTTTAGGCAATATTTCTGCGATTTTTTTGATCTTTCCTCGACCTCTGGAGTCGTGAAAGGTATAGTGGTGCCGGTTACTCTGGGTTCACTTCTTTACATTCACATATCCTCCGTAACCTACTATGTTCGTCGAAAAAGATTGACATATTCGTGATCAGCATCTCAAGTAGGCCTATAGATTGACTTTGGACGAAAAATGTTTTTCGACCAAAGCAATACTTGTCGATCGTGTTCGCAAATAAAGTGGCAGTGAGAAGCCCTTTCAAAACTATTAGAGAGCATTACAAAGGGGTCATATAGGGACATCATCTAAGTGGCGCTTCCCAAGCGAGACAAGCGTAGTTTAGCCTGCAGTTTTTTATCAGCTTGCAGTGATCTAACTATGATTAACCCTCCGGTCCTTTTGTAGGTTAATCCCTGAACACGACAACACCATCCCAGGCGTCATTTTTTCCTTATTAGCCCGCGCTGCTGTTTTTTGTCATTTTGGACCAACCAGTGACCCGCTGCAAAAACAAACCTCACCCCTGTCCTGCTCCCTGTTAGGTGCCCTACAAGACCATATAGGTCTTGTTGAGAATCGTTGGGATAACTTCACAGAAGTCCCTTGTTAGAGTAACTAATCTCCCTAATCTTGCTACTGGACAACTATATGTCCTCTGTTTGTTAGATCAGCTAGCGGAAACTAAGAAGTCGTGACGGGAAGTGTAATGAATGCGCCGAATTGCGCAAATTGTCAGTGATATATTTTTTTAGTTTTTATATGCAACATTTGGAGATTTTTCAACTGTACCATCAACGTTTTATTGTCGCGAGTCTTGACTACCCTCTTGGTGCCATGTGTTCTATTCTGCCCGTGAACGTACACTGCAGCATTGCTTGTTGTTTTATCGTCGTCCTTTCCTAGCTGCAGGCCCTCGGACTTCAGTCGCCGGTTACTCAAATGGGTTCTAAAATCTATATTTCTTCTGATAGACAACCTAAGCTTGTTGTCGCTTGTTTTACCACCTGACTGGTTCTCCATTTGAGCCACTGGAGATATCAGGCGCACCACCGTACCCTTTTTGTTAGCTGAATGTAGTGAGTAGTGCTGCACAAATAATTCCGCTGTTTTCGATTTATGCGCACCTGACCGCTCTTATTTCGATGCAGATAAATCGTATTGCGGAGTAAGAGCGAATTTTAGCCACTTCCTTATCGTATCTGTAATGAATTCTCCGTGACGTCTGCGTATCTTTTGCTTTAGGATGTATTGTTATGTGTTTTTCCTTTTCTTTGTTTTCTTTTTTCTTCTTTGCCACACAGTTCAACCACGTTGAGCCGACGCACCTATACAATGCGTGGCTCTGCGCTAATGGACTGAGTTTTGGTTTTTTTTTTCTAGGAAATGCTTACATTTAGTTTCTACTCTGTTTTCATCTTGCACAACTATGCCTTTAACGCTTGTAAGCAGCGTAAGTTCGACGTGATTTTAAAGGTGTTATATTTTTAAAAGAGATTTTTCTTTCCTGGGCTTGTCCAACTGGACGTCCTGCGTGTTTTGCTGCTCCTAGTAGAACTTGATGTGTTTCGCGTGTTAAGTGTTCATTTCCAGTCACATACTGTGCGAGCTGCTTAGCTTTTTACTTAAATGACAAGCCTTGTTTGTCGTTTATGTTTCGGTATCTCCGCCTAGGTAGTTCTTTGAGTATCTGAATAAATAATCATACATAAGTATAAAAGACTTTGTCGCTTGATAGCGTTTGGGTAATGCCTCAACGCTTCAGCGTATCTCGCGCGGGAGATGATTGTCGTTCAGAAATTGATAACATGCCAGCGGCGCCATTCTGTTCCACACGTTCGCGACTACTGCTTTTTGTACACGCTGCTACATGGGACAGAACAATTTATAAAGTGCCCCGATTGAAAAGACGTGTCACACGCGTCGTCATAGCGCGACTTTGAGGTAGTTTTGCTGAATCCGGCCGGCCGTTGAATGACGTCTGTGACAAATTTTCTGAATTCGATGGGTCACTGCAGGACGTCGTTGGCTAGTCTTCTGGAAAAGGAAGGCTACTGGACGATGTACGTTACACATTTTCTGAATTCCAGCCCACGATGGGTGACGTCCTTGAAGAGTATTGGGAATCCTGGCGCCCTTCACGCGACTTCTGTGACACGTTTTCTGAATACGGCCATTGGACGATGTCTGCTACAAATTCTCTGAATTGAAGACTCACTGGGCGTCTTTGACACACTATGAATTTCGACGCTTGCTGCATGGTGCCTGCGACACGTCTTCTGAATACGTACGACCGTGGCGCGGTGTCTGTACCATATTCTCTGAATTCGAAGGCCATCCACCAGGCTGTCCAATAATTCTTGTCCGAAAATTTCACCATTTTAAATTTTTTTCAACTTTATTGAAAAACAAGTCTAATCAACAATATAATCACCACAGTTATCCACAACAGTGGCCCATCGATTGCGATTGGGCAGGTCGCCGATGCCCATCGCCCAGAACTCCGGGGGCTGCGACCCGAAGAAGTCCGCGATGTCGGATTTGAGGTTGTCGTAGTTGGTGAATTTTCTTCCGCCAAATGGTGCTTCAGCGGGCGGAACAAGCGGTAGTCGGAGGGAGCGAGGTTCGGGCAACACGGCGGATGGGCAACCGTCTCCCAGCCGAGCGTCGCCAATTTCTGCTGGGTCTCCTTCGCCGCGTGGGGCGCGCGTTGTCGTGCAGCAGGTGGACCGAGGCCCGTCGGGGACGCTTTTCTCGGATGGTGGCGGCTAGTTTCTCGAGCTGGTCGGTGTAGATGGAGGCGGTGACCGTCCTGCCTTGCGGGAGCAGCTCGAAGTACAGCATGCCCTCGGCGTCCCACCAGCAGCAGAGCATGATCTTCAGCGGGTGTTCCCTGTCCTCGAGGCTCGTGTCGCCGCTCTCGAAACGGTTGAACCAGCGCCCGACTGTGCATTGAGAGACTGCATCCTCCTTGCATGCACTCCAGATGTTGGCGACCGCGGTGCCCGTGTCGTTGCCCAGCAGCCACTCGTAGTACACGAGCGTACGAATTCGATCTTGGTCCATTTCAGCTTGTACTGGTAGCTAGACGCGGCGACTGCGCCTTATATACCCCTAGCGTGGAACTCTGGAGAACCTTCTAGAAGGTTTTTACACTTGCCTGATATTATAACACTTCTAAGGAAAATTATAGAATTTTGAAAATTTTCGGACAGGAATTATTGGACAGCCTGGTATTTATCACGAACAAGTCTAGATTCTGCAGGTTTTCAGATGTCCATATGAATTAGAAGTACCTGATTACGTCAGGTACTGGAATAACTCACATATGCCCGTCAATCGTATATTCGACCTTATGGTGCTATCTTTGGTACTGGAGCACGACTTCTGGCGAATATAAAAAAACGGTTTCAGCGACCATTGTTCACGACTTCGCATTGTTGGAGAATTTTATTGATTTTCAGAAAGGGATTCTTCAACTCCAAAGAATGGAGTGAATACCCTAACAGCTGTGTTTCTGGTTTAGAGCTCTGTATTACATTGCGTCATAAATTTTGCAACAAAATGTATTTTCCAGCAAAAATAGCATTACAAACAAACGAAAGAAAATTGACTTAAACGAAATAATGGCCGTTATTGTCAATGACCTTCTTTCACTTTTCGGCATTGAGCGGATTCCATCTCTATAGAATTTCGTTGGTTTCGACCGAAAGAAGTTGTACAGCGCCTCCCTAACCTCATCGACTTTGATGAAGCACCTACCTCGGAGAAAGTGATCCATCGACCGTACCAGATGGTGGTAGGACGATGCAATGTTTGGGCTGTATGGTAGTTGATTGATTTTTGTACAACCCAATTCCTCGATTTTTGCCATTTTTGTCTGAATGTCGTATGTGGTTGAGCGTTATCCTGGTGGAAGAAAATCGGACTCGTTTCGACTCTTATCTTTACTATTTTTTGTTGAACATGATCGAGCTGTTGACAGTATTAATCAGCGGTGATGACTTGACCACGTGGAAGCAGCTCCCAGTACACCGTTCTATTGCACATTCACCTAACGCACAGCAGGAACCTCTTTCGATGGAGTTCCCGGTTTCGGCGCCAGAATTTCCATCTCGTTGCGCTCCAGCCACCTTTCCGGCTTTTCACTGCAGATAAGAACTCGATCCTGGCCGCCTCGTTTAAGGCGGTGCAGCAGCTCTCGGAAACGCGGCGATTTGCTTGAGTTTCCGTCAACTCATGCGGCACAGTCGTCAGCGATTTTGGCGACTTTCCCACCTAGGGCAGTAGACGAGCGACCGCGGTCTGGAACGAGATGAGCTCAGCAGCAAGTTGTCGTGTGGTGTGGGCCGGATTCGAGTTGATGGACCTGCACAGGAGCCCCTTGTACAGTAGTTGGCCGCCCGGGCGTTGTTTGCCTTTCGCTCTTCTGACCGAAACAGAACTTCTGATACCATCTCCAACAAGTCATACGGTTAGTAGTGGACTTGCCAGTTACTGTATGGATGTTCATGCCAGCCGTCGCTGGGTTACCGCCGAGCTTGAACTGATCGAAGATGAGATCGCGCAATTTTTCACGTTCACTGGACACTGTTCTAGAAGGCGAAACCTTCAGACAACGCATGGAAACTCTAGGATTCTTACCCTGATATGTTCACAAAGGTATACGCTTTCAAACCAATTATGATACTTGCGCGGGTTACCTTTGATCACCTGAAAAAACAGAAATGTTGCAAAATCTAGTACTCAACCTAATATTATGTTGTAGGGAAAGTTCGTTTTCGTAACATATAATTTCAATGATTTTTAAGGAACTAAAAAATTCATAAGAAATGAAATAGCGGGAAAAACATGTTCAACCATTCCTCTCAACTTTTCGGGCAGATTGGACAGACTTCTGATGCACATAGAACACTTTTGATTAGATAGAAGTTGTTCAACCTAGAAGTTGTCCAACCAGCGATCCGTGTCTTCTTCATCTGTTAACGTTTTTCCTTGCATGGAGTTGGAGAGCGACAGGAAGTTCGTTGGCAAAAGGTGTTGCAAGTCGGCGGCCCCAGTGCAGCGGCTGTGCCGTCAACACGTGGAACACCAACCTACCCCATGGGGCACCCGAAGCTGCCAAGGCCCAGTGCCCCGGGGAGGTGAAAGGGTCCCATGCCCTGAAGTGCCACTTCTGAATTGAGGATTCCCTGGGTCCTTCCCTTCACTCCCCACTGAATTGTATCCCTTCAGCCCCGGACTGCAGCCAGCACAATACCGTGGGGGAAATACTACGGAAACCCCTGAATTGCCAGCCTGTTTCGCGATAGCACTGCCCTCGCGACGTCCATGCAGGGGGCCAGGATCTGCCCCCCTGCACCGACCCCGCGAGGGGCTTTACAGGCTTTACCCCGGCAACCCAGTAATGACAACAACAATAACATCAATACCAGTAACACTGTACGGCCGGACTCACCGCATTCCCTCGATCTGCACACCGAATACCAGCATAGATTTATCTCAGAACCACACGCCGACATAGTAGGATAGGAGGATAGGCCGAACACACAATGATGAAATCATAGGAGAGCAGGCAGAGTATAGCGGACAGGGACGCAGAGTGGGCCGGGCGCTTCACTGTGCGGAGCACTCAGCGCCCTCAGCTGCGCCAGCCAGCCCTCCCATCCGATCGGCAGTCGACGCCGAGATAAGCGGGGACGACGAGATGGCCAGGCACCCGGCTGGCGCAGCTGAACTGAAGCTGGCTGGCGAGCGCGGCCGCTCGCGGTCGATGCGATGCAGGCGTCGAATGGATCTGGCGGCTTGCGCGGGAAGCGGGTTATACCCGTTCCGGAGCGCGCGCAAACGATTAAGTGGCATGTCTGAACGTCAGCTTGATTACCGCTTGTCGGATCTATCCTCTGGGATTTCCGTTGTTCGCCCTTCTGAGGTTCTGCACATATTAAAAAAGCTAAAACCTTCTTTGTCAGCTACATATGATGGTATTCCTCAAGTGGTTTTTCAGAAATGTGCAAACACTTTGCAATATCCATTAGCTATGATTTTCAACATCTCCTTAGCTGTAGGTAAAGTGCCGAAGATTTGGAAAGACTCCATAGTTACACCTATTCCCAAAAAGAATGATGCACATCTACTTTCTGACTTCAGACCCATCAGCATACAGTACCGCCGCTAAACATTCAACCAAACGACGTTTGCGACGCAAAAACGCGTTTTTTGCGTCGCATCATGATAACTTTGTTCAAAATAAAGGCTTTCTCACCAAAATTTACAAGGGCTCCTAGCATCATCCTACCTACCAGTGGGCATGCAACCGCCATTAAAAAGTGGATGGAAGCCTGAAAACCAGTGCCGCAATTAAGGAGGGTCCTAATTGCTGTGACCCGACCCAACACCGTCGCCGAGTCTCGCTTAATTATGTCCCCAGGCGCAAATAGTGCTGCCCAGTTGAATTTTAAAATTCTTAAACTCAATTAAATTGTATTTTCTTGCTGTTTATGACCTTTTCCTGGCTACGACAATTCATTTGGTACCAAATTTGGTAGGAAAATATGCATGAGTCTGCAGCTGCTTCAACTGGTTTTGTTTATTTCAACGAAAGCATCCTCAGTCTAAACCTGTTATTGTAGCTTGCAATCTACTCATCCTTATGGAGGGGAAATGACATAGAAAATTTACGTTTCGAGTTCACTTTGGGCATTTGTGTGTTGGTTGCAATTCGTCAAAACTGCAAGTGTACCTTGCTAAAGAGCACTCCCTGTCGCCGATTTTGGCTGCGAATATCTATGTCCTAAGAAAATGAGTTAGTCCAAAAATATGTTGTCTAACCGTACCCAATGTAGAGACTCCAAGTATCAAATATCGAGAAGCCAGGTAATCAGATGACCGAATTTCAGCTGGTTAAAGTGAAGACTTCTTTCAAAAGTGCGGCTGGGCTTCTACAGCGTTTCATGCTCAGCCTTTTCAGCATGAATGCTGGGAAGCCCAGAATTCATATTAAGCATTTTTCCGTTCAAAATTTTCAACCAGTCCAGACGCCAATATTTTGACGCACCAGATCGAGCGTCGATGTCCAGGTCTTCTTCGACCATAATTGCACTGACCTGACATGGCCTACAGAGACATTGCACTCGGCTGCATGACCAACGAACCCCTCACTTCTCTTTCTCGTAGCTACGGGCCTGTTTGACCTTATGCAGCTCACCAAGATCGATCCATGCTGTCAAATCTTGAGAACCTTTTGGGTTTTCTTGATTGCGTACGTCATATTATAATAGATTGTCCGGAAAGTTTTGAGTGCTTCACTTCAAACTAGCATAACTTTCTCAAATCTTATCGGATTTAGTCGAAATAAGCATCGCTCGAGTCAGCACACTTTTGCCAACGGGGAACCAGTCGGCTTATTCCATCAACGAAAGAATTAGGTGGTCGAGATTCGATAAAATTCACGAAAGCTGTTTTGGCTTGCTGTTGACTGGTGAAGGTTTTACCAGCGAGAAGAGAAGTGCTTGAAAAGATGGCAGTCGGTTGGCGAGAGGCATGGAGAATATGACGGGTGAGGCAGAATTTCAACCCTTAGTTCGTTTAATGTTCATGTGGTGATTTTCGGAAACGTGTGGCGGGCGCTATCGTGCAGAAGAATCGGGCCTCTTTTGCTGATCAATGGTAGCTGAAGTTGAGCCGATTTTCGGTGCATTTCGTCGATTTCCTTACAATAGAACTTTGCTGTGATCGTTTGGCCTAGCGCCGAAAAGTTGTAATGGATCACACCAGCCGCTGACCACCACACAGTGACCATTACCTCTCTTGGTGGAGGTTCGCCTTCGAAAAATGCCCAGGGGGTTCACCGGCGTGCAACCAGTGCCCGGAACGTTTACTGTTATCACACAGAATCAACTTTTCACCACAAGTGATGATTCGATCCAAAAAGGGGTCCGTTTTGTTGCGTAAAAGGTGAGAAGAACAAATCTCGAAACGCGACAATTTTCGCCGCTCACTCAACTCTTGGGGCACCCATTTTCAAGCTTTTTCACCTTCCCAAGGCGTTTCAAAGCATCCGCAACTGCAGTTCTACTAACGTTTAGCTCTTCCGCGATTTCGCCATCTGTTTGGGATGGTTCGGCTTCCACCAATTCCTTCAACTCGTCGTCCAGGATTGCTCTAGATCGACCGCTACGGGGTCATCTTCGAGGCTGAAATCTCCAGTCCGGTTTTTTCTGAAGCACTGGCACACAGTGCCTTCTCCAACTCTATTAGGCCCCACACTTGATCGATATGTCGAGCTGTCTCGGCTGCGAATTGTTCCAGTTTGAAGTTGAAATAAAATATTGCTCGGAATTGCTCTTTCGACATATACTCCAATAAGCCCTTCAAGAATAGAATTATAAAAAATGTTGAAACATATTTTTTTAGTCAGATAGAGCGAAAAATTCTGTGCAGAAAGTAACGTTAAGGCGCAATACAAATTGAAGTTTTACTTGATAATAGACGAATGAAAGATTGCAACGCAAAACGCTGAGAACTTTCCGGACAACCTAATAACATGAGTTTGTTGGCTGAAAATTTCAGTACGATTTCTTTCATGCTTTCATTACTTAAAAACGGAACACTTCGTTTGAAGTTTTTATAAAATTCTTATTTTTTGTAGAAAATAATGGTTTATATCCTGTTCTAAAGAGCAGAACAGCGGCAGTTTTTAGTGCCAAAAAGGATTGCACCGTGCAATGTCCAAGACTTCGCTGTTTTTTTCGATTGATAGCAAAATTGCTGCTTGCATAAAGTTTTACGCCTCTAAACAACATAACAAAGAAAACTGTAAAAAAACATATATTCTCACCTTGATACTTCATGTAAGCAGAGTTCACACTGTTAGGGAGGGGGCAAAAGTAATGAGACAAATTGAACAAAATTCTTTATCTCTTTATAACTCAATTACAACTCAACGATGCTGAGGAATGTGTATGCCATTGAGGTCAGTGACTTGCTGCCAGCGCTCAGCCAACTCCCTGATCCCATCCTTCCAGAACTGCTTGGGTCTGGTGTTGATCAACTGCTTGATATGGTTGTCAAGGACTGCTTGGGTTCTTGTTCCCTTCCAACCAGGAAGTTCCGTAGGCCCATGGAGTGGTGGTAGTCGCATGGAGAGATCTCCGGCGAATACGGTGGTTGAAGCATGTGAACGTAGCCCAGCTGGGCAAGCTTATCCATGGTCACTTGTTCCCGATGGGGTGCGGCGTTGTCGAAGAGGAGGACCTTCTTGACGCGCTGCGACTGAATAAGTTCGAGTCGCAGGTCCATTTCTTCTATTTCGTTTATCATGGCCTTGGAGTCCATCGTCGTGCTTTTGGTAAGCTTCTCGCCGAGAACACCTACTTCCTCATCCTGCGTTAAGATTGAGTCCAGTCTGCTCGGGGTTGGGAATCGGGAGAGAATTGCGCGACACAGGTCGACTCGTCGGGCTGGGATATCGGCATGAGACAGACTGGGGTTTTGGCATGCTTCTGGAAGGAAAGGGCGAAAGTGGTCACTTCTCAGGTGGCCTTCAACAGGTAGCATACAAACATACAAATACGATAAGCACGAAACCGGACTGCAGTCACGAGATATATGGACACGGCATGGAGTGTCTCATTACTTTTGGTCCCCCTAATATCAATCAAATAAAATTCGGGGTGAGCTTTCCAAGTGCAGGGCGCAACCTGGTCTTCGATGCACTAAATGATTGCTACCTTGTTGCTCTTTAAGAAAAAAGTTAGTTTATTATTTTTTCAAAAGCAACAAATCTTGTGTAATATTATTGCACCCGTTCGGGCAGCTGAACCTAAAAAAAAATTCAAGAAAGTTATACCAAATTTTTCTTGGACAAAAAAATACCCTAGTATTTTAACCTGTAAGAAGATCATTTCAATTTGGAAGATTTTTAAATCCAATTTAATTCGAAACGTGTCCAACTCGACGTGAAAATGATAAATACATATTTACCATTGCGGCTAGGCACACAATTTTGAGAACTATAGAATCTGTGTGATCTACGCAATCCAGAAAACCCAAAAGGTTCTCAAGATTTGACAGCATGGATCGATCTTGGTGAGCTGCATAAGGTCAAACAGGCCCGTAGCTACGAGAAAGAGAAGTGAGGGGTTCGTTGGTCATGCAGCCGAGTGCAATGTCTCTGTAGGGCATGTCAGGTCAGTGCAATTATGGTCGAAGAAGACCTGGACATCGATGCTCGATCTGGTGCGTCAAAATATTGGCGTCTGGACTGGTTGAAAATTTTGAACGGAAAAATGCTTAATATGAATTCTGGGCTTCTCAGCATTCATGCTGCAAAGGCTGGGCATGAAACGCTGTAGAAGCTCAGCCGCACTTTTGAAAGAAGTCTTCACTTTGACCAGCTGAAATTCGGGCATCTGATTACCTGGCTTCTCGATATTTGATACTTGGAGTCTCTACATTGGGTACGGTTAGCCAACATATTTTTGGACTAACTCATTTTCTTAGGACATAGATATTCGCAGCCAAAATCGGCGACAGGGAGTGCTCTTTAGCAAGGTTCACTTGCAGTTTTGACGAATTGCAACCAACACACAAATGCCCAAAGTGAACTCGAAACGTAAATTTTCTATGTCATTTTCCCTCCATAAGGATGAGTAGATTGCAAGCTACAATAACAGGTTTAGACTGAGGATGCTTTCGTTGAAATAAACAAAACCAGTTGAAGCAGCTGCAGACTCATGCATATTTTCCTACCAAATTTGGTACCAAATGAATTGTCGTAGCCAGGAAAAGGTCATAAACAGCAAGAAAATACAATTTAATTGAGTTTAAGAATTTTAAAATTCAACTGGGCAGCACTATTTGCGCCTGGGGACATAATTAAGCGAGACTCGGCGACGGTGTTGGGTCGGGTCACAGCAATTAGGACCCTCCTTAATTGCGGCACTGGTTTTCAGGCTTCCATCCACTTTTTAATGGCGGTTGCATGCCCACTGGTAGGTAGGATGATGCTAGGAGCCCTTGTAAATTTTGGTGAGAAAGCCTTTATTTTGAACAAAGTTATCATGATGCGACGGAAAAAACGCGTTTTTGCGTCGCAAACGTCGTTTGGTTGAATGTTTAGCGGCGGTACTGTATGCCCTACTTCTGGAAAGGTTTTGGAAAAATTAGTGCGGGATAAGTTGAGTGACTGGTTTATAAAGCATCACATAATTCCAAAAGAACAGCATTTCTATACTTCGGCAGCTTCTACTGAAACACTGATTTGTGACTCTTTATATGACTGGCACACAGCACTGAAGGATGGGAAGTCGGTTGATATTATCTATTTTGATCTTTCTAAAGCGTTTGATAGAGTATGTCACAGGCTGCTACTTCAAAAGCTTACTAGGTTTGGTATTTCCAACCCACTTTTGATATGGTTATCGTCCTATTTATATGAACGACACATGACGGTAAAGATTGGGAACAGTTATTCGGATAGGTATGTATGCTCTAGTGGAGTACCTCAAGGTGGAGTCCTTTCACCTCTGCTTTTTTCAGTATATACCGCTGATTTGCCACAAATTCTGAGAGTGCATCCAAGTTTGGAGGTAAAAATCTTCGCAGACGATATAAGAATTTACTGTGCTTATAGCTCTTCAAACCAAAATTTGATACATGAACAGATCTCACTCTCTATACGAAGTATGATGGAGTGGTCTAATAAGTGGAAGATTCCAGTCAACTTGGGAAAAAACAATACACCTCCATTTAGGACCTCATCCAGAACCCTCCTATAGCTTCAATGAGATTACAATAAGGCAGGAAGATATTGTTAGAGATCTGGGTGTTGTTATCGATAAAGGATAAAGGATAAAGGACGGCGTTACTCAATCCCTTCTGGGATGCGCCAGCGCATTCTACTTCTACGGGATGTCGTGGAGGCGACATGAATGCGTATTTGGCCGTACAATGACTTGCAGTGGCCAGCCGATGAACAAGTCAGCGCTTTATCCTTCCCAGACAAGTCTGGTACCAATTCACCGACCCCGGAGGGATGGAAGGCTTGGTTGGCCTGGGCGGGAAATCCGAACCAGGAACCTGGTATCGGGTGCACGCGACAGTCGCGCCTCCTCCGACTGCGCTACACGCGCCCCCTTGTTATCGATACTTCGTTGAAATTCTACAAGCATTTGGAAGCTACTGTAAGAAAAGCAGTGGCATCGCTGTTTACCCTTCTCAGAAGCGTGCAATGCAACGATGCAAAGATATTGGTTAGACTGTATAACACATACGTCCTGCCTCAGTTGGAGTATTGTTCGACAGTCTGGAGTCCTTGTGTTAAGAAATATATACTGTCTCTGGAAAAAGTTCAGAAAGCATTCACCAAAATCGTATTCTACAGAGCTTTCCCAATTGAAAATTTCCCACAAAGTCTTCCTTCTTACAGAGACCGCCTCCAAATACTTGGTATGAAGAGTCTCAAGTATAGAAGAGTTGTGAAGGATTTGACATTTTGTTTTCGCATCATTCGGATGGAAATCAAGCTAAGTGCTAGTAAATACTGGATTTTTAAGCCATGTCGTGGGAGAACGGCAGGAATTGCAATACAGCACCGCACACTAAACCGTCAGTTTAATAAACTTGCGTTTCACTCATTTTTCATGAGGACAACGAGGTGGTTAAGCCAACTTCCCCTAGACATTGTGTCATGCAGAAGTTCTAAAGAATTCAGACTCAAACTGAAAAAGGTCGATGTTCTAGGCATGCTTCAGATCGAGGATGTCACCTAGAGTACGGAGTCTTCGTTGCACTATAGCGTTTGGGGACTACTGCGAGTGTTCTGTGCAGCAAAGCAGGCTAAACTTGTTTTTTATCTTTATTTTTGGACTACTACTTAGGTGATCATTATCATTTTTTTTCCAGCTGTTGATGCATAGAGAGACCAACGAGTTTGCCGGTTTCGCCAATTTCCTCAAGAGCTGTTACAATATCCTACCAGTAGGAGGAGAGGTTACCCATGGTGACCGTCCACAAGAAGTGTGCTTAGTTAGCAGTTTTTCCACTTCTAGTAAGTGTTGAATGAGTTTGGAATGATTGACCATGCTAGAATTTCGCCCACACACCGCATTTTTTGCCTAATCTGTTTTCTGCCTTCCACCAGTGTCTTCTTTTGTGTGGCTCATTCGTTCTTATTATCCGCTCATTTTCTGGACTGTTTCCTTCCATTGACCAATTTATTGGTTTGTATTCTCAAAGTTAGTTTTGTTTTTTTAACAAGTTCCTAGTTTTCTGCATTGTTTGGTTGTCTTCTTGACTCCTTCTACTTCTTCACAGTTGTGTTTGGATTGCCTAGGAGCAGCTTCTGATTTCTGATTTATAAGTTTGTGTTTGGGTTGCCTATTAGTAGCTTCTGATTATTATTATAAATTGATCATTTATCTTTCTACATATTTCAATCTTTTTATCTTCTATATCGACCATTTTTTTAATTTTTAAATTGTACTATTCCGTATCGACATGTGTGCTCTACATGCGTGCCTCCCTTCCACGCCATCGCCGGGGTGCGTTTCAGTTTAAAGAGGCCCTTGAGACACAGGGCCCGCCCCGAAATCGTGCGTGTAGAAGGTCGTAGTCCTAACGCATTTACGGCCAGGATGTCTTAACGGATGTTTTCTGTTTTTCACCTCTTATGTTTATGTTATTTTTTTTAAGACTTCTATAGAATTTTTTTATTATATTAAAACAAAGCAGGGCTACTCTTGGCGAAACAAACAGTGTTCGTAAATCTCTTGGAACATGACAATTGCTGCTATCGTAAAAAATCCAAATCGCAATCCGTGCTTTCTTTTTCTCTTTATTAGAGTTTTATTAATGATTTTGTTCCGTATGTACAGCTTGGTTAATAGTTTGCCATTATTAATGTTGTTGTGTTCTAACGTTGTGTTTAACGCTTGGTATTGAGCGCACAATCATGTGCTTGAATAAATAAATAAATAAAATAAATATGTTTGGTCTGTGTTCCGGTTGTTACTGGCTGGCGCGCTGCTACCTACGCTCACCTTCGCGACATGTACCAATGTTTCTATCGGTTTGCATTGTGCTTTATAGGTCTGAGCCAATTGGTATAAAAAGTGCGGCAAAATCGAGCGCATAGCATTCCAAGAAAAGGCCGAACTGGTCTTGCCAGTTTTGACCTCCATTTCTGGTGGCGTGATTGAGTTTATCGCATCTGCCCTATCTAATCCGCCTACGATGCTGCAGGTTCTCGGAGAGGAAACGGAGCTGGCGAAGGGTAGCCCGAGCGAGCGCAGAGAGTTATTAAATAGTGGAGCAATATTATAAGTTTTCGGAATCTTGAAGTACAGGCTTGAGCAGGAAGCCGGCGCATTGGTCAATGGTGAAGCGATTTTTTAATTAGTAGTCTTGACAGCGAAATTTTCGCAGTTGTTTCTGCTAATTCCATCACTAATACGCAAGCTAAAAAATGGTAGTAAGTTAGGAATTTAATGCATATTCAAACGATGCAAGCTTTCTGTTGGAATTCCAGGCATAGGAATAAGTATAGTTTTTGAATTTACCGTTTTTTGACTTTCCTGAAACGTGTTTAGTTTGGTTTGAAAGATGTTTTACTAGCAAGAAGCAGTGAATAAAGAAATAGAAAGAAGACTTCAGCAAAGCAGAAAATAACACAACAGTTATTTGATATTGAATCACATCTCAATAACATTAGCAGAAAAAGCTTCAGGAAATTTAGTTGTACATACTACACTACAGTTCAGGTGACTCTTAAGATTTACGGTTTACGATTTACGACGGTTTTTTCGTAATTACGATTTACGATTTACGAAATTTCGATTTTCATTTACGCACACGCCTGCTGTACACCCAGGTCTGCCTTCTAGCCCATTTGGATAGAGTGAATGTTCATGCAAAAGCGTGTTGCTTCATTTTTGTCCTTCTCTGCCGAAGGAGGTCGTAAAGTTGATCCGTCCTTACTGAGTTTCCTAGCACTCCGACCAGTTCATCATCCTTGCACGCCAAAATCGTCATTTCGGACATTGCTACCTACTCCATCATTCACCTCATAGGCTTGAGCCTTCCGAGTTGTTCAGACGCGTAATAAAAACCTGAAGGAACTAAAAAGACGCTCAACCGCTGACTTTCATATGCGCCACACCATTATCGGTGTGATGCATACTAACAAGGGAACTGTCTGAACGGCAAGAACGAGTACTATAGGGAGAATCCCCGTCCTCCAAATAGTAACAGGACATGTTTTGTTTTTGCCGAATCCTTGAGGGAAACGAGTACGAGGATATAATGGTTAAGGGTCCGCTGAGCGAGCTCTTCACGGCAGCGCAAGGTTCAGGTGCCGTGGATCGGGTGGCGCAGTGGTAGAGGGCACGCCTCATGTTCGTGAGATCTAGGGTTCGGATGGCATGCTGCGCCGCGTTTTTGCACTTCTATCATAGTATCGGATTTCCATAGAGATTATCACATCTGAACTTGTTTTTGGAGTTTGCTACGGTAAGATGTTTTTATTACTTATTATTTGTCGACATCTCGTAATTCACCAGCAACGTCCGAAATATGCCAAATGCGATTTTGTATGAAACTGTTACTCCAATAAATTGTTCTCATTGTCAATGTAAGAAATTTTGACACAGGAACAACGTGAAACTACTGCAGAAAGCTAGAAAAATTCTTCAAATGCAATTTATTAGTGTCGGTGAGGTGAGTGCCACCAGTATACTCACAGTGTAGGAGAGGACCACATGATCTTCAACTTGACCTACCACCTCGATCAATATTCTCGCCTCTGTTATGCCTACAAAGTCGCGCGGTTATAACAAGCTGCTGCCGCCAAAACTGACTCTACAATCAGTGTCTGCTAACTGCGACAGCTGGAAATCGACGAAGTGGAGAAATTGGATGTAGTGGAAGAAGAGGACCAAGAGTTTCAACCAGAAGAGGATTTTGCCGGAGTCACGACACCACTAACCAGTGAAGGCAAAAGTCACGTTTTCGGGAGGACAGATCGTTTATATGAAGATATATAGATATGGAAATCTCTATGGAAATCCGATACTATGGTAAAAGTGCAAAAACGCGATGTAGCATGGGAACCGAACCCTAGACTTCACGGACATGAGGCGTGCCCTCTACCGCTGCTCCACCCAGTCCACGACGCAGGGATCTTGCGCTGCCATGAAGAGCTCGCTCTGCGGACCTTTAACCATTACACCCTCGTACTCGTTTGCCCCAAGGATTCGGCAAAACAAAACATGTTCTGTTACTATTTGGAGGATGGGATTCTCCTTATAGTACTCATTCTTGCCGTTCCGGCGTTTTCAAAAATAGTGCGTAAAATGTCGTTGCTGCAATTTAACGAAAATTTTCGTCGTTAAATTTCGTTAGAATATTTTACCGAAAATACCGGTAAATCCGGTAAATCGTAGTCGTTAAACGCACACCGCTGTTATGAACAACGCCGCGCAGAAGCTTGTTTTTTCCTATATGATACACAGGACTTAAATTTTTGTAGGGTGCGATTTCACCTTCTCACGTTCTTTGCTTCAGAAGGTAGAAAATTATTTCCGCGAGAAGTTCATCCTTCGCATGCGATCGGTACCACGTCAGAGAACGCAGTAGCCGCACGTAGATTGCCACTCGGAGATTTTTGGAACATCTAAAAATTTATAAACTTTGAAAACTAGAGGGAATGTGGACTCAGTTCTTTAAAAGTACGTTTTAAAAGTGCAGTCTATATGATTAGGGTGTCGATTTTCGCTACGCTTTTTTGGCAAATGATGCAAAACCGAGACTCGAGACTCCTGACCATATAGAACATCGTTTCAGAAAAGCATGGTTTCATCATAGCGTGCCAAACAGAGCTTGGAATTTTATCAATACATTTTCACATTTTGATATAAATGCCTATAGAAGGGAAAAATTTAGTTCCGTGACAAGTACATCCTTCGGTTGCCGTTCCGTTAATGATTCGAGGAGCGCTTCAAAAATTCTTATAGCGCTTAACTCATCACTAGTAGCTAAAACTTGAAATTTTATACAATACAATTTTAGACGTAGATATCACTCCTTCAGAAAGAGAGTTGACGTTTTCATGACGTCCTAAAAAAACTGAAAAATGGAACACCTTTTACTGGATCGAAAACTACGTGACAGAAAATACGCGCTCCTTTCTTCCTTCGAAAAACTTATAAAGGCTTACATAGGCGCCTGATGAACACCTCCTGTTTGGCGCCCAATTAATTACTTAATATAGTTGCTTTTAACATCTTCTTGCCAATTTCTTCCGGTTTGTTACTTGTTTGTCCTTTCTTTGCTTTCTTTTACTTACTTCCGCATCACTATCTTCTTGCCGATATTTCCACTGGTATTGTCTGCATTCTGTTTTATTTTCATTATTCTCGCACAAGTAGGAATACCTTTTTGTGCAATAATAATAAATCTTGAAGGTAAAGCACTAAAGTCGTCATTAGTAATCAGTACTGAAAATTTTATAGAGTCCATTCGTTGGATTTTAATTTTATTGCAATTGTATTTGCTAATTGTAAATAGGTGTAATTTTGGACGCACATTTCGCTCCTTCGGGTAGAAAGCCGCCGTTTTTGTGACGTCTAAAAACAAAAACTAAAAAATTGAAGACTTATTGAATAGGAAACTACGGGAAGAAAATCTTTATTCTTAACTGTCGAACAATCAGTATTCAAGACTTTAATCAATCAATTAGTAATATGTCTTCCTTAGGCATATGTTATACTTCGGCGAGAGGGCTTGGCGGGTTCGACGCAGTGCGCAGCAACTCGCGCAACATTGTCGTCGACGCTGTCGCCGAAGTATAACATATGTCTTAGTGAACGAAGCTGCGCTCGAATCTCTACATTGGCGAATACACCTAGAAGGAAGAACTTATTAATTGATACAAGCATCACCTAAAAGCTGAAAAATACTAGACAGTTTCTGTCATAGCTAAGAGAGAGCACGACCTCTCTCTACCTTCCCCTCCCCTTCCTCCAAAACGAGGTCACAGTACCCCCCCCCCTCCCCCTCCCACTTCGATTTCTTTTTTCTCACCTCAAGCTTGACCCTGAACAGCGCTAGCGGCCGAGTAGTGGTGGCGCAGTGGGTAAAGGAGCGGCGTGGTGAGACGGAGTGGTTTGTAGATCGACTCTTTAGTGGTGTGATCTGAAGTATTTTTGCGCTTTCTAAAAAACAGCCGCCACAATCAACCGAAGCACGCCATTTAACAAGAATCTAACTAGGGAAGGGTTTCGACCTCCCATGGAACTTCAAGTTGAGACCAGGATCATTATAAAGAGCTCGAAATGCTGATTACGAATATTGGTGTCAAAATTGCAAAATGAAATTCCTGACCGAGTTATGGCCTACCGAAATCGGAGGGCCTCATCACAGACTGGCTGTGCGACACATCTAGCGCGAGAGTGGTGAGTCATCGGGGCTCCGTAAGAACACGCCAGCTGCGGAGGAGGCACAGGGGTAGTGCGCCTGCTCATTAGGTGCGACGTCGTCGGTTCGGTTCCCGTTGCCGCCGGTTTTTTTGAAAATCATAATTTATCTTCGAAATGACCTTTTGTTCTGAATTATGACACTGTGTTTGTCACTCCTGGTGAATATTTGTTTGGTCTTTCTACAATTGACTGTTTTGTTGCTGGTTGTAGAGAGGCTGCATGTTTATGATGTGCAGTGTGTGAGCAACATGTCTGTTTCACACTTTTTTTTGCGTTGCTCCATGAATGCCAAAGTTGTTAGAAGCACCTCCATTGTTCAATATAAGATCTGGATTCTATTTGTGCAAAATAGTAAATAAAAATGTCACCATAGAAGGTTTTTGCCTTCAAGCATTTTCACAAACGTGTATGATAGTTTTCCCGACTATTTAATCAAACAGTGTCATAATTCAGACCAAAAGCTCATTTCGACGTTAAATTATGGTTTGCAAAAAGACCGACAGCAACGGGAACCGAACCAGCGACGTCGCACCAGATGAGCGGGAGCACTACCCCTGCGCCATCGCTGCAGATGATGTGCGCTTCTTACGGAGCTTCGATGACCCACCACTCTCGCGCCAGGTGTGTCGCAGAGCCAGCCTGTGGTGAGGTCCCCCGATTTCAGCAGGCTATAACTCGCTCAAGAATTTCACTTTGCAATTTTGACACCCGTATTCGTAATCAGCATTCCGAGCTCTTTCTAATGAATCTGGTCTCAACATGAAGTTCTATGGGAGGTCGAAACCCTTCCTCAGTAAATTACGGGGAAAATAGTGCCGATTTTTCGCAATCCAAAACTAAGCGTGCGATGCTATGCATTAACGGCACACCGTAGTTCGTGATATGTTCACGCAATATATGAGGAGCATGCTCTTGACTTAATTTTTACGCCAACTGCAGCTTTGGAATAATTAGGAGTTGCCCAGATATTTCATGCAAAGCCAGTTTTCTTCGAGAAGAGCACTTCACTGTTAGTAGTTTCAGGTTTCCGTTGACGAAATACAGAGTTTCTTGAGTAAAGTTAGACAAGTATTTTTTCCTAGTCCTTTTTAATGCGGTTTCCTCTACTAAGAGCATGTGATTACCATAACATTTCTGTCGTGACTTTCGCCACGACTCTTGAAGGACGCAGAGTCTCTGCGCCCTCTTGGTCCCGCCGCACACGCCTGTCGATTACGCAGTGTCGATTGGCTGCGACGAAGTATGAACGCGCGCGCGGGCGCCACTTCTCTCGTCTGCCGCCGCCCCGGACGGTCGTGTCCGGTCGTCGTCCTCTCGTCAACATCTGCTGGACGTCCCGAAGTCTGGAGCGAGCCGATTCCACCGCAGCATCGAGGAGCGCAGGACCGAGGAGGAGAAGGAGGATCTACCCTGGCATGGACGCCAGGAAGAGGTAACCGCACATGCGAGGCGAGGAGCACCGCCTCGTGGGCACACGCCCCAGGCAGGACCTCGCCGGACCCTAGCGGGCTGCTGTTGGGGATTCCCCTGGTGAGCGTAGGCGGGTGGTTGCGTGACTCGTAGTCATGTGTGTGTCTTATGAAGTAGTGCTGTGTAGATAGTAAATCTGTACATCTATCTCATGTTTGCGGGAGTTGCGTGAAGACGGGTGAATACCAACATCTTTATTGATCGCAGATCTATGTCAGAAGGGGAAGGCGCAGAGACGTGTGGGGAAGTTGGCGCAGAGTCGTACACCGGTCAGGGAGTTAAAGTCCGCCGCAGTATCGACCCAATGGTTCGGCTGGGGCAGCAGGGCCGTACGTAGTTGGTGCCGCGTGGCTGGAAGGTAAAGAGCATTAGCGTGCTGTAAGTCCCCACCGATCTGCCACACACGTGGCCTCGGGTCTGGACCGCCGTTACCGATGCCGGTGGCGCCAACTACGTAGGGCCCTGGGGCACGACATGGTGCATCGGACTGGAGTTGGGCAAGTGGAAACACACGTCTGGCTTTAGTGATCGGACCTTAAGCACGCTGACGCAGTACGTTTGGCCTAGGTGAGCAGTGGGTGCGCCTAGTTTCTGGTCTAGGAACGTGCCGATATTCTCGCAGTGGCTACGAAGGGAAGTAGGCTAGGGTATTGCCTTTTCCACCCGCGTGGCCTCCGAATCTAACCCTTGGAGCCTGTAGTGGCAGCAGCTCTCCTTGGGGACAGGCCCCGTTGGGTCTGAGTCGCTGGGTCACGCCCCGGGGAGGGGGAGCGAGAGGAAACCTTACCGGTAACAGTCACTGTTGCGGATATGAGCCAGTGGTAGGTATACTGGGCGAGGGTAACCCCCAGGCAGTGAGGAATTTTCGCCTCAAATTTGAGGCCAGCAGGAGCGCTTTCGAGCTAGCCGTTCACAACAATTCCAGCATAACACCTGTTTATAAGTTCCTATATTTGCGAGGTTTGCTTAAGAGCGACGCGCGTACAGTCTAGCAGGATTTAGATCCGGACGAATGCAATTATGCTGACCTGGTCCAAGTGCTTAAGCGCAGACACGATCGTCCGCACAGGACACGAGCCAGGCTTCACATGCATAAAACACCGTGATGTGACGTTGGGTGTTCGTAGGCCGGCCTGTCACAAGGGCCTGTCTCGTGCAATCGAGTGTCCGTGTTTAGATTACAAGGGAATTGTCTGTACGGTACGCCGGAATGACAAGAACGAGTACTATAGGGAGAATCCCCGTCCTCCAAATAGTAACAGAACATGTTTTGTTTTTGCCGAATCCTTGAGGCAAACGAGTACGAGGGTGTAATGGTTAAGGGTCCGCAGAGCGAGCTCTTCAAGGCAGCGCAAGATCCCGGTATCGTGGACTGCCTGGCGCAGTGGTAGAGGACACGCCTCATGTCCGTAAGGTCTAGGGTTTGGTTCCCATGCTACGTCGCGTTTTTGCACTTTTACCATAGTATCGGATTTCCATAGAGATTTCCGTATCTGAAGTTGTTTTTGGAGTTTGCTACGGTAATATGTTTTTATTACATATTATTTGTCTACATCTCGTAATTCACCAGCAATGCCCGAAATATGCCAAATGCGATTTTGTATGAAACTTTTACTCTAATAAATTGTTCTCGTTGTCAATGTAAGAAATTTTGACAGAGGAACAACATGAAACAGTGGCAGAATGCTTGAAAAATGCTTCAAATGCAATTTATTAGTGTCGGTGAGGTGAGTGCCACCAGTGTACTCACAGGTTAGGAGGGGACCACATGATATTCAACTTGACCTACCACCTCGATCAATATTCTCGCCTCTGCTATGCTTACAAAGTCGCGCGGTTATAACAAGCTGCTGCCGCCAACACTGACTCTACAATGTCTGCTCACCCTCGAGTGGTCATTCACCTATTGACACTGAAGTGCGGATCTCCACTGTATGCTGTCCCTTCGAGAGAAGAAACGGGGCTGGAGGAAAGGATAGCAAGTATCCTGCAGGATTTCGAACTGCGACAGCTGGAAATCGACGAAGTGGAGAAGTTAGAGGTAATGGAAGAAGAGGATCAAGAGTTTCAACCAGAAGAGGAAGGTGCCGAAGTCACGACACCACTAACCAGTGACATCACGTGAAGGCACTATCACGCTTTCGGGAGGTCAGATCATTTCGGAGGAAAAGGTTTGGCTATACTAGAATTGTTGTACTATACAAGTTTGAGAACTGGGGAAGTGGACTGTCTCGCGATTCCAGGCTTGGGTTGCAGCGGAGTACCACCGTAAGGAACTGTGAAGCAATCTTGCACCAGAGAAAGTACTAGCCACTGCTTTAGATTTCTTTGAAGAAATGAAAATGAAGCACCACCACTAACATCATCATCACCAACATCTTGGTTGCTTCGAAAACCCAAATGGAATGGCATTCCCGGGAGACCTCGGCCCATGTGGTGAGTCAGGATGTGAAGAAACTGTAGCCTTCATACGTTGTCCTACTGTGATCAGGCTTACTGTTTTACGCACTTTGTGCCTGCGTATCATTGGTGGTGAAGTTATTTCATAAATATTTCATACAAAATCGCATTTGGCATTTCGGACATTGCTGGTGAATTACGAGATGTCGACAAATAATAAGTAATAAAAACATCTTACCGTAGCAAACTCCAAAAACAAGTTCAGATATGGAAATCTCTATGGAAATCCGATACTATGGTAAAAGTGCAAAAACGCGATGTAGCATGGGACCGGACCCTAGACCTCACGGACATGAGGCGTGCCCTCTACCGCTGCTCCACCAAGTCCACGACGCCGTGATCTTGCGCTGCCATGAAGAGCTCGCTCTGCGGACCCTTAACCATTACACCCTCGTACTCGTTTGCCTCAAGGATTCGGCAAAAACAAAACTTGTTCTGTTACTATTTGGAGGACGGGGATTCTCCCTATAGTACTCGCTTTTGCCGTTCCGGCGTACCGTTCAAACAGTTCCCTTGTTAGCTCACAGGCGAGCAGCTTCAAGTGGTTTATACATCATGATAAAGTCAGCGATTTTCCTTATTTTTCTCAGGGAATAAAGGCCAAAGAGCTCAGTTCGTTGATCATCACTGTAAATAAACCATAATCTACTGAGAAGCACCTCATCATAAGCTTCCTGGTGAATCTACTCTAAACGCTTTCTTAAAGATCTATCTTTCTTCTTCGTTGGATTGAACACTGATGCCCCACTTTCTACTACGGGCCGTACATAAGTTTTGAATTCACGTATGTAGACACGATAGTTGGTTTTTTTTGCTATAACACTACAATGTCTAGAGAAACACAGGTCGCTCCTCATTATGTATCCAAGAGACAGAGTTAGCCACTCCAAACTCTTACATAAGATTGACCAGCTTCGGTTTCATAAAAATGTCACGAACTGGATCCGAGACTTTCTAACAGGCAGAACCTTTCAAGTGCGTGTTAATTCGACTTATTCCGATTTGGGAAATGTTTGTGGCGGAGTACTTTCTCCTCTACTTTTTAATATCTACGTTGCTGAAATAGCAAACTTGATTGAAATTGATGGTGTTAAATGTAAACAATATGCTGATGACCTAAAAATTTATAGAGAAATAAGGAGTAATGAGGATGTAACTATCCTCCAATCGGCAATTAATCGATTAGTGCTTTGGTCGCAAGAGTGGTTGCTCCCACTCTCTCTCCCTAAAACTTTTCACCTTCGCCTTGGTTGTCCTAGTCTTCCTGATTCTGGTGCTCCTCATTACATCCTGAACGATTGCCCGATCAAAGCCGTACATGAGATCAAGGACCTAGGTTTCCACTACAACGATAAACTTGACTTTTCGTTGCACTACAAAGAGATAGTAAGAAAGGCTGTCACTCGCACTTACCACATTTTCAAGGCCTTAAGTACCAATAATAAACATGTCCTTCTTTTGGCATACAAAACGTATGTAAGACCTATAGTCGAGTGCTGCACTACGGTTTTTTCCCCTCATAAACGCAAGGATATAGCTACTCTTGAAAAAGTGCAGAACAACTTCACAAGGAAAATCATGATAAGGACTGTTGGTTTCTTATACTCACGAATTCGTCGAGCCAAATTTCCGAACACATACTTAGGTCTTCTCACACTAAAGGTTAGACGGCTAATTGCAGATGTGTGTATGGTCCATAAACTCCTTCAGAGAAAGGTCTCTATGGATGTAACACAGTTTTACGACATACTGCCGTCTCGAACTAGAGGAGGTGCAAATAAAAAATCTTTTTCCAGACCTAAAACGTCGATAAGGCGACACTCATTTAGCGTGAGAGCTGGACTAGCGTACTTATAGATTAGTAAGAACGTTGTACTCCCGCAGTCACTTCCCTCTCTCAAGAACCACGTTTTCAAAATACTGACAGAGCAAGAAAAGTACTGCCCTTTATGAATGGTTTTTTAGGAATTCCAGTGTCCTGCTTTTAATGTTGTTTCAGGTAAAGTTAAGACACTTTGTGTTGATGTTTGTTGATGATGTATCCATGTCATTTTCATGCGCCTGTTTTAAAGTTTGATTATGCATTCATTTATCGCTTTCATGCGCCTGTCTTAAACAGTCGTAATAAATATCAAATATCAAATATCAAGATCTCGCACATCATCGGCCCGCCTTAAACCTGTCCGTTAATGCGGTATTCCGGACGGTTTTTAGGCCCGATCATCAGAAAGTGTGTTTTCTCAGTTGCAAGAGGCAGTTTCCATATTTCCGCCTGGCGACTAATGAAGTGAATGGCCACCTGGAGGGACTTTGAGTCTTCGTCGTTATCAATCCTTTTGTATCTCTCCATTAGAAGTTTAGACGTTTTTCTAGTGAGTTGTCCTGGATTCTTTCAAGTAATGCAATGTCCTTCTTTTGGTGAGGAGGAAAAACTATCTATCCGCACCTCAAAGTGGGTCGAATATAGGTTTCGTAGGAATCAATGAGCATCTCGCCATCCTTCGTCGTGAGGGCCTTGAATATGTGATAAGTTCGGGGGAAAGCAGTTCTGAATAGCTCTTTGCAGTGGGGACAAGAGTCAGTGCATCGGTTCACACAGTCTTTAGTCGTGCTAAACAAAGGCATATACCCCGCATCCGTAAAATATCCTCCAACAGCCGCAATCCATTGAAAACTCTCTGGAAAAAAACGGGGTAATATCCAGCGGAGCGATACTGCTTCAACGCACGTTAGAAAATTGGCTCTTTAGGGGAATAAAGAATCAGGAATAATGAACGTAGTACAATAGGGTCCTGAGGCAATGTTGTCATCCTATTGTACTACGTTTAACGCTCGGAAACTATAATTTTTCACGAAGTGTTTCCTATCCTTTTTTTCTAATTCTTGATTTGGATATATGACAATTATTGAAACAACCAGCCGTCAGAGTGGCCTCTCAGCCGCATTAACGGCTTCTTAACGGCTTAACCGTAGTAATAACTTCTCATCATCAATTGTAGGTGCCACCTACGTCATGGGCTTCACAGGAAGAAAACCTTAACTACGTCGATTGGGCAGTTTAGAAAGAAATGGAAAAAAATGAACGACATCCACGAAAAAACGATAATTTGATCAATATCGGTTGATGACGATCGATACTTCAAAAACGAACTTCTGTTCAACGACTTGGACTACTCTGAGGGCTGAAGTTTCGGGCCGCTGTCCATCGGAAGAAACGCACACGCACGCACGCACACACGCATACACACACTGCTCCTTTATATGTAGTAGGATGACGAAGCCGACTCCCACCGGATGTCTCGAACCCAGCAGTCTTCCATTTCATAAAAGTGCAACTCTAGCCTTAGACCTAATTAGCAAGAGCATAAAGATTCTGATAGCCATTATATGCCTAACATGATTAACTCTGAGCGGAGGAGCTCCAATTTGAATGTAATGGCTTAAACTCATTTTTTTATGAATGGAATAATTTCGAATTGGGTGCGTTTCCTTAAGAAAATGTGGATTCTAGAAAGGCTCAGAGAACAAAATAAACTGTGTGTACACTCAGGAGGCTATTGAATTTCACAGCTCCGGTTTCGTAATAGCAGTTGCAAAATGCATTTCGTAGCATTTACCGGGAAATACAGCGTTTCGACAATGCACGGCATCGCATGCCTAATTTTGATTACGGTAAGTCGGCACTGTTTTTCCGTAATCTAGACTCTTGTCTCTATGTAAAATCGAAGCGCAAACGGTCGCCGGAAAAGAAACTTGGTTCATAGGTACTGCCGCACTTTCACTACTGCAAAGGTGGGAAAGCTTTTCGCCTAAACATAGCCCAGGGAGGTTGTTTAAGGTCCAGAACACTTATGTAAGGTCTGTTTTTCAAATACCGATTGATCACGATGGGTTACTGTGGGTATAGTGACCATGTTCACCAACCGTAACCCACCGTAATCAATTGAAGTTTTATTTCGAAGATGTATATCATCAGCGCTTTAACTATCCTCTCTGAGCGAGGTTTGGTCGAAATCATTGACCATGAGCCCACCATCTACTACGCACATGGATGTGTGATCAGGGCCTTAAATAACCACCAATTTTTTCAACCTTCGGGGTTGTTAAGGACAATATTGCCGATCTAGAGAAGACAAGGGAAGAAGGTAATCAGCAGTTTCTCGTACACTTTCGAGTTGCGCAATACCGGAGCATTGCAGAAAAGGAGAGCCCTACATGATCAGGAGAGGAAGTTGATGAGTAATAAATACACCTGTCGGTAGCGTAGTTCCTTTCGCATGGATGAAGTGGATGTGTGAAGAAGGTGAATTTTGCAATTTCGCTTTGCTTGGGAGATTGTTCAAGTTTACAATCATGCCTCATCCATCTAGGCATAATTGTAAATTTGAGGACTACATCTCAAATTCGAATTCCTTCAGAAATTTTCTCCTAAAAGTTTATGGCACTGATCACCCCCCCCCCCCCCGCCCTTATGGGTCGCGCCATCGGTTTCGCTCATATTTCGTCCAGAGAGATTGTTTAAGGTGTTGATTGTTTACAGGAGATTTCTTTTTAAAATTTCTTTTGATTACAATGGGTTGCGGTAGACAAGAATGAGAATGAGTCAATCACCCATGTTCACCCATGCTCATCAAGGGTGTGCGTAAATGAAATCCGAAATTTCGTAAATCGTAAATCGTAATTGCGAAAAAATCGTCGTACAACGTAAATCGTAAACCGTAAATCGTAAGGGGTGCCTGACTTATAATGCATCTAATTTATTTGTTCTTTTCTATTATGTTAAAGCTAATCGAGTCTATGTTTTATTGAGACGTTTCAGCTCGAGCTGGACACTTTTCTAATTAACCAGGGAAGGGTCTCAGGCGTAGGTCTGAACGGGGGAAATGGGTAGTACTGCGAGAATCTCCACCCTTCATATAGTAGAAAAACATGTTTCGTTTTTGATGAGTCCTTGAACCAAAAGAGCTACGGGCCCTCGAAGGCGGGGTAGAGTAGCGCGCTGTCAGCACGTGCCCACGTGCACGTATGCGTGTGCGATATTTTATGGGATGCGGCTGAAAAGCTCGGGGCAGGCGAGTCGATGGCGCAGCGGGTACGGGGTTGCTTCAAGGATGCTATGCCGGATGTTGGACTCCCATGCTGTGCGCTGTCTTGTCATTTTTCATAACCGCTGCCTCCTTCACCAATTTGCTTCCTACACATCTCCTACACATTTATTTCACTCTAAATTGTAAAAAGGACCAGATTCGTGATCAACACCCCATGACCTCGACAGCCCTGGTCACCCGTACCTGTTGTAACCTACCGTAATCAGCCGCAATTTCAAAAACGAATGTCAGATTCGTGATTAGCATCCTAAATAACCCTCATAGGAGAAGTCTGGCAGAATCGGTGATTATGACCTCGACAGCCCTAGTCATCCGTACCTGCTGTAACCCGTACCTGCTGTGAGGTCAATGTTTAACAATCGCTGAAAAACACAAAACGTTGCATAATTCAGAAACTGGGAAATGTGAGTGAAAAACGGCTCATAGTAAACCCTTACTTGACAATTTAGAGTGAAATAAATGTGTAGGAGATGTGTAGGAAGCAAACTGGTGAAGGAGACAGCGGTTTTGAAAAAATGCAAAAATAGTGCATAGCACGGGTCTAGCACTTTCCCCATCTTCGAGGGCCCGTAGCTCTTTTGGTTCAAGGACTCAGCTAAAACGAAACATGTTTTTCTACTTTAACACATTTTCTTAAGCCTGGAGCGGCTGGTAGAGAGGCTATATGTTGTTACAGGATGTTTTGTTGCGATCAAAACTCTTGCGCCAGGCGGGACTCGAACCCGCATCTTCTGCTTTCCGGGCAGCGATGTATATCCTAGGATATCGCGGATGTTATGTGCGGTCAAACAGCGCCTGTGGTGTAAGGCGAACATCGCTGCCCGGAAAGCAGAAGATGCGGGTTCGAGTCCCGCCTGGCGCAAGAGTTTTGATCGCAACAAACCATCCTGTAACAACATGTTTTTCTACTACATGAAGGGTGGAGATTCTCGCAGTACTACCCATTTCCCCCGTTCAGACCTACGCCTGAGACCCTTCCCTGGTAAGATGGAAGCCATCAAAATCAGCTAGCACCTTTCAAATCAAGCTGGACAAGTTTTTGGAGAACCAAAATAAAATGCTTGTTCAAAAACGCTGTCTTATAAGGCGCCTATACAGAGTGCCCAAATAAAAAGTTTACACTGGTTGGACGATCAAAAACGTTTATCATTCTACTAGCCATTGGATTGCATATAAAACTATGACTTTGTAGAAACAACCGCAACAACTCCGAGAAACCCAACAAAAACCATTGCATCCAAAACCAAAAAAATGATCGCTGGCCAACTCGACGAAAACATTATTTGCACAAATAATTCAACAAGCATCCCCTACTGAGTGAACGCATGGCACATTTCTATTGGTATGTCACACCTAAAGTTCTAAGCCTTCCCACATTTGAATTGTACCCAATAGCATTTTTATAGCAGACGGGAAGGAATTCTGTGACGATTGAAAGAGTATTATCACATTTTGGACACTCATCATAGTCGGATTTTTGACTTAAAATTATAAAAGAAGATATTTTTGCGGCATTCTTTAGATGTAGAGTAGAGAAGCAAGGTGCAGTTTGAGTTGAAAGTGATTTAACTGATTCGTGCAAAGTGCATTTTAAACATATAGGAGAAACCCATGGTGGAGAAGTCGGAGGAGGACGGCTATGGCGAGCTCCACAGTAGTTCTTGATTCGGATCCTACCACGGGCAGTCAAGTATTCCATACCCGCTCGGTTGTGAATTGGTACCTGATTTGCCTGGGAAGGACAAAACACTGACCTCTACATCGGCTGGCCTCTGCAATTCATTCTATAAGGCAAACCCACACTCAAATGACCTCTACGATATCTCACAGAGGTAGAAAGATTGGATGGCGCATCTCAAACAGGGACTGGTTAACGTCATGCTTTGTCCTTCATCATTTGAGAACGCAACTACAACTTCTGGAATGAAAGTCCGACGATACTAGGCAATTACGTTCGATCGCAGGTTTGGTTGTACTTGTTATATTTCCGAAACTCCAAAACACTGCATTACTAGTTAATGACTGCTTGCATTCGCCAATCCTACTCTCCATTACCTTTGTAACAAACGCTATCATATCTTTTGCCCAGTCTTGACATTCTGAAAGGATCGCATAGGGCGAATGCAACAGACCTAATCAAACCACTGAAAACGAGACCAAAAGGGTCAAACTTTTTCACTTTTATCATGAAAGTGTCAGACGTTTTGCTTAAGGCGCACCTCATACGTAAATAAACTCCGCGCAATGACGTGCAGTGATAATTAGATTGAAACATGAGTGTTTTACTTTTTCCAACAGTTTAGCTGTTATTCCACAGCCTCCAATCAAGTCCACTATTCCTTGATGGCTTTGCATGAGTTCTACTCGTGTGCATTGGACAGAGTCGTCTATGTGGTGAACAAGTGGTGAAAAAGTCACAGTTTGACTAGGCGGTGGTTGCAGCATAGATTATGGTTCAGCAGGTGATCATCTTCATTCCAGGGCAAAGAGAATTTTCATGTTTTTCTGTGGGCTGGAACGAAATGCACTCAGATCATTCGAATGTGAGATGTTCTGCTAGAGTGTGACCAGAAAAAAGGCTAGCCCAGTTTCATTGCCAGGAATTAACTCGAGCGGCCTATCCGCAAAGCTGCGTTGTTCTGTCACAGCGCCACAGCAGAACGTAAAAAAAGTAATTAGGAAATAGCAATGAGCTAAGAGGGAAGTCTTTAAAAGTGGGTACATCGTCATAATCCGAATTGTATCACCTTATGTGGACGTTTGTCATCCGTGGACCGATGATCACATTTACGAAAATTTACGATTTACGACCCAAAATGTCGTAAATCGTAAATCGTAAAACGTAAAAAATTTGTCAAAAATCACCGTAAATCGTCAAATCGTCAATCGTAATTACGCACACCCCTGATCAGGGTCAAGCGTGGGGTTCGATTTTAGTCGAAAAATTACGACCCCCTCCCCTTCGGGAAGGGATTTGGTACGACCCCCTCCCCCCTAGTCTTTAATACTGTTTTATTTCTTATCTCCATCGATTTCTTTTCAATTTTTATGTGATTTTTGTACCCATTAATGTACCCGTTCATCTTTCCAGGTGCGACTGCTTACGACACTGCTTACGACGCGCACGTGGATATTCGCTCGCAGCTTCATTCACAGATGATCTGATTGATTTATTGTATAATTAAATGACTTTTTTGATCAAAGCAAGAGGAATGAACTGATGTTCTGAGTTTTGTTCTACAATCAAGAATAAAAAACTTTTGCCGATTGTGTTCGAACTAATCACTTATGTTTAGATTTTCCGTCGGTCTCATGACCACGCCACAGATATAGGAAAGCGAAAGACAAATTCAATGAAATTTTTTTATTATTCTAAAGAAACATTTCGACAATTGGTCTGTCATGGAGTCGGATCGATTCTTCGTATCCCTTGTTTTAGTTCTTCGATCCGTTTTTCAGGAAACGTTCGATTCTTTCTCCCTGTCGGTTTAATTCTTCGACAGCCTGAAAATTAAAAACAACTTGACAGGAAATTGTTGAACTCCTATTCTTGCTTCAATTTCATTACTTACCCTTTTCACATCCTCGAACTGGAAGTCGAGTCGGTCAAGCACTCCCATGACGATGTTTTTCGTGTACATGTAATCTTCGTCCATGTCTTTCCAAACCTTCTCCATGCCAGTTATGTCATTTTTACATCTGCGATTTGGAGGCGAAGTGTTCGGCGTGTGACCTAAAAAACAAGCGAAAAACAAGAGATTTCCATCAGTGGAGCAGACTTTCAGATTAAACGTAGAAAAAATTCCTACCGATTCTATCTCAGGATTGTTCACGTTGCAAGGATTTAAAATTTTCACACAGCAATACGTGGAGTTTAGAATTCATTCATTTAATAAAACCACTCCAACAAAAGCTTTACTTTTCTCTTATTATTCTAATAGAAGATGTAAGTCATAGGAGGTGTTGATGCTCCCTATCTCTTCTTTCCAATTATAATACTCCAAGGTGAGTTTCTTGGACTTCAACTCAAAGATCACATCAAAGATTGTACTTTATGAAGCTTCGAGTGTTAATTCCTAAGGCTGACATGAGTGATCTCCCTACAGGATTTTTTGAGCCACACTCTGAATCGCCGACGGAGACGCAACTGAAGGATGGACTTCTCTCGTAAAATTTTCCTACCTTCTGAAGGAAGGAACATCTGAGAGTGAAATTGTACCATACAGAAATTTGGGTCGTGATTACTGCACAGTAGAAGAACCAAGCTTTTTCGCAGTGATCTTCGATATGATTAGTGGAGATGACATTCAAAATTCTCGTTTTTCATGAAAATAAAATCATTTTCTACCTGAAAACAGACCACCTGTATAGTTAAAACTTTCCTACAAAAAAATTCAAGCTTCGATCAGTTCACAGCAAAAAAACTATAATTTTCTGAATCGAACAGGTTGGATTCACCTATGGTCGATCTGGCTCCGACGTCATCGGAGCGGCAAAATTTGACGTTCACAAAAATTATCATAACTCGGTAAGTTTTTCAAATTTTGAAAAAGCCAAAAAGTTTTTGAAAACTAGAGGAAATATCCTTTTTGTCCTAAAAGAAGCAGCTTTCAAGAATGAGGTCTTTATGCGGAGCGGGTGAGCGAAAAATTGCCAAAAATCGAACCCCCCGCCCCGCATGAAGATCCATTTTTCAAAACAGATTCATGTATGGTAAGAAAGCGCATATCCCGAAGTTTTCAGAAAGTTCTTGGCTTTTTCAAATTTCAAAAAACTGTCTAAGTTATGACCGTTTTGGTGAAGAAGTTTTCTTGGACTCTGGTCGACTCTGCACCGACTTCTTCACAAAAACGATCATAACTCGGTCAGTTTTCGGAAATTCAAAAAAGCCAAAAACTTTTTAAAAACTAGAGAATATGCGCTTTTTATCATATAAGAAGCAGCTTTCAATAAAAGGAACTTCATGCGGGGCGGGGGGGGGGGGTCGATTTTTGGTCGATTTTTACGAAAATACTTGCCAAAAATCGGCCCCTCCGCCGCGCATGAAGATCCCCTTTTTCAAAACCGATTCATATATGATAAGAAAGCGCATTTCCTCTAGTTTTCATGAAACTGCTGGCTTTTTTCAGGTTCAAAAGCTAATCGAGTTATGATCGTTTTTGTGAAGTCGTTCCTAGTTTCTATGGTCGATCTCGCACCGACATCATTGGAACGACTTCACAAAAACGATCATAACTCGGTAAGTTTTTTGAAATTGAAAAAAGCCAAAAGCTTTTTGAAAACTAAAGGAAATGCGCTTTCTTACCATGAATGAATCAGTTTTGAAAAGGGGGATCTTCATGCGCGGCGGAGGGGGTTCGATTTTTGGCAAGGATTTTCGCAAAAATCGACCTAAAATCGTACCCCCTGCCGCGCATGAAGAACCCCTTTTCCAAAACTGATTCATATATGGTAAGAAAGCGCATTACCTCTAATTTTCAAAAAGCTTTTGGCTTTTTTTTATACAAAATCACCTCAATTTTTTCACTCAAAAATCGAAGGCTCCAGCCCCTTATGAAGACCTCTCTTTAAGAAAATGATTACTACATGGTTAGAAAGCAATTTTTTCTAGTTTCTAGAAAGCCATTGGCTTTTTCAATTTTCGCGAAACTTACTGAGGTATAGTCATTTTTGTAAACGTCGAATTTCGTCGCTTCTATGACGTCGGTGCCATATCGACCAGTGGTCGATCCAATCTATTCGTTTCAGAAAACCATCATTTTCACACTGTGCACTGAACAAGACTTGAAACTTCCTGTGGCAAGATTTTAACTGTGTGGGTCACCTGCTTCAGGTAAAAATTAATTAATTTTTCTTGAAAAACGAAAAATTTAAATACGATCCGCTCTAATCATATCGGAGATCGCTGCTAAGAAGCTTAGCTTTTATTGCATAATACTCATAACCTAAGATTCCATGAAGCATAATTTCACTCTCGCATGTTCTTTCCTTCAGAAGGTAGAACAATTTTTCAGCGAGAACACCATCTACAGTGGCGATCAATGATATCGGAGAACGCAAAGGCTCCACGTATTTCGGAGTGACCTGCTCATGTACATATCCTATCATATCTATCCTAAGGCTTTATTGTTCACTATGTATGTATATTATATAAAGGTTTGGATTTGTTCAGGCTGTGTTTCTTTCCGGCACGTCGTCTCCTTCAGGTAGAAAAATGCTGTCTTGCTCAAAATGCAGATTGCAGCCACCTCTGCTGAAAGTGCAAAGACAGCGGGGCTGCAGCCTCCTCTGCTGGATGGGCAAAGACAGCGTGGCTGCAGTCTCCTCTGCTGAAAGTGCAAAATTGCTGATTGCCTCATTGCCGGCTGTATAAAAGCAGCAGCGAGGTATGTGGCAATTCTTCGCGGACTACTTTCTCAAGTTGTGTTTTTTGCTGGCGCGTCGTCTTTTTCGAGTAGAAACTTTCAGTAGATAGTAGAGTTTTGAATTTCATCACCGTTCATCTATTGATTACAAATGCAATCCGACTGCTTACATATTGGGTTGTCCGATAATTAACGTCATTTTTTCATATTTTTCGAATTGAATTTGTTTATAATAACAACAAACACTACTCAATGACATATTGACCATTTTGTTGGATGACCGTTTGCCGCCTTTCGGTTCGGGGAAGATGAAAAATTCCTTTTGTTAAAAATGAGTTGCACCAGTTCTTCGCTTCAGAAGCCAAGAAGAACGGCTGAATTCGATACGCCAGGCTTCTCTGCCATCTCTCGAGTTGTCATACCCCGGTTAGTTTTTATTAACGCCTTTATTTCGTCGTCATTTCTAGTGATTGTGCGATCAGTATGTGGTGCGTCTCGCACATTAAAATTTCCAGATCGAAAGCGAGAAAACCAACGCTGGCACGACGTTCAGTAAGGTAGTCCTCACCATAGAGAGAGCAGCAAGTAGCAATGTGTCCTTCACTTCTTGAATCACTACTGCTTGCGTTCATTCCTCTTCCCCCCCCCCCCTAATAGCGAATGTCATCCGATGGTCAACGAAATCTCTACGCTACGTTTAACAACTTCAGCGAAATCACAGTATTTCGAGCTCACTTTAAATGAAGCTTGTTCCGGCAACTCGCGCATAAATATGAACGAATATGGTCTACTTGTGCTCAATACGAAATCTCGTCGAGTGAGTTTTTTCTTCGACTCCAAATTGCTTTTAGCGTACTTCACTTTTTAGGTGAGTAAGCCAGACCTCTTCAAGACCATTACATTTGTGGATTTTAACAACCACAAATGGCCTCGCAATGAAGGAAAATTTGACAAATACTTCGTTGTTGGTAGTTCAGCTTAGGAGACCACATCTTTCAACTGGAATTTCTACAGCAGAGCCGATAAGACTGCTAAGTGTCCGCGTTTCGTGAAATGGCCGCAGTGCCTTGTTCGTCCGTTAGATCCAAATCAGCCGAGCATAATCGATCCATTCTTCTCTTCCCCAGCAACACCTCTGCAGGACGCCAAATCAACACAGACAGTCTTTGTGTTGGTTCATCTCCCTAACGCTAATGACGCTAAGCAGTTTGCGAACTACTTCAGTCTTATAATGACTACTGCCTCCAGAAATGTCCGTTATCGGCGAGATCAATTGGTTGTTTCAATAGATAACTAGAAGTGGATTTCTAAGAAGATCAAGCACATTGTTGCGTTCTCACCAACAAACGATCGAAGTCAAATGTTGCCGATGGACTGGCTCACCGAACTTTTTGTATGCCGAGCAGCAATCGTTGCTCAATACCTTCCTCCGGACACAATCAACGATGTCGTTTCTGTGTCTTTCTGCGAATGCCGCTGGGCCCTTTCTCTTCGATCTCCAGGAAGTGACAATCACTGTGAGAAAGAGAAGTTCAAGGGCTTGCTGCCAGAGATTTCTATATCTTCACTCCGTCCATCTCTACCTTGTATTGCCGACGTAAGAGCGGAATCGGTTGATGTCCATGCACCTGGTGACGATTTCCACATGGATACAAACGATTTTCAATCGGAAGATCGGTATGTCTCCTCAACAACATCTCCTCATCAACAGCAGGTATGCGCAGGTCATTGGGACACCATAGTGTCTTGGATGCGTATCCTAGACTCCACAATCGGTGACATAACCCAATGCGTAAATGAGATATCATCAGGACTAAAAGAGCGGAACATCCTATATGAGGAAGGAATAGAACTTGGAACTGAAGAAAAGAGAAAAGAATTTGGCCTATATAGGGATTTAGACGAAAGGGAGCGCTTCAAAAAAGACCTTGCTCTGTTGGAGATTGACGGTCACAAGCTAACCTACAAGCAGAAAGGAATGCTTACGAATATGGCCTGGGTGAGCTACCACAGAGATCCTTCGCGTCCGAATGATGATTTCATTCGATGCAAACTGTGTAATAGAGATCATGTTTCATCCTATAATCCCTCCGCAGACCATGATGCATGCGAAGCAGTAGATGTGCAAGCAGAAAGACATGAGAGGAAGAGGAAGCAACCCGGAGAGGGCTCGCGTGTGCTGGATATCAATTTACTAGGAGCTAGCCATGTTTTATGCCTCAAACGGTATAGAGACCTATCAACTCCGACGAATGCGATAGGAATAAGTCGGCTCATGGAGAGCATACTGCGCCCAACGGAACATAAACACGATTTTGACGAATTCGTGCTGGCCATTAGGAATTTGGACCAAAGCTTAACACCAGAAGATATGGCAGCCACAGTGACATCCACATTGACCGCGTACACGATAGCAAAAGAGGGTTTACCATTCGCCAAGCAGTTTCCTCTTGTGCTAATGGCAATGAAATCTGGAACTGTGTCAGCTACTGCTCACTACGAAGCTACAACAGCACAACGAATGGTGAAGCAGTTTGCGCTACACATGAAGTTTGACATGTTAAACTACATCATAAGCAATGATTTGCCGTTCTCATTGCTTGCCGACGGGACATCAAATGACGGAGTAAAGTTGATTGTTTTCCTTATCCGAACAGTTTTGCCAGCAAATCGGCCCATCACCTTCCACTTTTCACTAGTTGAAGTTGAAAGTGAGACCGCAAGTGACATCGTCGACGCTCTTTGCCGCGTTCTGCAAAGCTATAACTAAGCTATAACTCTGAAAAGCTATAACTCCTGGGCCAAACCCTCCGGATTATGGACCGAACCTTACAACTTCGCCATGAGAAGACTTGTAGCACTCTCAAGCGACGATGCCTCAGCGATGACGGGAAGCATTAATGGCGTTCACGAGAAACTAAAGCAGTTACTCTCCAATTCGGAGGGCCAATGAAACGATTTGCTTTTATCAATCTGCTCCGCTCACAAACTTAATCTTACGGTAACGTCTCTATCAACGTATGGTATAAAGCTCGCACAAGCCACCATAATGGAAATGCATTATCTCTTCGGATCCGACCTAAGAACAAAAGGACGAGTATTTTACCATGGAGCTGCCCACGACATGGGTTTCCATCACCTGCACATGGATAAACTGCACAAAGTGAGGTGGTCTGCAAGCCTTCAAAATGCAATATCCAAAGTGCTGCGTATGTATCCAGTCCTGATAGAAGCTCTGGGTAGGATGGCTGCTGACAACACAGTGGCTGAAAACATGCGCAAACGTGCGGAAGTTGCGGCATGGGTTCTGAAAGATCCTCGCAACTTCATCATTCTCCACCACGTAAGTGCCGGGCTTCACCATCTTACCAAGATATCCGAAGCCCTACAAAAGGACGAAAGCCTTCTTGTTGATCACCTTACACGATGGAGACACTTGTCTTTTCTTCTCGAAAACGAACAGATCAAGCAGACGCTTACCAAAACCTTCATCATGGGAGAACACTGGGAGTAGAAGACAAATTCACTGGAGAAATAGTACAATTTCAATCTCTCCGCTATCTTGAAGAATGCTGCACATTCAGCCCTGCCCTCAAAGAAATAATACTAAATATCGTGATGGCCTACGTTCCCAAAAAATTTAAAGACTACAATAAGCAAAATCAGGTGGAAAAGATGGATCCTGCAGAAGGCGAAGCCACAGAAAGGGTACGAACTATCAAACGTTTTTGAGATATCGAGCATAGCCAACCGGGAGAGGACCCTGATCTAAACGCTGACCTAACGTATCACCCGGAAGATGCACCTGATTTCAACACAAATGCGTGCTTAGCTCTGCGAAAAGTTTACGTAGACGGAATTAAGACTGAAACCGCAGGCCAGCATGTCAACGCATTCTATGATGAAGTAAAAAATGCTCTGATTACGTATATGACTCCCGGCAAACGACGGCCTGAAGCCGGACCAGACTTCTCGTACGCATTGGATCGCCACATTATCTTGGATATCATTGAGTGTAGAGGGAATTTCGAACAGTTCGCTACATGTTTGCCTCCATCCGCTACTCGTAAAAACAGAGGATATCCTGCGTATTTCGACGAAACCGACACTATTAACTCACTTATTCGGAAAGATCTGATTCTACGCTCCATCAAATCAGTGGAAAAGTACTGCCACTTGCAACCAGCAGAGGAAGATTTTTTGACTTTTTATGACAATATCGCCAAGGACGTAAAGCGATTGAGCTCATGGCCTGCAGACCTCCGCCGAGATAGTGACAGTGTGAGGCTCTACCAAACGCTTCTCAACAATGCTGACAAGATCATGCCTTCAGATTCGGTTACTGAGGTAATAACGACGCATTCTACAACACCAGTTAGTTAGCATTTGAAAAGTTACTTTTTTAGGCCATTAAGTGCATGCTTGTTATTCCTGCAAGTAATGCTGATCTTGAACGCAGCTCTTCAACGGCTAATCGTCTTAGTAGAGGAGAAAGGAGCAATCTTGGAACTAAAACTTTAGACTATCTTATGACGTGAGCCACTTTATTACTCCACATATTTTTTTAACTTCAATTTTGCTTGCTTTTACTTGCAAGCATTTTTAGGGTAGAGCGAGATGGGGGAAGCGTACTCGCTGTCAAACCGATGAAAATGGCACGGCAATGGCTAAACCCTCTTAGTGTTTTGGACTTACCAAAGGGAAAACCATCCACGTTCCAGAAGAATAGCAGCTTAATGAAACAAATAAAAGACTCTCTCTAGTGGTAAGTACCTCGAGTCTAACTTAATCACTTTGCTTTACTCCGTTTTTCATGTTTTTGATTTTTGCCATACGCAGGAAACTCACTTGCGCTCGGTGAGCTTGACGTCAAACAATATATGATCGCCAACGGATTAAACACCAGAGCTGACAGTGATGACATTCGACGATCACGGCAGCATCTTGAGACTTTCAGAGCAACGATCTTCTCTAGCGGTGTGCTCCACGGTGAAGAAGATATATGACAATCTCACACAGCAATTTATTCTGCATAGCAATACACTCGTAATGCATATTCATTCACAAATAAATTGCTTTCGCATCCTCAATTGTTCTGACACCATATCGTTGCTCTTTTGACCGGACCAGACGAGTTGTTACTGAAAACCGTGAGGAAGCACTCCGATACTTAAATGGCTCAATTTTCGCCGAGTGGTTTGTGAGTTGTGTGGCCCTGCGTTGTCCTGCAAAAGGAGCAGCCCTCCTCTATTTACCACTGCCGGCCACAATTTTTGCAACTTCTCATACATTTGGTACAAATCACAGCAGTATGACTCTGCTGTGAGTGCCTGACCAGGTTGCAAAAAGTTGGACTACACCTTTACAACACCACCACAAAGTCAGCATAACTTTTTAGGATGAAGGCCGGGTTTAGGAGAGGAGGAGCATCCTTATCTACCCACACAATTTTCCGCTTACTGTTATCGAAAAGGACCTACAGGTATAATACGGTTCACAAAAGGCTCATTTTTAAATCGAACTAGCAGGTTGGAGCAAGTGTCGAAGCGTGCCAGACGCTGTTTATCGGTCAGTTCATGAGGCACCCACTCCGACGTCTTCTTCACCTCGTCGATTCTCGCCAAATGTATTGCTACCGCATCATGATGTACGCCAAGGCCCTCTCCTAATGTATGTGTATTCGCCTCCGGATTTTCTTCGACGGCTCTCCTCAAAACTTCATCGTCAAGCGACGACCTGCGCCCGCCACCCGGTTGTTCTTCGAGATCAAAATCGGCAGAAGCTAATTTCCGAAGCAGAGCCTCATCATTCGTTTGCAAGTCCCAAAAGCGCTGCTAAGGTTACAGGATGCCTCTGCCGCAGAATGTCCTATTTAAATTCGTAAAGCATGATGACTCGATAGTCCCGTCGTTTTAGTGTCGCCAATCGACTTACTAGGGAAGGGTTTCGACCTCCCATGGAACTCCAAGTTGAGACCAGGATAATTAGAAAGAGCTCGGAATGCTGATTGCGAACATGGGTGTGAGAATGACAAAATGAAGTTCCTGAGCGAACTATGGCCTGCCGGAATCGGGGTGGGGGGCTCACCACAGGCTGGCTGTTCGACGCACCTGACGTGAGAGTGGTGAGTCATCAGGGCTTCGTAATAGGGGCCGGTCAACCACGGCGGTGGCGTAGAGATAGTCCTCCCGCTCGTCAGGTGCGACGTCGTTGGTTCGGTTCCCGTTGCTGCCGGTTTTCTTGCAAATCATAATTTATCTTCAAAACGACCTTTTGTTCTGAATTATGACACGTCTCCGATTAAATATCCGGGAAAGATACCTACCATACATGTTGTAAAATTGCTTAAAAGCAAAAATGGTGATATTTTTATTTACTATTTTGCACAAATATGTTTAAATCATATATTGGATAACTAAACTTGTTCCTAACAACCTTCATGGAACAAAGCAAAAAGAATGTGTGAAGCCAAAATTTCAACCTCTAGACGTTTTTTCTTCGGCCCGATAAAAAACGTTATGAAGAGGGTCAGGTCGTTTGCCATGGTAAATAGCGTGGAGTTCAACATGATCCAGAGAGACAGCCTACTGGAGGTTCTATCGCAGATTTACCTTTTACCTTGAAGTTACGCAGATTTTCCATGAATGCCAAGCTTGTTAGAAACACCTCTAGTTATTCATTATATGATTTGGATTCTATTTGTGCAAAAGTAAATGAAAATGTCACCATAGCAGTTTTTTGCTTTCAAGCATTTTCACAAACGTGTATGATAGTTTTCCCAGGTGGCATGGCAAAGTCCGCTCCTCCACTTGGTGCCACTGGAAACTGCTTGCATCTGCGAGCCGAGCCAAACACGGACATTCGAATGCAGGCGACAGGCCCTAGTGACAGGCCGGCCTACAAACATTTTGTCACATCTTATGGTTGATGACGTTTAAGAGCTTTCGAGATAATGCTACGGCATCCGCGGGAGCCGACGCGCATTCGCAAAGCCCGGCGAGTGTAAAAAGGGTCCCTGATGCGAAGACGGCATTGGGGGGGGGCAATTGAGCTAGTCCGAAAGTCCCGTAAGGTAGGAAAGACCCGCGTAGCAACGTTGAATGTGGCGTACGTCGACTTCGTGCAAGTTGGTTGAAGCCCGCTCGTGCGAGTTGGTTGAAGCATTGGAGCGAAGAAAGATAGACTTCTGTGCGGTGCAGGAGACTGTGTGATCCTGCTGCAAGTCGAGAGACATTGGCCGTGGCTTTAAGGCCGTTTTGTGCGGCAATCCCAGGACCACCAGTAGTGTCGGTATAATCGTCTGCGAACGTTTCCGTGACGCGATCACAAGCGTAGAACGTTTCGATGACCGTTTGATGAAGATTGTTGTTGCCGTAGAGGAGCGACGTTGCCATTTCTTTTCTGCGTATGCTCCGCAGACAGGCTGTTCCGAGCAAACCAAGGACGAGTTCTGGTCCCTGCTTGATAAGAAGACAGCGGAAGTGCCGTCAGAACATATGATTGTTGTGGCAGCTGACCTTAATGGCCACGTCGGAGCAACGAAAGAGAATAACAGCTGTCATGCAACGCCAATGGTGAGCGTACACTTGAGTATGCCGACTCACATGACCTCACCATCGTGAATACCAAATTTCGAAAGCGTGACTCCCACATCATGTCGTTTTATAGCGGCAACGCTAAAACGCAGATTGACTATGTCCTTGTTAGACGTCGCGACCAAGGCCTTGCCACAGACGCGAGGACCGTGCCGTATAAGACGGTGGCCACACGACACCGTCCACTGATGTGTACACCTTCGAGGGGTAAACATGCCAGGCGATGCGGGTCGGCTAGAATCAAATGGTGGCGATTGAAAAAGAAGGAAACGGCAGATATTTCTCGCATTCGGTTGCCGACGGTGACAACTGTCGACGAAACCTGGAAGGATGCTAACGATGCGATAACCCGGGCTGCACGCCTCCAACTCGGCACAACGAAGCCTGGACGACGTTGGGTCGGCATGGCTGTGTACTGATGATGTCAGAGAGAAAGTCCCGGAAAAGAAACGGCTCTATCACGTATTTATCGATGATAAAACAGTTTACAATTGGCGGAATTATCGAGAAGCGAAAAAAGCGGCAAAGAAGGCTGCGGCTGCTGCTAAAGCCGCATACTACGCTGAAATCAGCGAAAAACTGGAAATGTGCGATGCTGAGCGTTACCTTTACCGACTCGCGAAAGCTCTCTGTCGCCAAGCAGAAGACATCGAGAAGTTCTTTGGCATTAACGACGACAACGAACGTCTTCTGATGGATCGTAAGAGGGCTCTTAAGCGATGGCACGACTACTTCGAGAAAATCTCGAATGTTGAATTTGACCATCCTGCTATTCCTTTTGGATCTCCTGTATACGGCCCCGTTCAGAAGATAACAGTGAGCGAAACCGGATTAGCCCTGAAGAAAACGAAGTCAGGCAAAGCCACTGGTCCCGATGATCTACCAGCCGAGTTGTGGAAGTCGAAGGGCTGGTGCACTGCTGACTGGTTGGCAGAGTTTTTCAATCAGGTTCTTGCTGAGAAGAAAGTGCCTGAGAGCTGGCAGCAAAGCACGACCATCCCGATTTGGAAGAAGAAGGGCAGTCGTGCGGACTGCGCTAGTTACCGTCAAGTTCGCCTTCTTTCGCACACCATGAAAATCTTTGAGCGAATTGTGGGTGGACGTATCCGGGATGCCTCAAGCGCTTCGTCGTCGTGATGGATCTTCAAATGGCGGCACATTGGACGTTGCTGTATGCTGACGACATCATGCTTGATGTGAAGACAAAAAACCGGCTTGCATGTGAAGACAAAACCGAACTCGAGCGACAGGCACAGGCGTGGTGCGAACGCTTGGCATTGTTCGAACTCAAGCTAAACGGCAAAAAGACGGAATACTTGCCGACGGATGTGAATGAGCACGCATCTATTACGATCAATGGACATCTTTCAAGTATCTTGGATCAACAGTCACGCCCGATGGCGGCCTAAAGTCGGAGGTGAATGCGCGTGTGAGTGCAGTCTGGTCCAAATAGCGCCTGGTGTGCTTTTGCGACAGCTCAATACCTGAGCACCTCAAATCAAAGGTTTATAGAACAGTCGTCCGCCTAGTAGTGGCGTATGGTGCTGAGTGTTGGCCCGTGACAAAGGAAATTGAAAGCCGCCTCAGTGTAATGGAAACGAAAATGCTACGGTGAGTTACGTGTTTGGAGCGCGTTCGTTCGCTCCGTTCGACGCCATACGACAGAACTTCGGTGTCGCCCCGATAGCCAAGAAGCTGCGCAAAGCTCGTGGTACGGTCATGTCCTTGGTACGGCCATGTCTTTTGCGCTAACGACGACACTGTCCGTAAGATTGGATTGAACCTTGAGGTCCCTGGGAAGCGGCCCAGGGGACGCCCAAAGCAACGTTGGATACGTTGCACGTGGACTTAAAGATGGCTGGTGTGCACCCTGATCAAGCATTTGATCGGGAGAACTGGCATCACCACACCAGAAGAGTGGACCCCGCCACCAAGCGGGACGGACGCTAATGAAAATGATGAATGTATGATACTTTTCCTAGCTATTTAATCGATCAGTGTCATAATTCAGAACGAAAGGTGATTTCGAAGATAAATTATGATTTGCAAAAAGACCGACAGCAACGGGAACCGAACCAATGACGTCGCACCTGACGAGCGTGAGCACTACCCCTGTGCCTCCGCCGCAGCTGGCGTGTTGTTACGGAGCCCCGATGACTCACCACTCTCGCGCCAAGTGTGTCGCGCGGTCAGCCTGTGGTGAGGGCCCCCGATTTCGGCAGGCCATAACTCACTCAGGAATTTCGTTTTGCAAAATTTACACCTATGGTATATTCGTAATCAGCATTCCGCGCCCTTTTTAATCCTCCTGGTCGCAACTTGAAGTTCGATGGGAGTTCGAAACCCTTCCCTGGTTAGTAACGCCTCGCGGTCATGAGCGTATTGCGCCTCGCGGTCATGTCTTATTGTACCTTGCTAAAGCTATTGGTGATAGAGTGTTCTTACAAAGGTTAGTAATAAAATTTATCTGGCAATACTGCGTTCTAAAGGGTTCTTGCTGATGAGGGTCTTGACTACTTCTTGGCTGAATCTGGATCGACTTGGGGGTCCGCAAATGAACTGTCTTCCCATCTGGAGAAGCCGTGGGGACCAAAAACAGCCGAAAGCCTCAGGTTTTGATCACGCAGGGTTTTATGCAAGTTGTCGTGCTCGAGAATGTCAGCATTGCAATGAACTGTCTTCATTGCCGTACCTGCAAAAACATCATATACGATCAGCCTACTTGATAAGAATAAAGCATGAGAAACTGAGAAAACGAATTCCTGACCGTATTGAACCTTAACTAGTGCAGCCATACTCTTCTCGCTTTGTGCCGCCTCTGACAACCGCGCGCATGTAGCGCAGTAGGGCGAGGCCTGTCACGCCCACTATTTACGAAGTGCGACGATTGCGCGCTTGTAAAGAATTGTAAGTGGGGGCAGGGCCCAGATACTGTAATTATGGAAGTGGCAGGGGTTAAAGCTCTTGTGCGGCGTTCCTAGCCTCACTACATTGGAGGAGTTAGCCGTTACCCAAAAAGGGGATTTTGTGTGGTGACGCTGCAGAAGCCTCTTTAGTCCGATGGCTAATCGTGCTACGAAACGACATCTTCAGATTCCGGAACACTGGAAAGGACGCCGAGGAGCCAGATTTCGGCACGTTTGTGTTTTTTCGGGGCTGCGTCGTTGTAGAAGGGCCTTTTATAGGCAAAGTCTCACTTAGAAGTGGGGCTTTGCCTATAAAAGGCTCTTCTAGAAGCTCGTGTTGTGTTTGAGACCGTATTTCGATGCTATCGATTGTTCGCAGATTTTGTATTGTTTTGATGCTCCTTAGATATGAGTTTTGTTAGTTGTTTTAAATAATGTGTGTGCGATTTGGAATGTCTTTTGTTAGGTCTCTTCCTTCTCGTGAGCTGTTTGGAGGTTTTGATGTTGAAAGAGGTATTCGCGAGGTTTTGTCAGCTCAAGAGTGGATGGAGAGCTTCTAAATGGCTTATTTTTTGTTCATTCCGATTGGAAGGAAATACTTTCGTTTCTTCTTTGCATTGGAAACTGTTTTCACAGTAAGAGTGAAGAGCTTATAAAGCGACCTCCCTCTGCCTCCTAGCGTATTTTTCCGTATGCAGCTTAATTTGGCCGTTATAGAAGTTGGTATTGACTTTGAGACCATATTTTGATGTTATGACTGTTCGTTGGTTCGGTATTGTTTAGATGCTCGCTACATATGAACTGCGAAAGTTGTTTTGAAGCATGTGTGCGCTTTTTGAGACGACTTTTGTTCAGGCTCGTCCTCCGCGTGAGGTTTTGAAGTTGGAAGAGGTTTCTCCGATGTTTTTGTGTGTCTATGAGTATAAGAAGAATTTCTAAATGAGCTACTTTGTTCATTTCGATTCTTTAGTTTTCATTTCAAACTTAGAAATGGAAACTAGCGTGAAGAGTGCTTTATCGTATCAGGTGCCCCATCTCAACCGCCTGGCGCCTTTATCGCTAGACAGGTTCATTCGGAAGATTTTTTGTTCCCGTCTTGATTGACTGCGTCAAAATTGTGCTGAAAATAGCATTCTGGATGCGATATTTGACTTATTTTTGTTAGTTCATGAGTTCCTGGAAGAGTTCTGAGGCGTAGTTCCTTCCGATTCATCCCTGTAATGACGTGGAGTGCTTCCTAGGCTTAATTGCTCTCTTTCCTGGCAGTTAATGCCGAGAGCAATGAAGTCAGGGCCTCCAAAATAGGCTTGGGGACGGAGTTCACCTCTAATTCCTTTTTTTGTATTCGAGAGGCCGGAGGGGTTTTGAACAGCCATGACCCTGGAAAAATCACACTGATCCTCAGTACCGTAGAGAAATCAGCCGTCACGGTACTGGTGTTTCGGGCGCGCCCACTGCACACACCCTATTCAAGGCGACGGCTAATACCGCTACAGTAGGGCGATTTCAAAATGATGATGCAATGGCAGCGCGGCCTGGCTGTGCAGCAGCCCGGAGTGTTGGGATCCCGTGCGGTGGTTTCCCAGAGCTTTTTAAAATTTTCTCGCGTTTCTTATCCTGTTCCAGCTGCGAGTTCATCTCTCTTCCGCAAGGGCAGATTGAACAGATTGAAAGCCGGAGGGCGAACCCGTAGAAGCTGAGGTGAAGCGACCGCCGGTGGGGGGGGGGGGGGTGAAAGTTGAACAGTTTGGTGGGACGAAGTGCTGAGATGGAGAAGTTTTAAGAAGTTCAGAATGGTTTTTTGCTTCCGTGACTCCACTTCATCGGGTGTTAGGGTTTGCAACGCAGGTGGAAGAGGAGCTTTTTTGAAATTTCATGATTTCTGATCGAAGAGAAGAAGTTCTGAATAGGCTTTGCTCCACATCTAGCTCCTCGCGCTGTTTCCGGTCACTTTGAAGGATGAAGAAGAGCTCTTCTAAAGTTTTTTGATTCCTGATCCTGAAGTTCCGAATGGTTTATTTGCTTCTCGCTTGGCTCCTCTTGATCTCTCAAGTCATCATGAACGTTGAAAAGGAATTTTTTAAAGTTTTTTGATTTCTGGTCCTCGTTAAGAAGTTCCGAATGGTTTATTTGCTCTTCGCTTTGCCGCCTTGATCTTTCAAGTCGCTTTGAACTTTTGAACTATTTGAACATCACCATTTCCTATTCCCCATCACAACTTCTGAATGATTTTTTGCTCCACATTTGGCTGCACGTGATTTCTATCGTCGCTTTGCAGGATGAGGAGGAGCCATTTTAAACTTTTTAGTTTTGTGGTGCTGGCTAAGAAATCTTGAATGATTTATTTGCTCCTCTCGTGGCTGCTTTCGACGTCTCAAGTCTCTGAGGGTGGAGCATGAGCCGTTCGGAACTTTTTCCATTTCCTGTCCCGGATAACGAGTTGTGCATGATTACAAGACTTACAACGCTACGAAACTCTTAATCACTGGTCTTCGGCAGGCTTCGAGAGCAATCACAATCACAGACGGACGCAGTTAAGGATAGCTCAGTCCACCACACACTTCGAGCGATCACTTGTCCGAGGGTACGCTTCAATACCGTCTTCAATAAAAAATAAGTATTAGGTCGGGGTTAGCTCAGCTTAACTAGGTTAGCTTTAAGTTTGCATAATTTCTAGTGTAGAAGTATTTATAAGAATTCATGATCATATCGAGCACGTTTAGTTTTCTGCTCGAAAGAACTGCGCATCATGCTCTCCGACGTGGCTAATGGAACCCACCCAAAAATCCGATCGTGACTAGCGTGCTCAAGCAAATTAGCTCTGAGGGCTTGACCAGGTTAGTTAAAGAGCTGCGATAGAGAACAAAATCATAAACAATACGCGGGATTTCCAGGTTTACAAAACAAATACAGCTTCGGGAACCCTGATATATCCCATGCAGTGTTGCTCGACATAGACTCGCTAGCCGAGCACCACAAAATATTTCCTCAACGCTATTACGGAAAGTGCCAGTTGAGGCAACAATAGCGGTGAGAAGCGGTCGACCAGCAGCTCAAGATATGATTTCAGCTCTCGGATTGTTGCCCGCGACCGCGTGCACTCCTCCAGACACTACTGGAGTCGACCGTCCGATACGGTGCAGGATTGTTTGGCCATAGCGCTAGGGAGAGGTTTCGGTTACGGGCGCGTTGTGGTGTTCGTTGTGTTGCCAGATGACGCGGCTGGGCCGCAGTGCCTGCTTCTCTGTGAAGTGTTCACTGTGGCTGACCCATTCGAGGACCTAGCGGAAATAATTTGCTCTTCTAATGATCCATCTCTGCTAAGAACTGGAATAGCCCTTCTAATTGTCCAGGAAACCTATACTTACTTTAAAAAAGTAATTCAGACGTCACTTCGCACTCAATTCGCGTACACGATAGTTGGACCTTCAGCAATTGTTTCTTTTAATAATGACCAATACGTGTATCGCTTATAGCTCTAATTGTAGTCACCGCTAAGTGACCCGGGGTTGCGTCCCCACGTAAGCTGAAGTAGCCCACGAAACGCTTTCTCGTGGACTAAATCTAACTCAACTTTAACAGCACTAATGTGATGTAATGATGAACTGAGCCAGGTCACATCTGATATAATCAAGTTTTTACGAAGGCACATAGTAATTGAATCTCCCCACTCTCGAGCCACTTTGCGTTTCTACCTCGTCTTATTTCCTTGCATGTGCTTTATCAAAGATCAAAGATCTCTGTGAGGATCTCTAAACTATTTGAGAATCTCATAATAGGGTCTTTTAACCCTACCCTTAACTTGCTCACCTTGCCTTTAAAATTGAAATAAATGTTCGCATGAAAAGCCTCATGACTTCATTTCGGTTAACTACCCTCTTACCTCTTATTTTTGCAGTACTTGTGCTTTACGTGTATACACTAATCTGGGTCACGTCTTTTGCTTCGTAGAGCTTTAGCGCGCCATGCCTTCTCCTTCCGAGACCTACAACAGCCTCACATCGACCTGCTCAGGAGCAAGCTCATGAACTTGACTAGCAGATGGCGTCTGGTTGTCGGGGCATCGAGGCGATGCCAATTTATCCTCTCGGTGTGGCCGGTTTTCCCTCTGACAGTCGGATTCCTCGCGTCGTCCTTGCTGGGAAGACACAGGCGTAAAGATATCCAGCAATTCGCGTCCTCCTTCGATCACTCGTGGCGGGCCTGCGGAATTCTCCGCGCCATGTGGTGGCCGGCCTTCACACCTGCATCGTCTGCACTGATTTCCAACCTGAGAGAGCGGCTCTCCCACATCCGCCGCATTCCTCCATCCCGAAATGGCAACCGGTCCATGTTCCTCTAGTGGCCGTCAAAAATTAGAAAGAGACAGAAAAGTTTAGATAGTTTTGATTTGGCTGGTGTAGTGAAACAAGTACATGAAATTTTTCATGAATAACCTGCATCATCTCTCGTCCCATTGACCATTGAGTTGCTCGAGTGGGAACCAGCCGGACTTGTCCGTTCTTCATGAACATCGTCTTCGTAAGATTCAGCTGCTGTTCAACGTTCCCACGTACACGATGGAAAAAAGCAAGCATGTTCTCCGCCTGGCTAATGCTCGGTGTTAGATGCTGCGGATGGCGGCTGTCGTCCTTCACTCCCATGTCTTCCCATACTAGTTCGCGTATGACGTTAGGTGGCGGTGAAGAGCTTCGGGGATATGGTATCCTCTCGCCAAACCCCTCTCTTCAGGTTGGCGTCGACGTCGTTGTAGAGTGGTGAGGTCTTGGTCGTGAATCCACTGTATAGCTCTCCAAGGACTGATGTACTGAGTAGGAACACCCTGAGTGAGTAGGGCTTCCACGACCGCTTCAGTTTCGACGTAGTCGAATGCCTTCTTCAGGTCGATAAAAGTAAGGCACAGCAGCAGCTTGTACTCTCGCGACACTTCGATGAGCTTCGTACAGGGAAAGGCACTCTCGAAGAACAAGACGAGCTGGGAATACATTCTGCGACAGCCAGTACTCATCGAATCTCTGCACATCTTTAATGTATGTTGCGATGGTGTCTATAAACTCAAGCAATGGCGTTAAAACACGCGCACGCTGATTAATGAGGCTTCATCGTGTTCGGTACTCTGAAAGGTCAGTTTCTTACTAATGGGACCATTAATCGGGGCGTTAGCTGTGAAACGGAGCTGATGAGTAATGTTGCATACTTCAAATGTTGAGATTCCTAGGATCTTGCAGTCAAGATTTACAATTTGCCGATTGTATTGAACTTGGAGCGTATTAGAAATTGTTGTAAACGCTTGAAAGTTAAAACGCTGGTCCAGACCACATTTCTATTCATGCAAAAGTATTCGCTGCTGGAAAAATGGATCTTTGGGTTGAATAATTTGGTCGTATGATAACTTCGAATTTTTCTGCTTTCTGATTTTCTGTTTTCTGCCGTTCTTGTTGGCTTTTCTGTTTTTTGACGAAAGCGATTTTGTGTTTTCTGGGAAAACTTCTATAATTTCAGCCCATCCCTGGTCGCGAGTCGTCGCAGTCGCTGAGCCTAACATAGTTCACGCGTTCTGCAGGCAGACTCTTTTGCAGATTTTTCTTCACCACGGCTTCTACAACTACGAGGATTTTGCTTCCACTGCCGAAGATTGAAATCACGGACTCCTCGGACTTTTTCACGTTCACCGCTGACATGACAAGCCAGTCGGGTGTCCTTGGGCATGATGGTGACCAGGGATGGACGGAATTTCCGTTTTCTGTTTTCTGGGAAAATGGCCAAAAATTGGCCAGAAAACAGAAAATGGGGGAGGGGGAGGGGCGAACAAAATCATATCACGGAAGTCCAATGTAAAGAATTCAAGAAGCATCATAGAATTATAAGTTTCATTCCAAAGTTTTACTTCAGAATGTTTTAAATTGCAAGAATATGGTGTTTTGATATATGGTCGTGCAGAAATTGCGCCTTACTATGCAGCTTTGTTTGCTTGATTGATTGCCTGGGCGCTGCTGACATGGAGTTCCTTCATAGGGCATTTCTTGATTTTAATAATTTGGCTTCGTATTCTTTTCGATTTTAACTGTAATTTGGACCATCTACGATTAGTTAAAACTTCATATTGAGGCTACGATACTAGCGTTTTGAGGGGCATTTAATTATCTGTTAACTAACTGCTTGTTCTAGAGTTACTGTGCGTAGGATTACTCTCCACCTCCTGTTTAAAAATTGAAAATGTTTGTTCGATCATCCTCAATGATGGCGAAACTGCTTTTCTATCTCTAAACCGTGCTCAGCTTTTGGTTGCCAAAAGTTGGTAAGATACAGGTGAGAGAGACAGAAATGTTATAGTTACCTTTGATATCGCTGGTAAATTGATAAAGTAGTGTAGTAGTCACCTGTATCATATGTCGTTCCGTTGATCATCGAGTTCCTCGAGCGGACGCCAGCAGCGTTTCCATTCATCCCAGTTGCGTGCCAGAGTGCTCCATTACATCCTCCTCTCCTGACGGACGCGATATCGCTCGTTCTGAGCTTTCTTGAAGAAGTTCGACCAACGCGTGGGTGCGTCCTGGTATTCTTTTAAGACCCCGCTGCATTGAGCCGGTGGCTTTCGTCCAGCGGATGTCTGCGAAGCGCATTAAGTGACCGGCACACCTACTTCTCGACACTTAGCCATGCGACAGCGTCTCTGCTCTTCGAACATCGGCAAAGCTCGGAACTCCGGAAGCCTTCTCTCACTTGCGTGAGTCGTGTCACTCCGAGCATCGTCCTCTCGATCCCACGCTGCGCGACGCTGATCGCGTGTTCATCTTGCTTTCGTATAGCCCAGGTCTCTGAGGCGTTAGGGCAGGAAGAACAGTGGAGTCGAATAGGTAAGCACGGAGTCGGACGTTCTTCGTCTTCTTCGCGACTTCTTCGACGCTCTTGAAAGCTCCCCAAGCCGCTCGTTTCCTCCTGCTCAGCTCCGGCGCTAGGTCGTTGGCCATATTGACTTAGCGACCCAGGTGCACGTAGCTGGAGCACTCGGAGACGTTCGTTCCGTTGAGCGAGAATGGGGCATCAGAATCTCGTCCGTTCCTCATGAATATCGCCTTCGTAAGGTCCAGCTGCAATCCAGCGTTCCCACATACACGATCGAAGTCGGCCAGCATTCGCTCCGCCTGACTGATGCTCGGTGTTATGAGCACAATGTCGTCAGCGAAGTGAAGATGGTGCAGTTGCCTGCAATCGAGCTTCACTCCCATGTCTTCCCCCTCTGGATGATGATGATGGAGAGGGCATATGCTTGATCCCCATTATTTTATGTACACCATTCAAGAAAGCACTTTCACTCAAAAATTGTTGTGCTGACAGCCCCTTTAGGTAGTATCTCGTGCTGTTCTGTGAAATATCAAGCAGGCGAAGAACATCGCTGAGATTACCTGAAATCTTTCAACTACGCGAAAACTAGGCGACTTACAAGGAAAGGTGTTCTCAAATAACGAGACGAATACAGATTCTGGCACAGCTAGTAATACTCAACGAATCCATGCACAGCTTTAGAGTATGCTGCGAGAATATGTCTATAGACTCAAGCAGTGGAGATGAAACACGTAAACAGTTCCTAATGAGCCTTCATCGTATTTGACTCCTTAAAAGGACAGTTTTTTACAAGTGGGACCATTAATCTAGCGAGTCGTCTGTTTTGTGATCCCATCTAAATTTTGGACTGTATCAGTGACCCTTAAGGCCGCCACAGACTTCTGCGGCGCCGCTCGGCGGCACCGTCGGCACCGCTGAGCGGCGCCGCTCAGCGGCTTGACTCATCATCAGTGGGAGCGGTGACGGCGAGGTACTGTACTGTTTCTAGTCGGGACCGACTGGTGCTTAACAATAACGCGCCCCGATGACGATCGCGCGCCCGCATCGACCGTCTCCGCTCTGGATCCCGCCGCGAAAGGGCAGAGCGCAGAGCGCAGACAGACAGACGCTGGAGCGGCGCCGCCGGGTGGAATGATTCAAGTCATTTCCGCCAGCGACGCCGCCGGTGCCGCCGGCCGGCCAGCGGCGCCGCTGGAGGCGAGCTCTGCGTCTCAGCCCTATGGTTAAGCATAGGGCAGCGGCGCCGCAGAAGTCTGTGGCGGCCTTTAAACCGATATATTTTAATACGAATGGATGGGTTAAATTCATCACTCATAAGCCGCTCTTTTTGTACCGCTTTTCTCTAGTTACAACGTTTGGAGAACCAAAGCATGTATATTCACGAAACGCCAGCAGTATTGCGATTAATAATGTAATCGTTAGGGCGTTAGCTGTGAAACGAAGCTGATCAGTAATGTTGCGAACTTCAAATGTTGAGATTCCTTGGAACTATCAATCAAGATTTACAATTTACTGATTTTATTGAATCTGAAAGGTGCTACATAGATTATTTTTATAAACGCTTGCAAGTTAATACGCTGATCCATGGCTATATTTCAAGTCATAGATAGTCATACAGTCCTGGGAAAATTTTTAAAGTTTCCGCCCATCCGTGATGGTGACACGCTTGGCGACAGTATGAGCTAAAGAACTGCGTAACATGCACTAGAGCTCACGAAAACAAAGGCTAGAGCAATCGAATCGAAAAACAGGCATTGAGAGTATTTTAGGACGGCAGATCTTTGCATACCGAACATAATCATTATCAGGATTATCACTATCAAAGAGGGATTTTTGGCGAAGTATATATTGGAGCGGTATGGCGTTAGCCATCGCACAGTATTTTAGTTTTTTTTGGGCTGGAAGCATTTCTCACTTGAAGTTGATGATAATTTTGGATGGATCATGACAGTCATAATGGTTAGAAAATTTTCCTGTCCTGAATTTTAGAATTTATTTAACAATATTATAAGGATTTCTTAAAGGATGGTCTGCTCAAGAATATATACATCTTTCATAAGGCTTTCATAGTTATCAAAGTCGTGTTCAAAAATAAAAAGGTGATTCAGTCTCGTCTACGTCGCCACGACCGGGAGGTCGTCAGCTCCTGGTTGTGGCGACGTGGCGACCTGCCAGCAGCTTGTCGGATGGCGTGTCTGCCCTCTCCCTTCCTTCCCTTATACCTCACCACTTACCGCATACCATGTCACTATCTAATAAAGATGAGATGCCAACCACCGTATAGCGAAAGAAAGGAACAGAACTCTTAGGATTCATCTGGTAAGGAGTCGCTATCCTATAACTTGATATGGAGGTGCCGGAGAGATTCTTGGGATCTAGATTTATTTGAAATATAAATTCATTCTTTCATGGAGATGGTGACGAAAATAATCTTTCCTTTACATAACTGAACGGAAACTAATTACCCTAATCCCCCTCCCCCCACACTCACCCTGCTGACATCTGATGACAGACGTCGACAGCCGGATTGGAGAGTACTTTAACGTAGTCAGTTGACTCTTTCCAATATGCGCGCGCATGGAAATATTGTTTGTACATATTAGGTTGGAAAAAATTCTTTTCATTTTTTTCAAAGATTTATTACTTCACAACTACAAAGTCAAATCAATTGAGATAATCTCCATTTTGTTCCACTACACTTTTCCAAACAATGGGTAATTTTCCAATTACTCTCGCATAAGAGACTGCAGTTCTGGAGTCGTATCATTGCTGAATCCAGTTTTGAGGTCTTCATCCGTTTCAAAATATTTCTCTCCAATTTCTTGCCTGAGGGCACGGAAAAAATGGTACTCGGTGGGGCGAGGTCAGGGCTATACGGGGGATTTGGCATTGCCTCGCAGCCAGGCCCCTCTATTGTTTCTCTTGTGAGTCTTGCAACATGTGGTTTTGCATTGTCATGCAGGATCATCACTTTTGGCTTCTCAAGCCTCTTTTCTTAGGAGAGCTGCGGCGACTTTGTGGAGTTGGCCACTGTGTGTAACAGTAGGGCTCTCTCCACTTCTAAGAGTTTCCCAGCAAATCACTCCTCTGATATCCCACCAAACGCTCAAGAGAATCTTCCTTTCGCGAACATTTTGCTTGAG
>OX377206.1:43823471-43929148 GCA_947396885.1 Heligmosomoides polygyrus polygyrus
ATACTTCTGCCAGCTGTCGGCTGTTTTATCGCTGAGAAACACATGATAAAGCGATTTCTTCTCTATAACCTTCGATTTCACATCGTCCGTCCATAGCCATGTCTGCTTGCCGACCTTGCGTCGCCCAGGCTTCGTTATGCCGAGTTCCAACCTTGCAGCTTGGCGTATCGCGTCGGTTGCTTTCTTCCAAGTTTCGTCGACAGTCGTGACTGTCGGCAACCGTACCGGGAAATCACAGCTGCTTCCTTCTCTTTCATTCGCCACCACTTGATTCTCGCAACACCGCATCGCTCAACCTGCTGCACCCTCGGATGGGTGATCTTAAAGGTGCAGACCAGCGGTCGATGCTGTGGGGCGACCGTATCATACGGCACGATCTTCGCGTCTGTGACAATGCTTCGGTCGCGATCCTTAACAAGGACAAAGTCTGTCTGAGACTTGGAGCTCCCACTATAGTATGAGATAAGGTGGGAGTCGCGTTTTCGGAAAACGGTGTTCACAATGGTGAGATTGTGGGGTGCGCTACGTTAGATACCCCGACCTATCGAGAGGGCGCGGCCAGCTGATCATGTCGGACGAGTTTACGCGGCAAAGGAGGGTGGCGGGCGCTCGGCTGTGACGTGATTATGGAGGTCAGCGCCGAGCGAACGTAAACGTTATCCTTTGGAAGATGGAGTTCAATGGGAAGGTTTCGCTGTGGTTTATAAGAGGCGAAAATAGTATAATAAGTTGTAGAGGGCTACTGCTGGTTCATGTGCGCTGTATTTGAGGTTCTGATGTTGTTTCGTTGGTGAGGGTTCACTGAATAAGTAATACCATACTGGTTTAGGTTTTCTGAGAGCAGTTTATTAGTGAACCTACATGTTAAGGTTTTCTTAGGAAGGCAAACCTGGGAGAGCTAAAGTAATAGTTTAGTCCCCATAGGGTGATAGGGGTACGAGAGAAGAGACTACTCTTTGTACCATCAGAATATTCAGAATATTAGTGTTGTTTGCCGAAAAACTTTCTAAATGGAGAAGTTAGGCGTTGAGGCGTATAGATCATAATTGTAAAACTACACCAGCATTTGTGGAATGTATAGGAATACAGCTGTGGAAGAGAAATATGGAGGAGGACCCAACCCCTCTAAATTAAATGTTCCCCATAAGGTAAGGATAAAGGACGGCGATAATCTAACCTGATTTGGGATGCCCACCCATTCGACTTGTAGGAGATGTCGTGAAAGCAATTTTAGTATGTATTTGGACTATACAGTGACTATTGGTTGCCTCATATGGACAAGTCAATGTTTTATCTTCCCAGACAAGTCTACTATCAAACCACAGACACTGTGTTCGACATATTGTCGACTATGAACACTTCGGTGGGTCGCACACACGCAAAGAATGTCGACACTCATCATTTAGACCTCATATAGCATTGTTGCGCGGCTCTTAGCTATGAATTAGGGTGTTCCAGAGGTTGTTTTTTAGAGACTGCCCTCTCCTACTAAACGCTCTCATTACATAGAGCCAAACCAGTGGTTCCCCAACCTTTAACTGTTATCTAATGTCGTGATCTGTAGAAAATATGGGAAGTAGGTTACAGGAGGTGCAGGCTGTCGTATGCACTTCATACGAAAGTCATCGGCTTGTTTCCCATTCGCTCTAACCAGGCCTTCCACCCAATACGGGATCGACGCATTGCACCAGCCAATCCACGTTGGCAGCGCCGCGCACCTGAGTGGCGAGCTGTGCCTCCCGATCGTTCGCGGTTGTTAACCATACGAATATTTCAGTGCCTCTACCTCGTTTGCCTCAAGGATTCGACAGAAATAAACATGTTTTTTCACACCTCGAGGATGTAGACCTCCTACAGTGTTCGCTGCTGCCGTCCCGGTGGATCACTGAGGCAGTTGCTTTGCGACTAAAAACGTCCACCTAAAAACCTCGTGTGGCACAACATAACATCAACATTGACAACTTACCATGCTGAATTTCAAGAAGAAAGAAACTGTAAGCATATACTTTTCTCCGACCTTCACTCAGCAAGAAATCTCGAGTGCTGGCGACTCGCCCCAAGTTAAGATCCTCAACTACCTTTCTCCACACCGTGCACACCCGAGGCCTAACTTCGGTAAAGATAGGAGCAGTAGGATGTTGGGACGAAATAGTGCACTGGGTAGCAGTGCCGCTTTAGGACCCAGCCGAAAGCCAGCAGAGCCATAAAATGTTGGTTGAGTTCGCCCAACAACCGTGCACCTGCCCTACATGGCAGCGAATGACACATAACACAAACAGTTTAAGAAGCAGACTTCTCCATCTAACAAGGGGAGGATACCAGGTCGCAGTAGGGCTGTAAGATGAGAGGCATATGATAGGATGCAGCTTTGAACCCTGATTCTAAATATATGCTCTTTATCTGCAATGGGCATCAGTGGACGGGGTTATGGAGCATTTGCACTTGACCTTGTTGGCTTCTAGCTGAAGAGAGAAAGAGAAATCACAACAGGGCGAGCTCGAGCTCGAACAGTCGTGGCGCAGTGAGTAGAGAGCAGGATTTGTGGTCCGACTCCCCTGTGATGCAAGGGTTTTGCACTTCCTGAAAAAGATCCGCTACAATCAGGAAGAAAGCTCTGTAGGTAACATCGCAACAGAAAAGGTCGCCGGGAAAGAAGTCAGTTTATCTGGTATTATTGTACTTTCACGACTGCAGCGCTGAAAGTGTTGTTTTTCACCAAAACATAGGCTAGATAGGCTATTTAAGGCGCTGATCACTTGTGTAAGGTCTTTTTTAAAATCTGGGTCGATTACGGCAGATACTTTAAGTATAGATGGGAAAGGGTGGTGAGATCAAGACCAACACCAAAAGCATACCTCTCTATGCGACCTCTCTTTTGGCAAAATCAAGGACCTTGGCCCTTGACCCTCACTCACCCTTACCTACCCACCTTGACCAATCGAAATTTCAAAAACGAACCCCATATAAGTGATCAGCGCCTGAAACAACTCCCTTAGGAGAATTTTTTCGGCTCTCCGGAGGATTGTTTAGCCGATCTATCTTCCATATTGTGTTCTCACCAGTGGTTGGAAATTTGTCCAAATTCACAATCCCATCTAGAGCAATTTATGGATATGGATAAGGCATTTTAACACTTCCGCTCTTTTGGAAATAGCAGTGGCTCACTCTCAAATATACGAGATTTCGATTCAATTCGTTTCTAAAAATTTTTGCCTAACAAGGCAAATGAGTGCGCTCTGGTATGCGCAAATACCTCGCGTAAGCCGTTATTCAGACAGCCGGTCTGAGCTAACGCTCAGTACCGCGCACCCAGCTCAATAATACCGCGTGCCCCGGCCGCTCGCCTCTTATGGCCGATTTCGCCGGGAAGCCACGCCTCCCTGGTTGGCGGGGGAGGCCGGCCTCGCCTCCCTGCGGCCGGCCGGCGGGCTCGGCCGCGGCGCACCGGAGACACGGACAGGCACACGCAAAATAATCAATAAAACACCTTGACTACGAGATCTACAACCTAGAAACAGTTCAAAACAACTGCAAAATATAGCTAGTAAACACTATATCACAACAACAAATCCACATGTGACTACTAACAGCACAGAATCACGATCAATACTTAACAGGTGACTGTCTCAACGGTACGCCGGAACGGCAAGAACGAATACTATAGGAAAATTCGCCGTCCTCCAAGTAATAGCAAAATCTGTTTTGATTTTCCCGAATCCTTAAGGCAAACGAGTAGGAGGCTGTAATGGTTAAGGGCGCCCAGCGTCGAGCTTACCACAGAGGTACAAGGGGCTTCTGTTGTGGCCTACGTGGCGCAGTGGTAGAGGTGCTGCTTCGTGATCGTGATGTCGAGGGTTCGGACCACGGCTAGGCCACGTTACTGCACTTTTACCATAGTATCGCTTTCCATAGGGTCTTCCATATCTGAAACTTTCTGTAGTTTGATATTTTCACTTCTTATTGCTTGTCGACATGTCGACATGATGCACCAGCAATGTTCCAAGTATGCAAAATACGATGATATATGAAACTTTCACGCCAATCAACGGTTCTCATTGTCAAGGTAAGAAATTTTTACGTGAGATCAACATGGAACAGCCCAGGAAGCTGGAAAACTGCTTCATATGCAATGTATTAGTGTCGGTGAGATGGGCGCCACCACAGTGTACTCATAGTGTAGGAGGAGACCTCATAATCTTCAACTTGACCTGTCATCTCGATCAATATTGTCGCCTCTGTTATGCTTTAGAAGCCGCGCGGTGATAATAAACTGCTTCTAAAACCTCCTCTACAATGTCTGCTAACCCTCGAGTGGTCATTCACTCAATGATACTGAAGTGTGAATCTCCACTGGATGATGCTCCTTCGTTAGACGAAATGAAGTTGGCGGAAAGGATCGCAAGTATTCCACAGAATTTCGAACTGCGACAGCTGAAAATCGACGAAGCGGAGAAGTTGGAGGTAGTCGACGAAGAGGACCGCAAGCTCCAACCAGAAGAGGATTGTGGCGAAGTCGTGACGCCACTAACCGGTGAAGGCGCAATCACATTTTCGGGAGAACAGAACGTTTCGGTGGAAAGGTTTGGCCACACTGGAACTGTTATCTTATACAAGGTTGACAATCGGGGAAGATGGGACTGTATCGCAATTCCAGGCTTGGGCTGCAGCGGGTACTTGGGCAGGTCTGTGAAACAGTCTAGCAGAAGAGGAAGTACTAGCCACTGCTTTTCATTTCTTTGAAAATGGAACAAATAAGAATAAACATCATCACCAACATCATCATCGCACACCCTAGATTCTTTGAAAACCCGAGTGGAATGGCGTTCCCGGAAGACCTAGGCCCATGTGATGAGTCAGATTGTGAAGAAACTGTAGCCTTCATACGTCGTTGCCCATACTGAGATTGGTCCTATTGTTTTATGCACTTCGTGCTTGTGTGTAATTGGTGTTGAAGGTTTTTCATAAATATTTCATATATCATCGTATTTTGTATATTTGGGACATTGCTGGTGCATCGCGAGATTTTGACAAGGAATAAGAAGTGAAAACATCAACAAACTACAAAGAAGTTGCAGATATGGAAGACCCTATGGAAATGCGACACTATGGTAATAGTGCAGGAACGTGGCGTAGCTGGGATCCGAACCCTCGACATCACGATCACGAAGCAGCACCTCTACCCATGCTCCAACCGGGCCACGACACAAGAACCTTCCACCGCCGTGGTAAGCTCGACGCTGCGGACCCTTAACAGTTGCAGCATCCTACTCGTTTGCCTCAATGATTCGGCAAAAACAAAACACGTTTTGCTACTATTTGGAGAACGAAGATTCTCCCTATAGTATTCGTTCTTGCCATTACGGCGTACCGTTAGGACAGTTTCTTTGTAAGGGGTTTTCAAGGCACTGATCACACATGTTTAAGTATGGATGATAAGCTCGTGGTTATCGATTTTGCTTAAACATTGTCTAGAGAGATTATTTAAGGTGCTGATCACTTATTCGTGGTCCATTTTTAAAACCTCGACTGACTACGGTAGGTCATGGCAGGTATCCCCCCATATATAAAAGGGGAAGGGTTTTTTGTCCGATGTTAGCCACCCGCAATTCGTACACTGGCTAGCTAGCCGGTTTAATCACCCAAGTTTGCGGTGCGGTTGCCAGTTGTCCAAACGAAGACGCTTGACAGTTGTCCACCAATGTTGTTTACCATCGACTGCCATCGACTGCCTGACGTAACGTGATTTCGAAAGAGGTCTCTTCCCAACCACCACTGTTGTTTACCATCGACTACCATCGACTGCCTGACGTAGGGTGATTTCGAAAGAGGTCTCTTCCCAATGCGTGTCTAGTGGTCATACCTCAGTGTTCCTTCCCAGCTCTCCTGTGTGGTGCAACCTTCCACTATTTTTACCGCCATACCTTTACCACTACCCCACTACCAGGGAAGTTACGACTCCGTAATAAATTGAATCCTTTTCCACTGTGCAGTATGACAACCGGCTGCTCTTTTTTGCACATTTTTACTATTGTTTTGCATCGCATATGGCATTTCTTGCGTTCAATTTTCCTCTATGTCTACAGCCCTACTTTGACCATTACCCCACTCTGTTGACGAATCTGTCCTTAAATACCGAATTTCTCTCCATTGTGCACAATGACGGCCGGTTACTCTTTTCTGCAGTTTTTCGCTATCAACGCTAGGGATGCTTCCACTCAGCGTCGGTTGCCGGCGAAGCCGGCAGCCGTCGCTGGGTAAGGAAAGCATTCCTAGCGGGCTCGAGGTTGGGTTGGGTTTCTGACCCCACATGGCTCACCACACACGACGCCGGCGAAGCCGGCTAGCCTAGTGTGGTCCACCCGGCCAGAGTCGGGTGCGGGCGAAGCCCGCAACCGACGCTGGGTTGTGGGGACCCTAGCGGGCTCGAGGTTGGGTTGGGTTTCTGACCCGACATGGCTCACCACACACGACGCCGACGAAGCCGGCTAGCCTATCGTGGCCCGCCCGGCCAGAGTCGGGTGCGGGCGAAGCCCGCAACCGACGCTGGGTTGTGGGGAATCTAGCGGGCTCGAGGTTGGGTTGGGTTTCTGACCCCACATGGCTCACCACACACGACGCCGACGAAGCCGGCTAGCCTAGCGTGGCCCGCCCGGCCAGAGTCGGGTGCGGGCGAAGCCCGCAACCGACGCTGGGTTGTGGGGACCCTAGCGGGCTCGAGGTTGGGTTGGGTTACTGACCCCACATGGCTCACCACACACGACGCCGACGAAGCCGGCTAGCCTATCGTGGCCCGCCCGGCCAGAGTCGGGTGCGGGCGAAGCCCGCAACCGACGCTGGGTTGTGGGGACCCTAGCGGGCTCGAGGTTGGGTTGGGTTTCTGACCCCACATGGCTCACCACACACGACGCCGACGAAGCCGGCTAGCCTAGCGTGGCCCGCCCGGCCAGAGTCGGGTGCGGGCGAAGCCCGCAACCGACGCTGGGTTGTGGGGACCCTAGCGGGCTCGAGGTTGGGTTGGGTTTCTGACCCCACATGGCTCACCACACACGACGCCGGCGAAGCCGGCTAGCCTAGCGTGGCCCGCCCGGCCAGAGTAGGGTGCGAGCGAAGCCCGCAACCGACGCTGGGTTGTGGGGACCCTAGCGGGCTCGAGGTTGGGTTGGGTTTCTGACCCCACATGGCTCACCACACACGACGCCGACGAAGCCGGCTAGCCTAGCGTGGCCCGCCCGGCCAGAGTCGGGTGCGGGCGAAGCCCGCAACCGACGCTGGGTTGTGGGGACCCTAGCGGGCTCGAGGTTGGGTTGGGTTTCTGACCCCACATGGCTCACCACACACGACGCCGACGAAGCCGGCTAGCCTAGCGTGGCCCGCCCGGCCAGAGTAGGGTGCGGGCCAAGCCCGCAACCGACGCTGGGTTGTGGGGACCCTAGCGGGCTCGAGGTTGGGTTGGGTTTCTGACCCCACATGGCTCACCACACACGACGCCGACGAAGCCGGCTAGCCTATCGTGGCCCGCCCGGCCAGAGTCGGGTGCGGGCGAAGCCCGCAACCGACGCTGGGTTGTGGGGACCCTAGCGGGCTCGAGGTTGGGTTGGGTTACTGACCCCACATGGCTCACCACACACGACGCCGGCGAAGCCGGCTAGCCTAGCGTGGCCCGCCCGGCCAGAGTCGGGTGCGGGCGAAGCCCGCAACCGACGCTGGGTTGTGGGGACCCTAGCGGGCTCGAAGTTGGGTTGGGTTTCTGACCCCACATGGCTCACCACACACGACGCCGGCGAAGCCGGCTAGCCTAGCGTGGCCCACCCGGCCAGAGTCGGGTGCGGGCGAAGCCCGCAACCGACGCTGGGTTGTGGGGACCCTAGCGGGCTCGAGGTTGTGTTGGGTTACTGACCCCACATGGCTCACCACACACGACGCCGGCGAAGCCGGGTAGCCTAGCGTGGCCCGCCCGGCCAGAGTCGGGTGCGGGCGAAGCCCGCAACCGACGCTGGGTTGTGGGGACCCTAGCGGGCTCGAGGTTGTGTTGGGTTACTGACCCCACATGGCTCACCACACACGACGCCGGCGAAGCCGGGTAGCCTAGCGTGGCCCGCCCGGCCAGAGTCGGGTGCGGGCGAAGCCCGCAACCGACGCTGGGTTGTGGGGACCCTAGCGGGCTCGAGGTTGTGTTGGGTTACTGACCCCACATGGCTCACCACACACGACGCCGGCGAAGCCGGCTATCCTAGCGTGGCCCGCCCGGCCAGAGTCGGGTGCGGGCGAAGCCCGCAACCGACGCTGGGTTGTGGGGACCCTAGCGGGCTCGAGGTTGGGTTGGGTTACTGACCCCACATGGCTCACCACACACGACGCCGGCGAAGCCGGGTAGCCTAGCGTGGCCCGCCCGGCCAGAGTCGGGTGCGGGCGAAGCCCGCAACCGACGCTGGGTTGTGGGGACCCTAGCGGGCTCGAGGTTGTGTTGGGTTACTGACCCCACATGGCTCACCACACACGACGCCGGCGAAGCCGGCTAGCCTAGCGTGGCCCGCCCGGCCAGAGTAGGGTGCGAGCGAAGCCCGCAACCGACGCTGGGTTGTGGGGACCCTAGCGGGCTCGAGGTTGGGTTGGGTTTCTGACCCCACATGGCTCACCACACACGACGCCGACGAAGCCGGCTAGCCTAGCGTGGCCCGCCCGGCCAGAGTCGGGTGCGGGCGAAGCCCGCAACCGACGCTGGGTTGTGGGGACCCTAGCGGGCTCGAGGTTGGGTTGGGTTTCTGACCCCACATGGCTCACCACACACGACGCCGACGAAGCCGGCTAGCCTAGCGTGGCCCGCCCGGCCAGAGTAGGGTGCGGGCCAAGCCCGCAACCGACGCTGGGTTGTGGGGACCCTAGCGGGCTCGAGGTTGGGTTGGGTTTCTGACCCCACATGGCTCACCACACACGACGCCGACGAAGCCGGCTAGCCTATCGTGGCCCGCCCGGCCAGAGTCGGGTGCGGGCGAAGCCCGCAACCGACGCTGGGTTGTGGGGACCCTAGCGGGCTCGAGGTTGGGTTGGGTTACTGACCCCACATGGCTCACCACACACGACGCCGGCGAAGCCGGCTAGCCTAGCGTGGCCCGCCCGGCCAGAGTCGGGTGCGGGCGAAGCCCGCAACCGACGCTGGGTTGTGGGGACCCTAGCGGGCTCGAAGTTGGGTTGGGTTTCTGACCCCACATGGCTCACCACACACGACGCCGGCGAAGCCGGCTAGCCTAGCGTGGCCCACCCGGCCAGAGTCGGGTGCGGGCGAAGCCCGCAACCGACGCTGGGTTGTGGGGACCCTAGCGGGCTCGAGGTTGTGTTGGGTTACTGACCCCACATGGCTCACCACACACGACGCCGGCGAAGCCGGGTAGCCTAGCGTGGCCCGCCCGGCCAGAGTCGGGTGCGGGCGAAGCCCGCAACCGACGCTGGGTTGTGGGGACCCTAGCGGGCTCGAGGTTGTGTTGGGTTACTGACCCCACATGGCTCACCACACACGACGCCGGCGAAGCCGGGTAGCCTAGCGTGGCCCGCCCGGCCAGAGTCGGGTGCGGGCGAAGCCCGCAACCGACGCTGGGTTGTGGGGACCCTAGCGGGCTCGAGGTTGTGTTGGGTTACTGACCCCACATGGCTCACCACACACGACGCCGGCGAAGCCGGCTATCCTAGCGTGGCCCGCCCGGCCAGAGTCGGGTGCGGGCGAAGCCCGCAACCGACGCTGGGTTGTGGGGACCCTAGCGGGCTCGAGGTTGGGTTGGGTTACCGACCCCACATGGCTCACCACACACGACGCCGGCGAAGCCGGGTAGCCTAGCGTGGCCCGCCCGGCCAGAGTCGGGTGCGGGCGAAGCCCGCAACCGACGCTGGGTTGTGGGGACCCTAGCGGGCTCGAGGTTGTGTTGGGTTACTGACCCCACATGGCTCACCACACACGACGCCGGCGAAGCCGGCTATCCTAGCGTGGCCCGCCCGGCCAGAGTCGGGTGCGGGCGAAGCCCGCAACCGACGCTGGGTTGTGGGGACCCTAGCGGGCTCGAGGTTGGGTTGGGTTACTGACCCCACATGGCTCACCACACACGACGCCGGCGAAGCCGGCTAGCCTAGCGTGGCCCGCCCGGCCAGAGTCGGGTGCGGGCGAAGCCCGCAACCGACGCTGGGTTGTGGGGACCCTAGCGGGCTCGAAGTTGGGTTGGGTTTCTGACCCCACATGGCTCACCACACACGACGCCGGCGAAGCCGGCTAGCCTAGCGTGGCCCACCCGGCCAGAGTCGGGTGCGGGCGAAGCCCGCAACCGACGCTGGGTTGTGGGGACCCTAGCGGGCTCGAGGTTGTGTTGGGTTACTGACCCCACATGGCTCACCACACACGACGCCGGCGAAGCCGGGTAGCCTAGCGTGGCCCGCCCGGCCAGAGTCGGGTGCGGGCGAAGCCCGCAACCGACGCTGGGTTGTGGGGACCCTAGCGGGCTCGAGGTTGTGTTGGGTTACTGACCCCACATGGCTCACCACACACGACGCCGGCGAAGCCGGGTAGCCTAGCGTGGCCCGCCCGGCCAGAGTCGGGTGCGGGCGAAGCCCGCAACCGACGCTGGGTTGTGGGGACCCTAGCGGGCTCGAGGTTGTGTTGGGTTACTGACCCCACATGGCTCACCACACACGACGCCGGCGAAGCCGGCTATCCTAGCGTGGCCCGCCCGGCCAGAGTCGGGTGCGGGCGAAGCCCGCAACCGACGCTGGGTTGTGGGGACCCTAGCGGGCTCGAGGTTGAGTTGGGTTACTGACCCCACATGGCTCACCACACACGACGCCGGCGAAGCCGGGTAGCCTAGCGTGGCCCGCCCGGCCAGAGTCGGGTGCGGGCGAAGCCCGCAACCGACGCTGGGTTGTGGGGACCCTAGCGGGCTCGAGGTTGTGTTGGGTTACTGACCCCACATGGCTCACCACACACGACGCCGGCGAAGCCGGCTATCCTAGCGTGGCCCGCCCGGCCAGAGTCGGGTGCGGGCGAAGCCCGCAACCGACGCTGGGTTGTGGGGACCCTAGCGGGCTCGAGGTTGTGTTGGGTTACTGACCCCACATGGCTCACCACACACGACGCCGGCGAAGCCGGGTAGCCTAGCGTGGCCCGCCCGGCCAGAGTCGGGTGCGGGCGAAGCCCGCAACCGACGCTGGGTTGTGGGGACCCTAGCGGGCTCGAGGTTGTGTTGGGTTACTGACCCCACATGGCTCACCACACACGACGCCGGCGAAGCCGGGTAGCCTAGCGTGGCCCGCCCGGCCAGAGTCGGGTGCGGGCGAAGCCCGCAACCGACGCTGGGATGTGGGGACCCTAGCGGGCTCGAGGTTGTGTTGGGTTACTGACCCCACATGGCTCACCACACACGACGCCGGCGAAGCCGGCTATCCTAGCGTGGCCCGCCCGGCCAGAGTCGGGTGCGGGCGAAGCCCGCAACCGACGCTGGGTTGTGGGGACCCTAGCGGGCTCGAGGTTGTGTTGGGTTACTGACCCCACATGGCTCACCACACACGACGCCGGCGAAGCCGGCTAGCCTAGCGTGGCCCGCCCGGCAGAGTCGGGTGCGGGCGAAGCCCGCAACCGACGCTGGGTTGTGGGGACCCTAGCGGGCTCGAGGTTGGGTTGGGTTACTGACCCCACATGGCTCACCACACACGACGCCGGCGAAGCCGGCTAGCCTAGCGTGGCCCGCCCGGCCAGAGTCGGGTGCAGGCGAAGCCCGCAACCGACGCTGGGTTGTGGGGACCCTAGCGGGCTCGAGGTTGGGTTGGGTTACTGACCCCACATGGCTCACCACACACGACGCCGGCGAAGCCGGCTAGCCTAGCGTGGCCCGCCCGGCCAGAGTCGGGTGCGGGCGAAGCCCGCAACCGACGCTGGGTTGTGGGGACCCTAGCGGGCTCGAGGTTGGGTTGGGTTACTGACCCCACATGGACGCTGGGTTGTGGGGACCCTAGCGGGCTCGAGGTTGGGTTGGGTTACTGACCCCACATGGCTCACCACACACGACGCCGGCGAAGCCGGCTAGCCTAGCGTGGCCCGCCCGGCCAGAGTCGGGTGCGGGCGAAGCCCGCAACCGACGCTGGGTTGTGGGGACCCTAGCGGGCTCGAGGTTGGGTTGGGTTACTGACCCCACATGGCTCACCACACACGACGCCGGCGAAGCCGGCTAGCCTAGCGTGGCCCGCCCGGCCAGAGTCGGGTGCGGGCGAAGCCCGCAACCGACGCTGGGTTGTGGGGACCCTAGCGGGCTCGAGGTTGTGTTGGGTTACTGACCCCACATGGCTCACCACACACGACGCCGGCGAAGCCGGCTAGCCTAGCGTGGCCCGCCCGGCAGAGTCGGGTGCGGGCGAAGCCCGCAACCGACGCTGGGTTGTGGGGACCCTAGCGGGCTCGAGGTTGGGTTGGGTTACTGACCCCACATGGCTCACCACACACGACGCCGGCGAAGCCGGCTAGCCTAGCGTGGCCCGCCCGGCCAGAGTCGGGTGCAGGCGAAGCCCGCAACCGACGCTGGGTTGTGGGGACCCTAGCGGGCTCGAGGTTGGGTTGGGTTACTGACCCCACATGGCTCACCACACACGACGCCGGCGAAGCCGGCTAGCCTAGCGTGGCCCGCCCGGCCAGAGTCGGGTGCGGGCGAAGCCCGCAACCGACGCTGGGTTGTGGGGACCCTAGCGGGCTCGAGGTTGGGTTGGGTTACTGACCCCACATGGACGCTGGGTTGTGGGGACCCTAGCGGGCTCGAGGTTGGGTTGGGTTACTGACCCCACATGGCTCACCACACACGACGCCGGCGAAGCCGGCTAGCCTAGCGTGGCCCGCCCGGCCAGAGTCGGGTGCGGGCGAAGCCCGCAACCGACGCTGGGTTGTGGGGACCCTAGCGGGCTCGAGGTTGGGTTGGGTTACTGACCCCACATGGCTCACCACACACGACGCCGGCGAAGCCGGCTAGCCTAGCGTGGCCCGCCCGGCCAGAGTCGGGTGCGGGCGAAGCCCGCAACCGACGCTGGGTTGTGGGGACCCTAGCGGGCTCGAGGTTGGGTTGGGTTACTGACCCCACATGGCTCACCACACACGACGCCGGCGAAGCCGGCTAGCCTAGCGTGGCCCGCCCGGCAGAGTCGGGTGCGGGCGAAGCCCGCAACCGACGCTGGGTTGTGGGGACCCTAGCGGGCTCGAGGTTGGGTTGGGTTACTGACCCCACATGGCTCACCACACACGACGCCGGCGAAGCCGGCTAGCCTAGCGTGGCCCACCATGCCAGAGTCGGGTGCGGGCGAAGCCCGCAACCGACGCTGGGTTGTGGGGACCCTAGCGGGCTCGAGGTTGGGTTGGGTTACTGACCCCACATGGCTCACCACACACGACGCCGGCGAAGCCGGCTAGCCTTGCGTGGCCCGCCCGGCCAGAGTCGGGTGCGGGCGAAGCCCGCAACCGACGCTGGGTTGTGGGGACCCTAGCGGGCTCGAGGTTGTGTTGGGTTACTGACCCCACATGGCTCACCACACACGACGCCGGCGAAGCCGGGTAGCCTAGCGTGGCCCGCCCGGCCAGAGTCGGGTGCGGGCGAAGCCCGCAACCGACGCTGGGTTGTGGGGACCCTAGCGGGCTCGAGGTTGTGTTGGGTTACTGACCCCACATGGCTCACCACACACGACGCCGGCGAAGCCGGGTAGCCTAGCGTGGCCCGCCCGGCCAGAGTCGGGTGCGGGCGAAGCCCGCAACCGACGCTGGGATGTGGGGACCCTAGCGGGCTCGAGGTTGTGTTGGGTTACTGACCCCACATGGCTCACCACACACGACGCCGGCGAAGCCGGCTATCCTAGCGTGGCCCGCCCGGCCAGAGTCGGGTGCGGGCGAAGCCCGCAACCGACGCTGGGTTGTGGGGACCCTAGCGGGCTCGAGGTTGTGTTGGGTTACTGACCCCACATGGCTCACCACACACGACGCCGGCGAAGCCGGCTAGCCTAGCGTGGCCCGCCCGGCAGAGTCGGGTGCGGGCGAAGCCCGCAACCGACGCTGGGTTGTGGGGACCCTAGCGGGCTCGAGGTTGGGTTGGGTTACTGACCCCACATGGCTCACCACACACGACGCCGGCGAAGCCGGCTAGCCTAGCGTGGCCCGCCCGGCCAGAGTCGGGTGCAGGCGAAGCCCGCAACCGACGCTGGGTTGTGGGGACCCTAGCGGGCTCGAGGTTGGGTTGGGTTACTGACCCCACATGGCTCACCACACACGACGCCGGCGAAGCCGGCTAGCCTAGCGTGGCCCGCCCGGCCAGAGTCGGGTGCGGGCGAAGCCCGCAACCGACGCTGGGTTGTGGGGACCCTAGCGGGCTCGAGGTTGGGTTGGGTTACTGACCCCACATGGACGCTGGGTTGTGGGGACCCTAGCGGGCTCGAGGTTGGGTTGGGTTACTGACCCCACATGGCTCACCACACACGACGCCGGCGAAGCCGGCTAGCCTAGCGTGGCCCGCCCGGCCAGAGTCGGGTGCGGGCGAAGCCCGCAACCGACGCTGGGTTGTGGGGACCCTAGCGGGCTCGAGGTTGTGTTGGGTTACTGACCCACATGGCTCACCACGCACGACGCCGGCGAAGCCGGCTAGCCTAGCGTGGCCCGCCCGGCCAGAGTCGGGTGCGGGCGAAGCCCGCAACCGACGCTGGGTTGTGGGGACCCTAGCGGGCTCGAGGTTGGGTTGGGTTACTGACCCCACATGGCTCACCACACACGACGCCGGCGAAGCCGGCTAGCCTAGCGTGGCCCGCCCGGCCAGAGTCGGGTGCGGGCGAAGCCCGCAACCGACGCTGGGATGTGGGGACCCTAGCGGGCTCGAGGTTGGGTTGGGTTACTGACCCCACATGGCTCACCACACACGACGCCGGCGAAGCCGGCTATCCTAGCGTGGCCCGCCCGGCCAGAGTCGGGTGCGGGCGAAGCCCGCAACCGACGCTGGGTTGTGGGGACCCTAGCGGGCTCGAGGTTGTGTTGGGTTACTGACCCCACATGGCTCACCACACACGACGCCGGCGAAGCCGGCTAGCCTAGCGTGGCCCGCCCGGCAGAGTCGGGTGCGGGCGAAGCCCGCAACCGACGCTGGGTTGTGGGGACCCTAGCGGGCTCGAGGTTGGGTTGGGTTACTGACCCCACATGGCTCACCACACACGACGCCGGCGAAGCCGGCTAGCCTAGCGTGGCCCGCCCGGCCAGAGTCGGGTGCAGGCGAAGCCCGCAACCGACGCTGGGTTGTGGGGACCCTAGCGGGCTCGAGGTTGGGTTGGGTTACTGACCCCACATGGCTCACCACACACGACGCCGGCGAAGCCGGCTAGCCTAGCGTGGCCCGCCCGGCCAGAGTCGGGTGCGGGCGAAGCCCGCAACCGACGCTGGGTTGTGGGGACCCTAGCGGGCTCGAGGTTGGGTTGGGTTACTGACCCCACATGGACGCTGGGTTGTGGGGACCCTAGCGGGCTCGAGGTTGGGTTGGGTTACTGACCCCACATGGCTCACCACACACGACGCCGGCGAAGCCGGCTAGCCTAGCGTGGCCCGCCCGGCCAGAGTCGGGTGCGGGCGAAGCCCGCAACCGACGCTGGGTTGTGGGGACCCTAGCGGGCTCGAGGTTGTGTTGGGTTACTGACCCACATGGCTCACCACGCACGACGCCGGCGAAGCCGGCTAGCCTAGCGTGGCCCGCCCGGCCAGAGTCGGGTGCGGGCGAAGCCCGCAACCGACGCTGGGTTGTGGGGACCCTAGCGGGCTCGAGGTTGGGTTGGGTTACTGACCCCACATGGCTCACCACACACGACGCCGGCGAAGCCGGCTAGCCTAGCGTGGCCCGCCCGGCCAGAGTCGGGTGCGGGCGAAGCCCGCAACCGACGCTGGGTTGTGGGGACCCTAGCGGGCTCGAGGTTGGGTTGGGTTACTGACCCCACATGGCTCACCACACACGACGCCGGCGAAGCCGGCTAGCCTAGCGTGGCCCGCCCGGCAGAGTCGGGTGCGGGCGAAGCCCGCAACCGACGCTGGGTTGTGGGGACCCTAGCGGGCTCGAGGTTGGGTTGGGTTACTGACCCCACATGGCTCACCACACACGACGCCGGCGAAGCCGGCTAGCCTAGCGTGGCCCGCCCGGCCAGAGTCGGGTGCAGGCGAAGCCCGCAACCGACGCTGGGTTGTGGGGACCCTAGCGGGCTCGAGGTTGGGTTGGGTTACTGACCCCACATGGCTCACCACACACGACGCCGGCGAAGCCGGCTAGCCTAGCGTGGCCCGCCCGGCCAGAGTCGGGTGCGGGCGAAGCCCGCAACCGACGCTGGGTTGTGGGGACCCTAGCGGGCTCGAGGTTGGGTTGGGTTACTGACCCCACATGGACGCTGGGTTGTGGGGACCCTAGCGGGCTCGAGGTTGGGTTGGGTTACTGACCCCACATGGCTCACCACACACGACGCCGGCGAAGCCGGCTAGCCTAGCGTGGCCCGCCCGGCCAGAGTCGGGTGCGGGCGAAGCCCGCAACCGACGCTGGGTTGTGGGGACCCTAGCGGGCTCGAGGTTGTGTTGGGTTACTGACCCACATGGCTCACCACACACGACGCCGGCGAAGCCGGCTAGCCTAGCGTGGCCCGCCCGGCCAGAGTCGGGTGCGGGCGAAGCCCGCAACCGACGCTGGGTTGTGGGGACGCTAGCGGGCTCGAGGTTGGGTTGGGTTACTGACCCCACATGGCTCACCACACACGACGCCGGCGAAGCCGGCTAGCCTAGCGTGGCCCGCCCGGCCAGAGTCGGGTGCGGGCGAAGCCCGCAACCGACGCTGGTAGTTGAGTAAAGGTGGTGGGCTCATGATCATCGATTTCGCGCCAACTTCGCCTAGAGACGTTCGTTTTTAGTATTGTTCCTGATTCCACCACCCTTACTCATCCATACATGCAGTCAGGGGTGTGCGCAAACTAAATCCGAAATTTTTCAAAATCGTAATTCCTATTTAAGAAAGAGCCGTCATAAATCGTAAACCGTAATAGTTTCCAGATTTAGTGTGCTATTTCAGCACAAGTTGAACATTTTTCTTGTCGAGCCTCTTTTTTTATTTTGTTTCCCTTTCTAGTTAAATGCCCTTCAAATAAAACTTCACACGTTCTAAGAATTGCAGAAATTAGTCATAAAATAATGGAAATTAGCGGCAAATCCAGAAAATTAGTAGAGAAATACGGAAATGCACAGACTTACGAAATTGAACGGGGTGGGAATTGCGTGATTATGAGGGCCACGGAAGGGCATCACGGCACGGTGGTTTCGATCAGGCACTCAGCATCGATCAATATTATCGATCTTTTGAGCAGTGATATCGGTTTTCTCTCACACGGGAAGGGCCTGAAGCGTATGCCTGAACGGGAGGAGCGAGTCATATAAGAAGAATTCCCACCCCCAAATTAGTACAAAAACGTGTTCCTTTTTTGCCAAGTCGTTAATCCCAAGGAGTAGGGGGTCCTTGAAGCTACAATGGAATCGGCGCTTCCCGAGTTCTGGGTTGCCCTGTGCGACCGCGATTCATCTGCCGGCAAGCGGCTTGGAGCGCAGGGGGTAGTGATGTTGCTTGATGCGAGGGATGTCGGAGGTTCGATTCTTCTGCGCTGCTGCATTTTTGCATCTTAACTGATGGGTTGAAATTTGAGGGATCTTGACGTCTATACTATTTTCAGACGTTTTCAGTCATTTTTTCAGTTGTATACTGTGGAAAGTAACTTCCTTGCGACTTGTTTATTACTGACCGGTTTCTCAACTCAAAGGCAATGAAGAAGCTATTCAGCATAATGATGTATAAACGTTCAACACGAGTGATACACAGGTACAAGGTGCATGAAGCAACACTGGTCGAAATACGGACAGCGTATAAAAGCTACAAGCTCCTCAGTTTGCTTCCTTACATGGACCAATTAAGTCGGGGAAAGCCATCCTGCTCGGGTTTCCAAAGAGACTAGGATGTGACGTAGCCAGCCTTGAACCAAGCAAATGCAACCAGGTTTTCCACGTGAGGATGGCACAGAATTCGGTACACTGGCGAAATGACCTTCAATATCATTATAACAGATCCGTTCTTCTTCAGATTCCCGAAACTTCGACACTTACCTTCAAGATGTTGTCTCTTTTTTGCAGGTCATAACGAAGGTCGTGCACAAAGACCGTAATGCAACTGAAGAAGCTCACGTCGGTCGGCTGAATCTGGCCGGTTCACCCGAAGGTACAGTACCGTACACGTCTTTTGAACAGACGCCGCAAAACCGCGATTTTGCGGTTTTTGCGTCTTTTTGACAAAACTTGCCCAAGGCCTTTGTCATACCATCGCTCACCCCGAGTGACGCCTAATGATATGCACCCATATTTATTCCATCGCGCCGCCCGATCGATATGGAAGCATATCATTAGGCGTCGCTCGGTGTGAGCGATGGTATGGCAATGGCCTAAATGTCACCTAATTGAAAAACCAAGAGCGTATTTGAGTTCTATCGTTTGGTATACATATTTCTTCGTATGGAGGAAAATGTTCAAAATTGAAAACTTGCGCTCTATTGCGAAGGGCGGTCGCGACGAGTTGTCGGTCGCGAACCGTCGAAAACCGTTGCATGCTCACAGTTCCTCTAATTTGAGCTTCATAGAGAAATCGTTGGTACCGTTCGATTTGTCTCTTTGAGATCTACATAGGAATGTAGTTCTATAAGGAAGATCACACCTTCTACAAGGTGATCGTCGGCGACTTCAACGCCAGGAGCGGACCACGAAGGTCACTGGAAGAACTCCACATCGGAACCCACGGTTTGGAGTGGAACGAGCAAGGTGAAAGGCTGTCTGAGTTTATCATGTCGACCGAGACCATCCATGCAAACTCACAGTCCCAGAAGCCTCCCTCCCTACGATGGACCTGAGAATCCCCCGGTGGCCAGTTCCACAACGAGATCGACCACATCATCTTCAATCGCAAGTATTGCCTGACCGATGTCTTCGTTGTCCCCAAGTTCTACACGGGATCGGACCACCGCCTCCTTCGCGCGAGGTTCCGCTTTTCGCGTCAAGGAGAGAAGGCCGCGAAGTTCAAGAAGAGGAATCCCAGAACGACCATCAACTGGGATCTCTACACCTCTCTTGTCGGCCTTTGGGAAGATGCCGTCATGGACAACGTCGACGAGGAATACGATCACTTCGTGCACCATCTCCACGATAGTGCTAAGCTTGAAGACCACCAAAAGACGCCTGTCTCCGGAAACTCTCGAGCTGATACGCCAGCGTGGAACAGCACGAGCGTCAGGCAACTACCAACTGACGTCCGAGCTTGCGAAGCTATGCAGAGCAGCGATAAAGGAGGATCTTAAGGAGAAAAGGGCGGTAGTGTTGGCTGAAGCTGCAGAGGCAGGGCTGAGCATCCGTAATGGCCGCCGGAACTTCGCCAACTTTAAGACCAAGATGACCGCTCTCCGACGTCCTGACGGAACCGTCACCTCTTCCAGAAGGACCATGGAGAAGGTCATCCACTCTTCTACTCCGATCTCTTCGATAGCCACGTCCACCTGCCCCCACGCCACCTTCCGCAGGATGGATACGTCGTCCCCTCTGTTCTCCCTTCCGAGATCCGACACGCCATCTCGTCGGTGAAGAAACCTACAGCACTCGGTCCCGACAGGATCAGACGAACACCTGAAGAATCTCCCGCCAGCGCTCATCAACACCCTGGCGCGGCTCTTCTCGCGCTATCTGTGGGAGTGCAAGGTTCCATCTCAGTGGAAGACCAGCAGAACCGCCTTGCTGTACAAGAAGGGAGACGTGCACGACATTGGCAACTATCGCCCGATCTGCCTGCTATCCGTAGTCTACAAGCTGTTCACTCGAGTGCTCCTGAATAGGATTAGCAGAACGCTGGACGAAGGACAGCCATGCCAGCAAGCACGATTTCGGAGAGGATTCAGCACTATCGACCACATATGTACACACCATTACGAAGCTCATCGAAGTGTCGCGAGAGTTAAAGCTGCCGCTGTGCCTTACGTTCATCGACCTGAAGAAGGCATTCGACTCCGTCGAAACTGAAGCGGTCATCGACGCCCTGCTCACCCAGGGCGTTCCTACTCAGTACATCAGAGTCCTTCGAGAGCTGTACAGTGGATTCACGACCAAGATCTCACCATTCTACAACGACGTCTTCATCGACGCCAAGAGAGGGGTTCGGCAGTGGGATACCATATCCCCGAAGCTCTTCAGCGCCACCCTCGAAAACGTCAGGCGCGAACTAGAATGGGAAGACATGGGAGTGAAGGTCGACGGCCGGCAACTACATCATCTTCGCTTCGCTGACGACATCGTGCTCATGACACCGAGCATCAGCCAGGCGGAGCGAATGCTGGCCGACTTCGATCGTGTATGTGAGAACGTTGGACTGCAGCTGAATCTTACGAAGACGATGTTCATAAGGAACGGACAAGTTTCTGATGCCCCATTCTCGCTCAACGGAACGAACATCTCCGAATGCTCCAGCTACGTGTATCTGGGTCGCGAAGTCAATATGGCCAACGACCTAGAGCCGGAGCTGAGCAGGAGGAAACGAGCGGCTTGGGGAGCTTTCAAGAGCGTCGAAGAAGTCGCTAAGAAGACGAAGAACGTCCGAGTCCGTGCTTACCTATTCGACTCTACCGTTCTTCCTGCCCTAACATACGCCTCAGAGACCTGGGCTATACGAAGGCAGGATGAACACGCGATCAGCGTCGCGCAGCGTGGAATCGAGAGGACGATCTCAGAGTGACACGTTTCACGCAAGTGAGAGAAGGTCTCCGGAGTTTCGAGCTTCCTCGACGTTCGAAGATCAAAGACGCTGTCGCATGGCATGAGCCAAGTCAGCGAAAATTAGGTGGACCGGCCGCGTAATGAGCTTCGCTAGAGGAGAGCCGTCACCGACTGGATTCCGCGGGATGTCAAGAGAACACCAGGATGCCCACCAACGCGTTGGTCGGACTTCTTCTGAAAGCCCTGAACGACCGCTATAACGCTCTTCGTGTCCCTCGAACGAGGAGGATCCATTGAAGCACTCTGGCACGCGACAGGTACGAATGGAGACGCTGCTGGCGCCCGCTCGAGCAAGTCGACGATCAACGGGACGACAGGTGATACAGGTGACAGGTGAACTGCTGATTATTGATTGTAATAAAATGTAAGTGTCTCTATGGTGGCCTTATACTTTTGAAACAGTTTAAAACCAATAATTTCTTCTTAAAAAGTTTTGTATCCAATAGAGGTATCTGATTCTATTTGTGGTGTGGTTTTCAACCACGGGGAATTCAGTGGAATAAACTCCTTACCGCGAAATGTCGTAAAAAAAGCCAAAATTTACAAAATTAGGGGTGGCATTATACTCTTGAAACGCACTGTATATCACGAAAGGGCAGTACGACAAATTCACTACTAGTCTTACTAACGCCGGGTAGGAGCTGAATCGCTTCACTTAGACGATGGAGCATCGCGTGAGTTCGTCTTCACCTTTCTGGATTTTCGCATTGTGTTTCTGGCTTTAGGTCGAAAAAGCTAGCGTGGGTAAAGCGCTTGATCGGGTAAGTTGCAAAGATAACATCTCGAAACGTTTTTAAGCCTCTGAAGACGACGAGGCTGTCGAAACGTCAGGCCAATACATGGATCCACCCAATAACCTCGTGCCACAGGAATATTATAAACATTGTCATCACCCATTACACCATCTTTAGGCGTCTGAACACGATAGAACGTCGGAAGGTCAGGCGCTACTGAGTGAAGACGTCCACCTAAAAACCTCGCGTAGCACAATATAGTACTAACAAATATGCTTATATGTATTTATATGCCCGGCAAAACCAGGGTTTGATCACTTTTGATTTCATCTTGTTGAGCCGGTAACCAAGATTGTCATCAACTTCATTTGGTTCGGCCTGGGTTTCGGCTAGTTAACCTTCGTCAAAGACTGCGAGTGCGGCCAAATACTATTTCGTCTTACAGGGTACGATTTCTAAGGAGTCATAAAGACAAGATCCCACGCGACATTGCGAAAGGACGACAGACCTTGGGGGTGAATGCCGAGCAGAACCACCAATCGGCAGCCCGTCCAGTTTCGCTGGAATAGGTGGGCTGGCTGCGTGTCACGGTGCTCGGCTCGCGATCTGTAGACGAGCTGCTTGTCCCGCTCGGCGAACTTCGCCGGTCCGCTTGGTTTTTCTCGCTGTCTCACTCCCTTTGGCCTGAGGGAGGCTGCTGCTGCTGCAGCGGATCGATACCCTGCTTTTGCTTGCACGCCGCCTCGCGCTCCCTCTCCTCCCCCCCCCCCCCTTCTCCCCCTTGCTCTCCTTCATTCCTTCCTTTCTTGCTCGCTGTGTTTTTTTCGGATGTCCTCCCTCTTTGCCAGTCCTCGCCCTGCTTCAAAAGTCCTGCCTTTGGCTATGTCGGTTCGAGGAAATGAGGCGCCTTGTTGATCCGACTGGCGCTGGCCATTGCTTCCAATAGTTTTCACGGAAAAACGCTGTTCTTGCGCGGGGACACCAACTCTACTTCCGTGAAACACCTTGGTATCCAGAAACAACTATCGTCCCATCTACAATGCACTGGTTGAGCAGATGTACAGTGATGGACGACCTGATACAGACACCGACAGACACAGATATCGGGTTGGAGAAAACCAACGAAACCGTGGAACACATTGTCATACCTCTGAGTATTAGGGGGGGGGGGGGCAAAAGTAATAAGACAAAATGAAAATTTTTTTTTATTTCCTTATAACTCAATTACAACTCAACGATGCTGAGGAATGTATTTGCCATTAAGGGCAATGACCTTGCTGCCATCGCTCAGCCAACTTCCCGATCCCATCCTTCCAGAACTGCTTGAGCCTGGTGTTGATCAACTGCTCGATATGGTTGTCAAGGACTGCTTGGGTTCTTGTGTCCCTTCCGACTAGGAAGTACTGTAGGCTCAGGTAGTAGTGGTAGTTGCATGGAGAAATGTCCAGCGAATACGGTGGGTGAGGCATGTGAACGTAGCCCAGCTGGCCAAGCTTATCCGTGCTTACTTGTTCCCGATGGGGTGCGGCGTTGTCGAAGAGGAGAACCGTCTTGAAGCGCTGCGAATGAATAAGAGCGAGTCGCCGGCCCATCTCCTCTATTTCGTTCACCATGGCCTTGGAGTTCATCGCGGTGCTCTTGGGAGACAGCCTCCGGTAAACCGATCCATGGGCGCAGACCCAAAAGCTCCAAAGATGCTTCTCGCCGTGAACATCTCGCCGAACGAAGGTCGGTAACAATTCACCAGGCCTCACCCAGACTCGCTGCTTGGCAGGGTTAAGGTAGAAGACGTACTTCTCATCCTGCGTGAATATTGAGCCCAGGCTGCTTGGGGTTGGGAATTGGGGGAGATTTGCGCGACACAGGTCGACTCGTCAGACTGGGGTTTCGGCATGAGACAGGGTGGGGTTTTTCGCATGCTTCTGGAAAGGGCGGAAGTGGTAACTTCTCAGATGGGCTTTAGTAAGTAGCATACAAACATACAAATACAACAAGTACGAATCCAGACACCAGCCACGAGATATATGGACACGGCATGGGGTGTCTCATTACTTTTGCCCCCCCCCCCCTAATAGTACACTCTGAGAAGGATGAGGACGTCGTTTGTTTGACTGGGCTAGTTCACTCTTTTTCGCGCCCTCATTAGTTTTCTAGAAGAAGGAAGCTGAGTAGTGTGTGACTTTGTTCAATGTTACTTTCGAATATATAATAAAGAGTAGTGCTAAGACATTACGGTCAATAAGCTTTCACATATTCATATCCTATGTGGACATGTATCAAAGCTTCCAAACTGCCGAACTTTTGCTAATGAATGGTGAATTCGTCTCCTTTGCTGTGTTGCTTAACACAGGGCGCAGCAAACTGCGCATGATTGGTGAAACTGCTTTGACAACCTAAACAGGAGATAGTAGCATCTCTGCCTTCTTTCCCTCCTAGAGGTCATCACTGGTGCGGCATTTCTGTTGTTGTGGACTTTCTCAACAAATTTTAAAACAAGATTCATCTAAATTCTTCATCAAGCGAATCATATCTTTATATTGTGTATGACCGAAGACTCTAATTTTCTTTATGAAATTCCTGTAACTGAAGCTGCGCAGCACATTTGCAAGAGGTATCATGTCCAAATGCAGGACTCGGTTCCCCTATTTGTTCTCATGACTACAGGGAAGATTTTGGAATTGAGAATGAAATCGTCGTGAACCCACAATATCTGTATCGGAAAACCGGCCAGAAAGTTAGGAGATTTTAAAAAATCGACAGAAATTAAACATTTTGTTAAGTGATTCGGGCTTTTCGAAAAATATACCTAGAATGTCCTCGAATGTTGAGAATCTTAATAAGCGTAGAATAGCAAAATCCGACACCAATTTTGCGCCCGCCTAATAGAAGGTGGAAGGACGTCATTGAGACAGGTGTCGCCAAAGTCAGCAATACGGCGTAAGCCCTAATTCATGCTTGCGACGCTGGGCGGCGTGGCACGATGGTCGAGATAGATATCGATCGGGCGGCGCGAAAAATCGATATCCATGGCGCTCATGGTGCCGCGCCGCGTGGCGGCGCCAGTATAAATTAGGGCTAACACACTAACGGGATATCCGTTGGATGTTTTCTGATTGCATGTTGGATTTGGTTGGCCTCGTGCAAACTGACTATGAGTTCGTGTGTAGGGCCGCAGCTGATGCTTTCACCCATTGCGCCACACGTACTATTAATTTTCGAATTTTCGAAGAACAACCACTAGAGTGCGAGACCTTCCACGATAACGATAAATGTAAGGGCCAGCGTTAATCAAACCCTTTGTGAATACGGCACGCACTATAATGGGTCGAGGAAAAGGATTGACCAAAATTTATTTGTCTCAGGAAGAATCATAATTTCATAACAGCACGAATTTGGTCAATTACATAGCCTCACTAATGCATGTGCCTAACGATCCAGCGGTTCTACGACTTCCTTGCCCCAGAATCGGCCGCTGCGAGCGGAAAGAGAAGATGACCTCAAGCCCCGTCTGATCATTTAACTCCATTTCGCGATGGTGATCTCCAAAGCGTGCAATATGTGGTAGTGAGGATCCAGGCCAGGAAAATAAGGAACATGGGGCAGTGCTTCCCATTCTTCTGGCCGCTCAGCTCGGTGACGTGGGAATGAACGTTGTCGTAGGTCTTGTTTCAAACGTTTCCGGCAAGTTGCGCCACATCATGTGAAGTTGGGCAGTGTAAGATTAGGCCGTTACTGTAGTTTCAGCAAAAAAAGAGCTCAATGTAGAGCATTCCCTTAGAGTCAAGGCAGCAACAAGGTAAGTTCGTCTCCTATGTAGTGATAGTCATCTTCGGATTCAGTGCACGTGGTTCGTCGCAGTCAGACTCACGAGGTGTCATGTATGGTTGGCAAGAGGTAACCTTCGTCCCCACTGACCACAAGGTCACTTTAGTGTTGGCGAAGAAGCAACAACTCACAAGCACTAATCTTGAGCGTTTTGCTCGTATCACGTAGCTCTTGGAGCACCCGATTCGAAAGACTTTTGCGGTGAACAATGTGACGAAGATGGCTGTCTATCCTCTATGTAGTCGCACTCAGGTATCTGTCGGTGTCTGTATCAGGTCGTTCATCACTGCACATCTGCTCAATCAGTACATTGTAAATGGCACGATAGTTGTTTCTGGATACCAAGGTGTTTCACGGAAGTAGAGTTGGTGTCCCAGCGCAAGAATAGCGTTTTACCGTGAAAACTATGGGAAGCCGTTTACATACGGACGTCAGAATTTCGAATGGCTTTGATTGGTGAAATTCTTGAGCAACTGTTGACAGTGGACCACAGTGAAGGTCTGTATTGTCCACAAGCTAAATGGGATCTAGCGAAGGCGCACGCAAAGCCTGCATCTATAGCCTCTAAACGCTGATATAGTATGATGTCGCCTTAAAATTCTGAGACACCGTACAAAGCTTATCAACTCCTAACGCATTAAATTCAGCGTTCTTATTCGATTCGGTTAAATGGACGTTGTCATCATCTGATATGTGCAAAACCTTCGACGTAGGAGCAGACAGAAAACAGGAACAGCAAAAAATTTACAAATGTTGGTGTGCGATAAGGAACATTTAATGAAGCAAATTGTTAGGACTAACCAGGGAAGGCTCTCACAAGGAGAGCCTCCAAGCTGGCGGTGAGCTTTTGCGATGCAATTCTACAGGATATAGGGTCCCGCGTGGGAAGTCCAAAAGCATAGTTGCTTTTTTCGGAATGCTCTTCTGCAGTTGAAAAAAAGCGTGTGGATGCGTGAGCGCGAAGTTAATGACGCCCTCCTGCCACTCGGCCCAATGTGGTCGGTTGGCGTAGTGGTAGCGTTGTAACTTCAAGGAGCATGGTCGTGGGTTCAATTACCCCTTGCGCAGGTGTTTTTGCATTTGGCGATTGGATATCGCCAGTGGGACCCTTTGTCCCCATTTCCAACACATTTTTGAACAAAAACACGGCAACAAATGGCGTTTACGTTCATCGTGCTCTTTGAAAAGTGAGAATTTGACTTCCAGGTTAAGCAAGACTAAAACTGATGCCAGATTCGTGATCAGCACCCAAGCATCCTCCGCGCACAAAGTTTGGACGAAATTGGCGCATCCTACCTCACCACCCTCACTTACTCACATCTTCTCTAACCTGTGATAAGAAAACGGGAAATCCAGAAACCGTTGTCAGATTCATGATCAGCACTTCAAGTAACACCCGCAACCGAAGTATGAATAACTATTTTTTCGACCTCGCTAGTACAGTGCATGCGCAACTTTTGATTTTCGAGCAGTCAAGCTGTTTCAAGATGAGGTGTTGTTGACAACAAATTCTATTATATTCTTTACATGGATGGAGTCAAAAACGTAGTCAACATCTGGTAAGAATAACTGATGATGTACCTACCTTCTTCAACAATGATGGAGGATTGCAGAAAACCATGCAAGCGAAATACACTGCTCACAAACTGAACATCTACGCTTCTATCTACCACCCGTTCAAAAAAGGCACCGTAGTAGCACCGATATTTTACTTTCTGTAGTCTTCCACCGCTTAACGCATTCAATTGGTTTCCACCTCGAGTGGCTCCGCACCTCAATGACCGCCCTTTTTGACAAGGACGACCATGATGCAAAGAGGCCACCGGAGGAGGCTCGGGTGAGGGTGGTGAGGTCGGAAGCATCAATACCGCCCAAACTTTGTGCGCGGAGGATACTTGGGTGCTGATCACGAATCTGGCATTAGTTTTTGTCTTGCTTAACCTGGAAGTCAAAAATTTTCAACTTTCCATTTTCAAAAAGCTTTTGAACGTAAACGACATTTGTTGCCGTGTTTTTGATAGGATAAAGGATCCCACTGAAGATAAATCCCAATTGCAAAAAACGCCAGCTTAAGGAGAATCGAATCCACGACTATGCTCCTTGAAGCTACAGAGTGCGTAAAAAGTATTGACGCACCAAGCGTAAGCCTTAGAAATGACAACACGTTATAAAATTTAACAAGTTTGTATACGAAATGTCGACAATGATATAGCGAACAGAACATCATCGCCTGTATTTTATATGGGCTTCCTTGCTGCGAATGCAGGAGCGAAGACACCGAGGAAAGGCATCGACGGTGCGCCGCAAATAGTCCACGTCGATTTCGTTCCATGCCTTGACCTTCAGTGACTTGATACTTTTGTGCATTCAACTTGTAAAAGTGTTATATACTGTTCAAGGACCACCAAAGTGCTAATTCTGGCGGAAGGCTCGCTGCAAGGTAGGCGCATCCGGCCAGTATCATGGTTTGTGCATTCATCACAAGCGTTTCTCGTTTTCGTGGATACAGGAGCGAAGATAAAACAGTAGAACTATTTGTATTGATGTCATAAAGAAGCAACTGGTTCCTTGGCTCAAATCCCACCTCGAGAGAAAGCCGTAGAGTCGAAGATTGTTCAGGAGTGGTGCCGCGTCAACTTGGAGGACTTCATTCCGGCATAGGAATGACCTCTGTAAAGACCGGATTTGAATTCGCTGAGTTACTGTATATGGGAAGTTTTGGAGAACAAGGCTTGCGCTACTCCCCACAAAAGTATGAAGTCAGTGAAGGATGATCTGGTCAAAGCATGGAACGAAATCGACGTGAACTACTTGCGGCGCACTGTCGATGCCTTTCCTCGGCGTCTTTGCCCCTGCATTCGCAGCAAAAAAGCCCATATAAATACAAGTGATGCTATTCTGTTTGCTAGATCATTGTCGACATTTTTTATATGAACTTGTTAAATTTTATAATGTGTTGTCATTTCTAACGTTTACGTTGAGTGCGCCAATACTTTTTACGCACCTTGTACAACACTACCACTACACCAACCGACAACATTGGGTTGGGTAGCAGCAGGGCGTCATGAGCTTCGCGCTCACGCGTCCACACGCTTTTTTCGACTACAGAAGAGCATTCCGAAAAGAGTAACTATGGTTTTGGACTCCCCACACGGAACCTTACATCCTGAAAAAATTGCCTCGCAAAAGCTCACCGCCAGTTTGGAGGCTCTCCTTGTCATTCGTAGGTCTGAGTAGAAAAACATGTTTCGTTTTTGCTGAGTCCCTGAACCAAAAGAGCTAAGGTTCGAAGGAGTATCGCACCGTCAGCGCGTGCGTTGGCGTATGAGACTTGGCCAAGGGCTTTGCGGCAAGCGAATCGGTGGCTCAGCAGGGTTCGACGCTGCTTCGCAGGTGGTAGGCCAGATATTCGAAACCCGTGCTATCCACCATTTTTGCACTTTTTAATGACCGCTGCCTCCTTTACCAATTTGCTTCATACACATCTTCTTCACATTTGTTTCCTTCTAAATTGTCAAAATGGTCAGATTCGTGATCAACACTCCAGATAACCCCTATAGACAACGTTTGGACGAAAACGGTAACCATGACCTTACCACTGGTCACCCATACCTACTGTAAGTTACTGCACTCCAGCGTAATACCAAAAAACGGATGTCAGATTCGTGATCAGCACCCCAAATAACCCTCCTGGGCTAGGTTTGGCGAAACAATTTTTTCGACCTCTCCTCGACCTCTGAAGTCGTGAAACTACAATAGTGCCTTAATTGCGGTTTAAATCAGCTTACTTTCAACACATCTCTTACACATTTATTTCACTCTGAATTGTCAAATAAGGGTTCACTTTGAGCTGTGCTTCATTCACCTCCTTTTGTATTATACAACGTTTTGGGTTTTTCAGTGAATGCTAGACAGTGACCTCACAGCAGGTCTCGAGGTCATAATCGCCGATTTTGCCCAAACTTCTCCCGGGGGTGTATTTGGCGTGCTGATCACGAATCTGACATCTGTTTTTTTTTTGTCGGTATTACGGTGGAGTGACTAATGCTAAGGTCAGGGTCACCGTTTTCGACCAACTTTGTCTATAGGGATTATCTGGAGTGTTGATAACGAATCTGACCATTTTGACAATTTAGAGTGAAATGGACGTGCAGGAAGCAAATTGGTAAAGAAGGCAGCGGTCATGAAAAGTGCAAAAACGGTGCATAGCATGGGAGATGAACATCTGACCCAGCACCTGTGAAGCGGAATCTCAGCCTGCTGAGCCACCCATTCGCTTGCCGCAAAGCCTTTTGCCACGTCCCATACGTCAACGCGCGCACGTATGCACGTGGGCATGCGCTGACGGTGCGATACTGTACCCCACCTTCGAGGGCTCGTAGCACTATTGGTTCATTGGCTCAGCAAAAACGAACCATGTTTCTTCTACTCTATGAAGGGTGGAGATTCTCGCAGTAGTATCCATTTCCCCCGCTCAGACCTACGCCTGAGACCTGTCCTGGTTATGAGCGTTTGGTGGCGCTCTGACTTGCACTAGGAGTGTGTTGGCTCCTTTATGCTTACCTCTGCGAGCATGTTGGCTCGTCAAAAGGTTTATTGGAGGACCGTAGTAGTCAGTGGTAGAAATATGAGTCGATTTGAGCCCAATCGACACAGACACCGGCGTGGCCTCTTTCTATCATGCGAGGTCACCCCAAACAAACACTTATGAAGGACTTCTCGTCATGGAGTGGCAGATAAGCGCCCTTGGAGTGAGATGAAGGGGAGGAGCCGACAGTTCTGGCGGAATGCCAGAACACAGTGCAAGCGCCGCCAGTGGCATTTTCCTGTCTGGAATCTGCCCCTCAGCGATGACTCGGCGTGTTCGGGACGACCAGCCCCGTAATCTCTTAGGAGAACTCAGGGGCCAGATTCATCAACCGCTTACGGGCCGGTAACGATATATCGGCTGTCGTGTCTGTCTCCGTATCTCTGTATCTCTCTGTATCACATACTACGTAGGCCGGTATGGTCAATCCGCGGTATAATGATACCAGCGGTATCGCTAATGAATCTGGCCCTTGGACTCCGCTGGAGTGCGAGGGATCTCGCCACTACTTCGTCCTCTTGCAGATGTTTGCGACTCGATTTAGCACGGGGCGGGAGGGGTCTGGCGGCCGGCGGCGGCGGCGGCGGCCGTACTGTTGCCGCTGCCGCGACTTGCGCTCCTCTCGTCTCGTCGGCACCATCTCTCACCCACCTTGTCGCTCTCACTATTTTTCGCCCCTTTGGTTCTGCGCGCTGCTTTTCTTCGGAATCGTGTCTTCTCGGCTTCCCCGCTTCATCGTGTTGTGGAAAACGCCCGACTCGCGCATATCCGACCAACGTTCTGCGACGTACCAGCAGCCTCTCCACTTCTGCCTTCTAGTATGTGCGCCTGTGTTGCACGAGCAGCGTACGTTGGTGGCTCGAAGAGGTTGGGTGCTGAGGGTGCTGACCCACCCCCCACCCCCCCCCCCCTCGCCCCCAAACCACTCTCGACGTTGGCCGTGGCAGTGCCCTTGTGCTCTCGTATGGATGCGAAATGGATTTGCTGTTCTCGTCAGCTTCGATTGATGTTGCGACTTTGCTGCCCACCTAAACGCGCTCTGCTGACGGCCCGCCCAGTCCCAGCTTTACTTTTTTTTCTCTCCTAAGTTCCCCTGTCCTACGCTACTTGATTATATGGCGTACGTCTGTCTTCGCTTAGCTCACACTCAACTGTGGCGCGGCTTCCTTTCCTGGTTCCAGTGACATCAGTTTGCTAACTAAACGGTGGGCGATTCTCAGCAATTTTTCGTTAATGTGCAGGTGTTTCTGTGGTGGGTGGTTTTAGGAGTTCATGGGGTAATGAAAGCTGAAAGTAAAGTAACGGTTATGGCGGCACTTTTCGAGTTCAGACAATGATGCTGTGCAGCTTCAACCGGTGGTGAACTTTTCATTTTCATCCAATGCAATATTGTTGAGCATTTTTTGAAAGCTTTATTTTTAGTTTTCGAGGGCGATTAAAACTAGCGCCACTTTTTTATGAAGGCCTCACGATAAATAGTCGATTAGAAGGTTCATCAGAACCAGCTTGCTACGAGAACGAAAACATATAGGCAGCGAATACGTGAAGCTCGTTCGACGAATGGTTTATGAGAAATACACTAGGCTTGTTTGATGCGTTGACAGCTATCGTGGTATTCCACTTTCTCCTGGTACCTTTCTGATACCTGGTTGCTTTATTCGCAAGAACAGTACCTGAATGAGAAAGGTCTCTGCGACATCTCTCTATTTGAAATCAAACTCTCTTTGATGCGCTGTCTTTGTAAAAATGAGTTGTTGCAACGGAGCACTTCTGGAGCATGTTTATGGCACTCGTCTCTGCGCTCTGTGGCTCATGGGGGTGTGGGTGGGTCACCTTGCGTTCAGTGGTTATGAGCCTTTGTGAGAAGCCACGACAGGTCGAATTACACCTGTACTGGCTAACTTACATCTGAACTGCTAAGCACAGTTCACCCCTGAGGCGTACATGCGATTGCTGCATAACGTTTCTAATTTCGTGCAGTTTAAAGTGGTATATAGGGCTGTTTTATGCGGTGACCCCCTGAGCCACTTAGCGCCCTTGCCTGCCTGTCTGTCTGTCTGCCTCTGCACGCGTACGACAAGTGTTGCAGCACTGCGCGTAGTGATGGTCACAAGCAGTTGGAGCAGCACGAGCACGAGCTCAAGGTGGTGACCACCGCGCCGTCGTCGTCGTCTGCTAATGCCGCTGGCGGCGTGCTAATTGCTTCTCGGTCAGATTGGGGCGGTGGATTTGGCAGGCGCAATCGAATTACGACTCTCCTGAGTTGCCGCACATCCGGCCGCTTCGCCGAGCGTTATCACTCATCGCTCTTCTCTTCTTCGTTGGCATTCACGTCGCGTGGCGACGTCGTCCTTAGTTTAGTGAATGTGGTGCTAAGGCTGCTCACAAACGGGTGGGGGTAGTGTGGGGCGCTTCAAGGTTGTCGCCGTCATCGGACTTGATCACGCCGCGATATTTTCTACGAGTCGGGCCACATCAACTCTGTCCGGCTTGGTATCGAAGCACAGCTATGATCACCAACGCTTTCGCTCCTATGGTAACTGCCGAGAGGCTTAAACGCTTCCAGTCGTTTTGGAATACTGCAAGATCAACAACAACCTGCGTTTGCCTTCTAGTGAGCACCAGTGCGGTCCCGAACCAGACACAGCAGGTAGTCGATAAACGTGGGGATGAACATGGTCGTGGGAGATTGAGAAGGGGGGGGGGGGGGCTGAGTTCGAATGGTGTCCGAACCATTAGTCTTGTAAGTGCGCTGCTCTATACCAGACACAGCAGGTAGTCGATAAACGTGGGGATGAACATGGTCGTGGGAGATTGAGAAGGGGGGGGGGGGGCTGAGTTCGAATGGTGTCCGAACCATTAGTCTTGTAAGTGCGCTGCTCTATTTATCCAGCCGCGCACTTACAACTCCATGCTGGTTCTTTCTCCATCGGCTGTTGAAATGTTGCATAGCTTCTGTACTTCATCCTCACTACTTTGTTCCCCTAACTCCCTGACTCCTAGCCGTCAGAAGCAGTGTTCTGCCAGTAAACTTCTCACTATTAGGGAAAGCTGTTGAACCATTGCCTGGTGATAGGTGGAAGGACATTCCGGGGGGAGGGGTACACCTGCGACTCTCATTGAAGTCAATAAGTTCTCAGCACACTGCCTATTGCCATGCCACGTCCTTATGCCTCTCCTGACCCAGACGAGTGCGCATCGAGTGGCGGTAGGCAGAGTTGGTCGAATTTGTTGCAGGTTTTGTTTCATTCTGTCGTGTTATTTCACTTATACCCTGAACTAGAAATGCTGTTTTAGGCACCCAATTACCAATACTAGAGAACATGGTAGGCAGGTTGTGCTTAATGTTGTATGTTTTTATTTTAAATCTACAAAATTTAGATGAGAGTTCTACTTGGAGCCTCGTGATTAGATAACTTCTGGATAAGCAATGGTTTATCGAGTGTGGAGCCAATTGTTCACGTCTTCAAACAGACTGGCTAGGCATGAACATAATGACACCGAACTCTTACGCGCCGTGAGATCGACGCAGGGCGACTATAGGACTGTGGACGCTTTATTCCGTCGTGACGTCCTCTTTCATGGCTCGGCGTTCTCACACTATTCACCGTTGAAAAAGTGTCTGCTAGTGAGGAATCTGTGCCAGCTTCTTGTTCAACTCGTCAGCTTCTCACTCGCATGCGCTTCCGCTCAACAATTACTTGTTGGCCTTTGTCTGGCACTAATGTGCCGTTTTATTAAGTGTAACGATTTTCGTGGCTGAAATAGAAGGGAAAATGGAGACACGACGAAGGCGTTGCAAGAATTTTATTCATTCACTCCGACAAGTGCCTCGCGAGCAGGCGCTGTCCTGGGGCCCAGGCGATATTGGCATGGAGACCAGCGAGTGCCCTTCCATGTCCGTTGGACATCGCCTGCCCGTCTGCACGCCCACCCTTCTAGCTTTGTCTCCACATGTGTCTGCTTAGCCCGTTTAAGCTTTATACTTAATACGGTAGACATCGCTAGATGTGAGCAGCATTTTCTGCTAATCCCTGAAGCGCTGACCTGTTTCCGGCTTGAAAAAAAAAACGTTTTGGAAGGCCATCTGCGTTAAGCATTCCCGAAGCTCGTGTCAGCGATGTCTATAATCGTGATCGCTGAGAGGCTCGAACAATACTCACGCTGTCTCCGGAGAACAGCCATCGATCACCTCGAATTGGGCGGGCCCGGGTAATGTGTGTGGCGTCTTGGGAACGGGTTGCTCAGCGGCGCACACCTCTTTTCGAAATTTGATTACTTACCCGGCAACTCAGCATCTTCCTTGCTCGTGTCTCTTTCCAGTCCACCAGCGTGCGCGCCGCAATCCTGTCGTGCAGAAGTGTTTTCTGCAGACGACCACGAATCGCCGCACCACAAGCGGGCGGCGGAGCTCGTGAGCTCCTGTTCTCCGCTGACACTAGTACGGCGCCGTTGCCTCCGGCCTCCACACCTAGCAATGCGCCGCCGGTCTACCTAGAGTTTGCGGAGTTGCAATGGCCTTGCATTACGCTGTGCCCGACTGCTCTCATTCTCGCCGCTGGTGAGAGTCGTTTACGTCCGGTAGTGACCATTCGCCGCGAGTGTGCTTTTTGCGCCTCAAGAAGCAGGCGCGGTCTCGTCCATTCCTTCTTTCCCTCGTCATCACCTACCTATTACATTCTCGCGCATGCTTTGAATTGCTGCTGCAATGTTGCGGCTGGGCATGTAGAGATTTTAGCAGAGATAGCGCATAGGCGAGGGTGCTGCGGCACATTCGCTCTCGACCGAGCCAATCTCTCATTTCCCCGATCTGATGTCTCCACTCCTCTACAGGCAGCGTGTGAGTCAGATTCCAAACCGCGACATATTCTTCGTCAACGGCAACGATGTCGTTTGTCGACGCCCATGACAGTGATACCATGTTGGTTATCATTGCATGCGTCCTGCTAGTGGCATCGACAAGGAAGCCGTCAGTTGACTCATCTCTCCACGATTTCACTGCATCCTGATCCTTTGCGTTTATGGCAGATGTTCTAGTCTCTCGTTGGCATCAACGATGATGGTGTTTATAAATACGGAGGAAGTTAGCGGAAGCGGTGGGCACAAACCCGATTCATATTGTGCATTCCAAGTTTCGAGTGAAGTTTCCATAGAGCTTCTTCTCAAGACGTATGTAATTTGTTCTCCTCTGTAACCAACAATAGTTTTTAATTGCGAGATAGGTATTCGGGCTGTACGTTTTTCTGAGCTCCGGATTTTCGTGATTTTCAAAGGGTCGATTTCTTGGTGTTGGTTACACTCTGTTGAAGTCTGCTCGCCATCCGTTTTCCACAACGCGCTAATTCAAAGGCCTGTATTTTTGCTAGCGTTTCTCTGTTGGTGTTAATAACTCTCCTTCTACTGTTTCGTTCCCTTCTGACAAACAAGTGAGGTCTTTCTTGCCTAAGAAGCCTAGTCTAGTCTTAGTCGCGATGGCGAGAAACTGTAGGTGATCTCTTATCTTTCGTCGATTTGACGAGCCTTTCCTTAATGTCTCCTGATAAGCTTGGCTCGGCCTTGTGCAGCCTCCCGCACTCCCGCATCACTTCATAGGTGTTAATCTGTTCACGACTTCAAGTGTAGAGTAAATTGTCAAACCTTTCGTCAGCGGGGCATCTTATTCCCGATGCTGTTGCGGCCTTCGCCTACCGGGGCTCCCATTCCCCGTGATGTTTTTGCTTCCCACTCGCATCTAGCTGCGAAGAGCAACACGTCAGTGTTGACGTTGCCTGGTGATGATACGTTGTTTGAGGCATAACCGCAGGTCTGTAATTAAAAGCGACATGTGTGCCAGTTCCCCGGCTATCATCAGTGTCACCGATTCTTTAGTTCTTACAACGGCTAGCAATTAGTTCTGTTTGGTGATACCTCTGTTACGTTATCCAGACATAGCTTTAATCACCTATTCTAGGAGCCGTGCGATGCTGCTTTCATTAATTGGGATTGCGACGGCAACTGCTGTGTTCACTTGGTTTAGTTCTGTCATCGAACATCCTACATGCTCACTATCTGATGCTTCTTTTGAAAACTTCTAAAATTCGTGGTGACGTTAAACCCGAAGATGGATCCTCGTCACGAACGGTGGCATGCCCGGGAGTGGTTCTTGACGAAGGTCCTTGCCCCCTCCCCCGACAACATATGTTCACTCGCTCCTTCGACTCGCATCGATTGTTTTAGTAGTGCAATGAGTTCTCGTAACCTTGCACCGTCATAGCCTGGTATTTCGCCTAGGCTTTCGCTCCTCCTTCTGTTTCATGCTTAGGAATTGAAATTTTTGAAATCTCACAAATTGGGGAACAGTCGAGTCGCGTCTGATGCTTTGATCCGCCGCAGCAGAAGCAGACACCGCCGGCTGCTATTCAGTCGGTCTTCTTAGAAGCTATGCATCGTTGAAGCAAATAAGACGCCAAATGTGCTGTGCATTACGTCCTAAAGATATTAATCGAATAATTTGCTCTTTGGGCCCGTCCATAGTACGCGACGGGAGCAACTGGTCACCCGTGCAAAACATGCAAATCGGTTAAATCCGGAAGTTCGTTGCAGAATGTTTGCGAGCGGCCGCTGTCACTCTCGCTTCCACCGCTGTCGTCGCCGCGACCGCCTGTTGCTAGCTGCCACCGACTTACGGGACCGGCGTTTAAGGCCTATGTTATACTTCGGCAACGCGTCGCCGACGCTGCGACACGTCACCAACGTCGACGACGCCGTTGAGGATGCGTCTGTGGCGACGTCGGTGACGTCGTCGACAGGAGAACATCGTAACGTATTTTTAGCATCGCAGCGTGTTTTCAATGTCATCATTTGGTAACCAGACTGCGGATAGAAACGCTAGGTGATCACATCTGCCTCGAATTTGCTTACACTGTGAACTTTTCTTAATATGTATCGAGACTTGATGATGATTTTTTGTTTTGTATGAACGGTAGCCTGCTCGACCATTGTCTGGCGAATTTTCTCTTAGTAACCACATTTGTCTTTGAAGGATGGATAAGTGTGATCTGAAAATATATTAATAATAGAAGTGTGGGGCAGAGTTGAGCACTTAACGATTACTGATTTGCCGACTTAACGATATAACCAGCAGTTTCGTTAATTTTTTTTATTGTAGCTTAGCAAAGGCCTTTTTCGTTAAGTCGCATTGAAATTAAATTTATGCGGAATTTTCGAAATTCACAGGAAAATTTAACTCTTAATTAATATGAATTGTATTTCGAAAAAGTTCTTTGTAGAGGCTTGCAGTATCATTTCAGAAAGCGAGGAAACACTGCTTATTTTCTTCACAGTTTTATTTTGTGTCACTTGCTCTGCGAGAAAGCGAAAAGGCCTAGAAAACGCGAATGGAATAGATGGGAAGGACAGAAAAGCGAAGAAAGGTGACAAAGTGAAGGGGAGGTAAGGTTTAGGTTCCCACTCCCTCCCCAAATCCCCAAACACTCAGTGTTCTAGCAAATGACACTGCGACCGCGGTTGCGAGCGCGGAAGGGGAGATTCCAGACGGTTAGCGTGCACGCGGGCGCGAATGGTCTCCATACTTGGTCCACGTGTCAATCACGTGCTCGCGGCCGCATGGAGGGAATCTCCGAGCGCGATGACGGCTTCAGAAATCTACAGCGACTGAGACCGGCCAGCGCACTAGGGCTGGTGGCATTCAAAAGTTTGGGAGGCTACATTGAAGCCTTCAAGATACGCTTTAGGAAGGGAAAGGGATTTTTTGGGAGTGAGAGAGGTAATCTTGAGTCACATGCTTCAAGAAGCAGACAACGCATCGCATCTCAAACGACACTCCAAGCTGCCTAAGGACGAACGGAAGCTCTTTCTCTGTCCTCCATCGGACCTTCGAGGCCTGACTCGTCCATATTAGAGGTTTCGCAACACTCCTGAGATCTTCCCGACTGTTTTTACGAGAGTTGAGTACGACAATATACGACATTTGAGGACGAAATCGCATCCTTTTTGAACTAGAATGCCGAGCACGTCCTAACATTACGACTGCAAACGATTGAATGGTACAAAGAAAGCACAATTTTAATTGTGTTGTGTGCTGCTTAATTTGCTATCGTTAAAAATTCTTTTATCCGATACTACCATTTCCTTAACTTACACTTTAACTCCAACCCCACTTCAACTTCAACTAGATGGTTTACTACCACTGAGTGAAACGAGTTCCAATGGAGACACGAGCACCACACTCCGTGCTGTAAAAGCGCGCTCCGTTGAATAGCGGCAGAGCCTATCACGTGCAGAGGAGCATGGCGGAACGGACGCTGCGGCTGCGAGTGACAGATCCGGTTAGCAGTGAGAGACGCCAGACGTCGTGCGAAACTCCGTTCGCGCGCCCAGGCTGACGTCACGGGGGCGAGTAGCCCGGAGACCAATGGCACTACTGGTGTACACAAGACGGTCGTCTTTTGCACTTCTCGATTTCGTAATTCGAAGTCTGGTGGGGATGATGGCAGTGCCTGGAACGGGGAACCAATCCACGATCAAAACACTCCATCGGAGTCCATTTTCTGCCACCCTTGGATGATGTCGGCCACGTCGGTGACGGACAGTCGCCGTGCACAGCGCGGCGACGCGCTGTGGCCGACGTCGGCGACGGAAGTATAACACCCCCTGCGGAGCTCTCGGTGACACCGCTGCCGGCGCTGTGTTGTGCGGGCTGCTACGCAGCGCGTAGCAGCCCCTTCAACACAGCGTCGGCGACGTCGGCAACGCGTCGCCGAAGTATGACATAGGCCCCTGTTATACTCCCGCGGGAGCTTCCGCGGATGGGCGGAAATCGCGTCGGGACCCCGCGCCGGGCCACTCGTCGCGGCCCGCCACGCCTGCCTCCGCCGTGCACCATTGGTCCGCTGACGTTCCGCGGATGCTCCCGCGGGAGTATAACAGAGGCCATAGGCCTAAGCCCTAGTTTATACTTGCGCCGCCACGCGGCGCGGCATCACGGTCGCCATATATATCGATTTTTCGCGTCGCCCCGTCGATTTCTATTCCGACCATGGTGCCGCGCCGCGCAGCGGCGCAAGTGTAAACTTGGGCTAAGGCGTTTAAGGGGTTTTATATTCCGACCGCGGAGCGGGGCTCAATGAACATCGCTGAACCGCGAACATAGTGCAGCACAGCTCGGCGACGCAACAATAACCGCTGCCATATTGATGCATCGCGTCGCGCGATCGATAAATCCGCATGCACACTTTACAGCTGGCAGCGGGCAGTGGAATGGGGCCGGGCCAGTCTCCGCCCACATTTCACCTCGGCAGTGTGGAACTGCACCGCGGCCGCACGCAGCGGCAGTGAGGAATGCCCGTGTAATGGACAAGCTTCTTTTAAGGACGGTCGTAATGACTTCCGTTTAAACACTCCATCCGACCCGTATCCGACCAGCAGAAATTGTTCTTATACAATAGATTTCTGTCCCTTTGAAGGCTTCAAGAAATACTTTAACGACAATATTTTATCAGCATTATTTATCAGACAATACAGGTTAAGGCAGATGGATGGGTAAGGAAGGGGGAGGGGAAGGAATCGCATAAGGCGGGTCCAGGGACGAACGGCTAAAGCTCCGCCAGCTTCCGAGGGGAGCCGAACGCCAGAGGCGGGTCAGCGGGAGGGGGAAAGAAAGCCACCTAGGGTCAGCTTGATCCTTCTTCTATAACCTGTGCCGAGCGCGACTGTCGCTGTTATTGACTACGGAGCGTCGGCAGGTCTGTGTGAGAGCGCGGGTATTGGGCTCTCTAGAGAAATGACCTTCCATTTGTTACTGACTTCTCTACACCCGAGTCAGTCCTCGCTGCCACTGCGCTGCAGCCGCTGCCGGCAGCACTGCGGCAGCGGAAGTGTGCACACCCCCTGACTGCGGCCTCTGCTGCCGCAGTGCGACCCCGCCCCTCCGCGCTATGCTTCAGCGTGGCCGCCGCAGTGTCGCTGCGGAGTATGCATGCAGCTTAAAGACGCGTGCACACTTTGCAGCGAGCAGCGGGCAGTGGAATGTGGGCGGAGCTGTTCTCGCACACTGCGGCACTGTTGGACTGCGTCGCGGCCGCACGCAGCGGCAGTGAGGAATGCCCGGGTCACTCCTCGCTGCCACTGCCGCTGCGGCCGCTGCCGGCAGCACTGCGGCAGCGAAAGTGTGCACACCCCCCTCACTACGGCCTCCGCTGCCGCAGTGTAACTCCGCCCCTCCGCGCTATGCTTCAGCGTGGCTGCAGCACTGCCGCAGCGGAGTGTGCACGCGGCTTAACGGAGCTTATCATTACATCGCGTCGCGCTCCACTGCACATTAAACGCTCTCTACACTGACTGAGGGTCCATTTATACTTCACCGCTGAGCGGCGCCACGCCATGTATTGTGGCCACATTGATCGGGCAATGCGAGCAATCAATTTGGTCACTATACGTGCCGTCGCGCCGCACTGTCGCAGCAGTGTGAATGGGCCTTGACGCTGGAACGTTTAGTTTGCGGCCGCTAATGGTCGGAACAGCTAGAGAGTCATACATGTGCTCATTTAATTTAGTCCAGTATCCAGAAGGAATCTCTATGCAAGTTTAGCTTGATAAACGAAGAGCGGTATTGTTCGCTTAGATGACGAGCATGCGTTTGTCCATGGTCCTTCCAGAATTTCTCACCGATGAACAGAAAATCTGCACTTCTTGCTAGTTTCCTGCCGTTGAAACCATTATGATCCTTATAAACCTTAGAAGTATAGGGTACTTGCATCAGTCGAAGTCCAGAAAACAAATATGGTCAGCAGGAAAATACTTTATACAGACTTCAAGGATCTTTTTTTCCGACGGCTGCTGTGGTGTAGTTACGCGCACCGCGCTCTTCAGTCGCTATCGTCGCTGCCGTCGAGGGCGATGGGGGTCGAGCGTTCTACCCCCTCGTTCCCCTGGCCCGCCCACCCCCAACCCCTGGGCTTTTTCGAGAGTCCGGTGGCTGCCTTACGAGATAGTGGAGGCGCAGACATTTACCACGCCTCTTTTTAAAGGGCGAGGGGTAGAACGCCACGCCGCCGAGGACGATGGACATGCCCTTTAGGCCCATTTCCACGCCGTTAGGGGAGCACAGGCAGCGTAGCCATGGTGGCGCAATGGTTGATGTCGCGATTACAATCCTTGCTCGAGAGGTCGATATCGCAGCACGCAAGACTCGAAGCGCTGTGGATTGCCTTCAAGAACCCCGCGATCAATAGGAGGGAAGAGCGCGTAGCGCTAACCCAGGAGCTGGCCCCATTTGCTGACCTCTGTGGGCTGGACCCTCGGATGGAGGCAGTTTGGGTGAATGAGACTACCACCTAAGGTAGTCTCATTCACCCAAAGGAGGCCCGGAGGGCGACAGCCGGAGGGTCGCTGAGGGGTTGACCTTAGATGGTAGTCTCATTCACCCAAACTGCCTCCATCCGAGGGTGACGCACCAGCCTCTTGGCTGCTTCCATAAGGTTAGTTGGGCTGTCTCACTCCCATTTCGTCTCCTTTTCCTATTAATTCCGGAAACTCCTGTGACTTGAAATAGTTCTTGGACAAGTAACCTTTCAAACCTCGCTTGACTTTTCCAGGCTCTGAAGAAGGCGGTTACGCCGGAACGTCAGCCGAATAAAGTGTGGTTAACAATCTTGGCTCCACAGCTCGAACAGTCCTATTGGTATCAATGCCCTTTAGGCCTTTATCATACCATCGCTCACCCCGAGCGACGCCGAATGATATGCTCCCATATCGATCGGGCGGCGCGATGGGATCGATATGGGTGCATATCATTAGGCCTATGGTATACTCCCGTCCACTGCAGCGACGCGGGAGTGCACAGCGATGCGACGGCTCGCGACGCGCATCGCGAGCCGTCGCCATCGCTGAGGCTGACATACTTCACGCAGTTCTGCAGACGGAGACTTTTGCAGAATTTTAGCGAATCAGCTGATTCAGTGCATTTTTTCTTGGATTCCTTATCTTCTCGACCGTTTCGCTCATGATTTCGAGTTTTATTCCCGTTTTATCGCCTTCTGACCCGCGTACCGTTGTAGGATTGTTGTTTTCAAGGGTATTTCCTCGATATCAGGTTTTGCTAGGGGGGTTTCCGTCATGCCTGTCCCAACTCATGCATTTCTTTCGTTTCTCATTCCATTCACAGGCACGGAAATCGACGTTTTCTGTGCTCGACACGACACGAGAGGGTTTTCGTGACGTGTCCAGCACGGAATCGTCACAGTTGAGGCCCAATTTTTGCAAAGCGAAGACGCGGAAAAAAACCCCGCTAGAAAAACATGACTTCGAAAAAATCGGCCTTCAATTGGCACATTTCTGTGCCGGACATGTCAACAGAAACTCACTGTGACTTGTCCGGCACAGAAATGTAGATTTCGGTGCCGGTGAGGAAGTTCAGAGACGAAAAAAATGCGAGGATCGGCACAAAAGTGGGAAAAAATGGCCTAGAAAAATATCTCCTCAAAAACTACCCGTTCAAGCCGTCGAAAAAACCCAAAATGAGTATAGCCACGATGAAAACCCTACGAGGAGAACAACAGAGACATCACGCGACCACCCAACATCACCAGACGTGTGTTGAATTTGCTGTGGTATGGTCACGAACCAAGGAAGTGGCGAAATAAGTGAGCGGAAGTGCATAGAATAGGGCACGACAAGCGCTCTCCCCCCACCCCCGCGACCATCGCAGCCCGTCGCTCGTCGCAGTGCACTGCACTGCGACGAGCGACGGCCGCCGCACGGGAGTATGTTTCACTCCCGCGACGCGGAGGTATAACACCTCTCTGCGACGCATCGCGGGAGCGATGGCGCGTCAACCGACAACCGCGACCCACTGCGCCGTCCGCCACTGCAGCGAAGGCGCGCTATTGACAGTTGCCCCGCGCCCGTCGCTGGAGCGACGCGGAAGTATACCATAGGCCTTAGACGTCGCTCAGGGTGAGCGATGGTATGACATAGGCCTTAGGCGTCGCTCGGGGTGAGCGATGGTATGACAAGGCCTTAGGCCTATGTCATACCATCGCTCACCCCGAGCGAACCCTAATGATAGGCTCCCATATCGACTCATCGCTTCGCACGGTCGATATGGGAGGTTATCATTAGGCTTCGCTCGGGGTGAGCGATGGTATGACATAGGCCTTACGTCGCGTGGCGAACGCTTCTACCCTACGCGGAGAGTCCCACTCTGTCACCTGCCTCGATCGACCTAGAGGCTAGCGTGAGACTCCTCCCCATTTTCACTGCTATGTTGAAAACCTATAGCAGGTTGGAATCTGCCATTGTGATTCCACATGTTCTTTCACGGTTCTTTTACGCATCGTCGTTGGTCACTGTCTCATGTTGTTTTTCTGACTTCATATGAATACACTTTTGAGATTAGCATCGCTGTTCTGTGTTAAGTGGTTTCCGTGACACAACATCGCTTCTTTAATGCACTAGCAAATCATTGTTCGTTTGAAGCCCTCATTGCAGGCAGGCGGCCGTTTGTGCTGCTCATCAGTTTCTCGTTTGGGTAGACTGCCACAGCAAAGCGTTCTTCTTTCTCCTCTCTTCCCAACTTCCTCCCGGCAGCTTTCTCCGCTCACAAACTTCTAAATTCTCACATCTTCTTCTGACCGCCACCATTACTATATTCACGACAACTACATAAACTGAAAATGGCCAAAGGAAACAATGCGATAGAAGAGAACACCACTGTAAGTTCCATTAAAGTTGTTTATTATTTGCTCAGTCTATTTTCGGGATAAAGTTCGGAACCAACCGCTATTTAAAAATTTCAAGCAATACTAGAAAGGAATGCAAGACAGGGGAAGCTCGGCGTGATTTTATCACGCAAGAACGAGGTTATGGGTGAGGTATAGTGCCTAAACTCTTTCAGTAACTAATTTGCGGGCTGTCATTAGATTCACTTTCAGAAATGGCTCCGGGTCCTATTTTTCTGCTGCCTCATTGACTGTGTACGTAGACTATACCGAAGACGAGCACTTGTATATTGTGCTGATTTGCGGACGTCCCTTATTAGCACATCGGTTAGGAAAAGCAGTAGAAGTCTTGTTTAAGTAGGGCTTTTATACAGGTTAGCACATCCTCCCAGTAATGGTTGGAATGTGAACCGAAATGGAAAAGCGGTGAATACTTCGCCTCGATGATTTGATTCTCAGGCCCACTGATTAAAATTATTTCCTTTTTTGAGTTTTTTAAGTTCCTTGCGGTAGGTCTGTACAACGGAAGTGGTGTGTATAGGCAGAAGCGCCTTTGCCTAAGAAATACGAAAACGGAAGTTCCTCGACCCGAGTCGTGCAAATAAGAGAATTTCAGCCGGTTAATGTGTGGGTGTGCAGTGGCCTCTCGCAGTCAGGGATTTGTTTCATCCTAAACGCCGGCGATCGGTGACCTAAGTGGTACAATGCTGCTCGCGCCGCACGGTCAAGAGTGGGCGAAAAAACGCAAAAATAGCGTCGCAAAGCGTCACATGCCCATAACTCCTTCAGTTTTAGCCTTTTTCAAAAAATAGATTCGTCTCTTCGAGGTCTACACAAACATACATACAGCTTTACCGGAACACCCACATTTTCGCCGTGGGTGGTCCCAAATTGACTGGAGCGGGCTTTTGCGATTAGAGCAGGTTATTTCCCAGGACATGCGTGCTTTTGGAGTATCTCAAGCATGGCGTACGTTGCCATTGCTCTGTCATGTCAGGAATGCCCGGAGAGTGCTTCGTGCGCAGTGCACACAGAATCGAACCTATCAATCGAGTGGGCGAGCAAATGTCCACTGCGCTTCTATCTTCTGTTACTGGGAAATGCGAAATCCTCAAGACTATTTCGAACCGTTTGGAGAACGTTATCAGAAATTTCCAGCCACCCCACTCAGGAATAGCTCCAATCTGTCCGGCGAAATTTTGGTGTGCGCCGTGTACAATGCGTACAGAGAACCTTTCAATCTAAGGGTGGCAGCTTGTAAACTAAGCGTTTGGAGAGTTTTATCAGAAATGTCTTGCCGCCCTACTCAGGAGGTGCTCTAAGGCTGTCCAGCTAGCCTTTTGAGTGCGCCATGAACAATGCTTACATAATCAAACCTTTCAATCGAGGGGGGGGGGACAGCTTGTAGACTGAACGTTTGGGGAATTTTGTCAGAAATTTGCAGCCGCCCTAGCCAGGAGTTGCTCTAAGGCTGTCCAGCGAGCCTTTGCAGTGCCTGAACAATGCATACAGATTCGAACCTTTTAATCGAGGGGGGGGGGCGACCGCTCGCAAATTGCACGCGCGGGAGTGTTCGGAGCGCAATAGCTCTATCAAGTTTCAATCGTTTCGGCTGCAACTTGTGGGTCTTATAGGAAGTAGAACGGTCTATTAGCGCACTAAAGTAGAATGGCTTAGCTTAGGAGGGGGCAATATTACAGCGGTGCGAAAATGCAGGTGAGGCTTGCGTGACACAATTTTTTTCCGATTTCGGTGGACCACCGCGAGAAGACGCGGCGAGCTAACGGCATCAGAATGCGTACGCGAACAGAGCACTTAAGGTACTTTACGGTGAGGGGCTCAGAACTTCTCGACTGCCTAAACTGCCTTAGCCCCATCTGCCGTTTTAGAGCGGCGAAAGCTAGCGGATAGAGTTTCTTGCGCTCCTACTCGCCCATATTTGGGTTTTCGACACTCCCAATAGCACCTTTCTTCTACTTGAAAATCGCTATCGAATGCTATCAATATCGACCGATTTTGCAACATCAATTTTTTTACTGATTCGCATCGAGGACGAGGCCGCGGCGGAAGGACGATGGCGTCATCGAAAAATCATGTCTTCGAGTTGGGCCATGCTCGATACCGTTCGATAGAGCTTTGCATGCTGAGTTGAATGGTTTCATTTAGTGTTGGAAAAACTGTAATCTGGGCGAGTAACAGCGCGGAGAGGGTCTGTCGCTGTTGCGCTAAATTGCACGCGCGGACGTGTTCGGAGCACAATAACTCTGTCAAGTTCGAATCGTTTCGGCTGCAACTTATGGGTCTTATAGGCAGTAGAACGGTCTATTAGCACATTGAAGTAGAATGGCTTAGCTTAGGAGGGGGCAATGTTACAGCGGTGCGAAAATGCAGGTGAAGCTTGCGTGACGCATTTTTTTCGATTTCGGTGGACCACTGCGAGAAGACACGGCGGGCTAACGGCTTCAAAATGCGTATGCGAACAGAGCACTTAAGGTACTTTACGGTGACGGGTTCAGAACTTCTCACCTGCCTAAACTGCCTTAGCCCCATCTGCCGTTTTAGGGCGGTGGACTTAGCGGTTGAAGTTTCCTGCCCTCTTACTCGCCCATATTTGGATTTTCGACACTCCCAATAACACCTTTCTGTTCTGATTGAAAATCTCTATCGAATGCCATCAATTTCGACCGATTTTGGCAACATCGATTTTTTGACAATATCCCATCGAGGACGTGGGCGTGTTAGGCCGAGCTGCGTGGATGATGACGTCATCGAAAACCGATATTTTCGAAATTGGCCAAATTTCCTCGAGCAAACTTCATGCAAAATCGTCTAGGGGTTATTTTGTGCGCTGATTACGAATCCGACGTCCGCTTTTGAAAATTCCGTCGACTTCAGCTGGTTACTTCCCGTCGGGTCAGGATCACTGATCACCCTCAGTTGTCGGTAAGAGCGGTACCCTCCCGTAATCGTCCAAATGTTGTACTTCGGCATCGTGTTCTGCACCCCGAACCACGAATTTTGAGCAAAATCGATGATCCTGATCGGGGCATTCCTGTCATGACAGAGCACTGGCAACGTACGCCATGCTTGAGATACTCCGAAAGCACATACGTCCTGGGAAATAAGCTGCTCTAATCGCAAAAGCTCGCTCCAATCAACTTTGGACCACTCACGGCGAAAATGTGGTTGCTTCGGAGAAGTTGTATACATTTTTGTGTGGATCTCGAAGAGACGAATCTAATGGTGCCAACCTTTTTTCAAAAAACCTAAAAGTGAAGGAGTTATGAGCATGTGACGCTTTTTTTGCGTTTTTTCGCCCACTCTTGACCGTGCGGCGCAAGCAGCATTGTAGGGAGATTCAACCCACGAGAGAGAGATGAGGGTTCGTTTTCTCTCCGTTTGCAGGCTTGTAAAAGTTAGGAATATTGGATTTTTTAGCAATATTATTGGATCCCATTGCTTCATCCCTATTTTGGTAGAGTATAAAGTGTTACTCAACCATTTCTATTACTATTTTTCCAAAATCCGCAGCCTTCGATTAAGCCTATGTTATATCCCGGTGTTATATGACTCTAAGTCACGACCATCGATTAGCAAAAAAAAATCAAAATTATCCACGAGCTTGAAGAAGTTATGGAATTGAGTGTCAACTTTTGGTGGCTGTCACACTCCATCCGTTTGGTCGCAGTCATTCATAATTAATTCCATATCTTCTTTGGAAGGCATTGTGCTAACTCAACGTATATTGCCGTGCCGTGGCAAAAGCTCATAAGCAGGAATGTGCGAAATTTCCATTTCCGTGTTCCGATTTCCGGTTTTCGGCCATTTTGAGCTCTTCCGTTCCGTGTTCCGCCTGTTTTTGGACCGGAACGCGGAAGCGGAAATGGGCACTGTTCCACACTAGTTTTATACAGAACACAATCAGCGTATCAATTAAAAAGGGTTCTCCTTCATACAATTGTGAGAGAAATGCAGTTTGACAACTCTAGTATTAATATTCTTGATGCTGGTTAGATTACCAAAAAAAAACGGCGCAAATAGGGTCCGGGGGGCAGGGGTCACCACAGCATGGCGCGGCGGGCCGACGTGGCGAGTAGCTGCATACAGTGAAAGTAAATGCAGTCTTATCTCTTCGTTTCGATTATAGATCCGCGTCTTATGTGCTTCCTAATTGGACAAGGGAGGGAACTCCAGGATGTAGGCGATTCTAACACGGATGCGTCACTTGAGCCACACCCTGAAGTCCCTTTCCCTGCCTAAATCTGTGCTCTCCTCCGCTGACGCGAAGGAGAGCACAGAACACAGCTACAGCATTCTTTGTTTGTTTTCTTTACTATCAGTGTGTCTTGTCTCGTTTTCTTGGTGTTGGTGACACCTTTTATAAGGTGACCCCCCCCCCCCCCCCCCGGACCCTATTTGCGCCAAAAAAAAAACTACTCGAAAATGACCGCAGCTGAGCGGGATAATAAAATTAATACGCACAAAGGCTATGTATGTATTGTCTGCTAAGAAAATGCACTCAACATTTGAATGATCATAAAATTCTTCATCCAATATGCGGTTATAAATAGCTACAAAACTTTGTAAGCATATAGCGCAGTATCATGAAACAAAGTGTTCAGTAAAGGTTGGTGCATGTGGTTGTCTGCTCCGAGATTACATCAGTGTTCCTTATCAAAGGTGCAAATTTCAATTTTTAATTTCGTTAGGTGTGATATTCATCGATATGGAGCTATGCGATTCATTTTTTAGTGAACCATCACGAATATCCACCATGAGCTGTTATTTTGGTGACTTATTGAATGCTGACACAAAAATGTTGCTTCGAGAAACATCTAGGAACTGTCTAGCTCTGTCGTCACTCTGGGCGTAGGATTTCTAGGCTCGCACAGACTGAATTTTCCTGTGGAAGTGTGGACCCACCATGACTAATCCAGTCATCCAGTTATCATCTTAGATCCCAGAATGAATTCTGACCAGGGAAGGGTCTCAGGCGTAGGTCTGAACGGGGAAATGGATAGCACTACGAGAATCTGAACCCTTCACGTAGTAGAAAAACATGTTTCGTTTTTGCTGAGTCCTTGAACCAAACGAGCTACAGGTCCTCGAAGGGGGGAGGGGTACAGTAGCGCACCGAGTGCACGTGCCCACGTGTATTCGCTGTTGTATGGGACGCGGCGAAAGGTTTCGTGGCAAGCGAGTTGGTGGCTCAGCAGGGTGCGGGGTTCCTTCAGAGGTGCTCCGCCAGATGTTCGACTCCCGTACTGTGCACTATTTCTGCAATTTTTCATAACCGCTGCCTCCTTCACCAATTTGCTTCCTACACATCTCCTACACATTTATTTCACTCTGAATTGACAAATAAGGATCAGATTCGTGCTCAACGCGAAAAACGATGACCATGACCTTACCATTGATCACCTTTACCTACTGTAATTTAACACACTCCAGCGTAGTACGGGAAACGGATGTCAGATTCGTGGTCAGCCCCCCAAATAACTTGCCTGGGGAGGTTTGGGCAAAAATTTCTTCGACTTCTCCTCGGCCTTTGGAGTCGTGAAAGTACAATAGTGCCTTGATGGTGGTTTAAATCAGCTTACTTCCTACACATCTTCTACACATTTATTTTTTCTCAATTGTCAAACAAGGATTTACTATGGGCTGCGATTCACTCATTTTTCCCAGTTTCTGAATTATACAACGTTTTGTGTTTTTCAGCGAATATTAAACAGTGACCTCACAAAAGGTGCGGGTTACAGCAGGTACGGATGACTAGGGCTGTCGAGGTCTTAATCACCGATTTTGCCCAGACTTCTCCTAGGGGGGGGGGGGGTTCTTTGGGGTGCTGATCACGAATCTGACACCCGTTTTCCAATTTTCGGCCGATTACGGTAGGTTACGGTAGGTACGGGTGACTAGGGCTGTTGAGGTCATGGGGTGTTGATCACAAATCTGACCGTTTTAACAATTTAGAGTGAAATAAATATGTAGATGTGTAGGAAGCGAAGTGGTGAAGGAGGCAGAGATTATGCAAAAATGCAAAATTAGTGCACAGTACTGGAGTCGAACATCCGGTGGAGCACATTTGAAGCAGCCCCGCACCCTGCTGAGCCACCGACTCGCTTGCCACAGAGCCTTTCGCCGCTTCCCATACAATAGCGCGCATGCACGTGGGAACGTGCTGAAGGTGCGCTACTGTACTCCCCCACCCCTCCTTCGAGGGCCCGTAGCTCGTTTGGTTCAAGGACTCAGCAAAAACGAAACGTGTTCTTCTACTATATGAAGGGTGGAGATTCTCGCAGTACTATCCATATCCCCCATTCAGACCTACGTCTGAGACCCTTCCCTGGTGAGTAGTAGTCTTGCTGATTACAATGTAATTACTAATGTTGACTTTGCAAATACATATCTGTGCAGCAGGGATGTGCGGATTTTTTGTTGTTGAAAAGGCGGAAGACCGAAGGCGGAACGGAAGCGCTCAAAAATGACCGGAAACCGGGATACGAGTCACGGAAACGGAAATGACCCCGTTCGCGATTTTTTTCGGAGGTGCATCTGAAACGGCATCAGAACTGGCTCTTATTGCATTTCTTTTACACAAAACTTTCCGAGCAGCAAAATCTTTCACAAATTGTTGCACATCTTAATCACAAGTGCAAGGTCTTGCCTCACTGTTTTTTACTATTTATCACCCTCTATTTCAGCAACAGGGGTGTGCGTAAATGAAATACGAAATTTCGTAAATCGTAAATCGTAATTACGAACAAACCGTCGTAAATCGTAAATCGTAAATCGTAAGAGGCGCCTTGCTTACAATACATCTAATTTCCTTGTTTTTTTTCTATTATTTTGAAGCTAATCGAAGCTAACTATGTTTTATTGAGATGTTTTCAGCTTGAGCTAAATACTTTTCTAATTAAGATGGAAGCTATTAAAATCAACTAGCACCTTTCAAATCGAGCTGGACAAGTTTTTGGAGAACCAAATGAAGTGCTTGTTCTAAAACGCTATCTTAAAAGGCGCCTATACAGTGTGCCCAAATAAAAAGCTTACACTGCTTAGACGACCAAAAATGTTTATCATTCTACTAGCCATTGGCTTGCATATAAAACTATGACTTTGTAGGAACGACCGCAACCAACAAAAAGCGTTCCATCCAAAACCAAAAAAAATTGATCGCTGGCCAACTCGACGAAAACAGTATTTGCACAAATAATCCAACAAGCATCCCCTACTGAGTGAGCGCATGGCACATTTCTATGGTATGACACACCTAAAGTTCTAAGCCTTCCCACATTTTGAATTGTACCCAACAGCATTTTTGTAGCAGACGGGAAGGAATTGTGTGACGGTTGAATGAGTATGATCACGTTTTTGGACACTCATCACAGTCGGATTTTTAATATAATTATAAAAGAAGATATTTTTGTGGGATTCTTTAGAAGTAAAGTGGAGAGGAAAGATGCAGCTTGTATTGAAAGTGGTTTAACTGACTCGTACAAGGTGCATTTTAAACATATAGGGGAAACCCATGGTAAAGAAGTCAAAGGAGGATGGCCCCAGAATGGTTCTTGATTAGGATCCTACCGTGAGCAATCAAGTCTTCCATACCTGCTGAGTTTTGATTTGGTAACTAATTTGTCTGGGAAGGATAAAACACTGACCTCTACATCGCGGCAACCGCAGTTCATTCTTTGGGGCAAACCCACACCCAAATGACCTCTACGGTATCCCACAGAGGTAGAAAGAATGGATGGCGCATTTCAAACAGGGACTGACTAACGTCATTCCTTGTCCTTTATCATTTTTGAAGGCAACCACAACTTCTGGAATGAAAGGTCATCGTTCGACGATACCAGGCAATTACTTTCGGCACTTACTTCGCTCGCAGGTTTGCTTGCACGTGCTTAATTTCGCAAACTCCAAAATGTAGCATTACTAATTAATAACTGCTTGAATTCGCCAGTCCTGCTCTCCACTACCTTTGTAACAAACGCCATCGTATCTTTTGCCCAGTCTTTAGGATTATGAACGGATCGCATAGGGCGAATGCAACAACACCCCAATCAGACCACTGAAAACGAGACCAAAAGTGACCAAGGGACCAAAGACCAAACTTTTTCACTTTCATCATGAAAACGTCAGACGCTTTGCTTAAGGCGCACCTCATACGTAAATAGACTCCGCGCTATGACGTGCATTGATAATCAGATTGAAGCATGATTGTTTTACTCTTTCCAACAGCTTAACAATTATTCCACAGCCTCCAATCAAGTCCAATATTCCTTGATGGCTTTGCATGAGTTCTACTCGTGTGCATTGGAAAGAGTCGTCTATGTGGTGAACAAGTGGTGAAAAAGTCACAAGTTGACTAGGCGGTGGTTGTATAGTTCAGCAGGTCATTTCATTCCAGTGCAATGAGAATCTTCATGTCTTTCTGTAAACTGGAACTCAGGCCACTCGAATGTGAGATGTTGTGCTAGAGTGTGACCAGAGAAAAGGCTACCTCACTTTCACTGCCAGGAATTAACTCGAGCGGCCTGTCCACAAAGCTGTGTTGTTCTGTCACAGCGCCACAGCAGAACATAAAAAGGTAAATAGGAAATAGCAATGAGCTATGAGGAAAGTCCTTAAAAGTGGGTACATCGTCATAATCCGAATCGTATCACGTTATGTGGACGTCTGTCATCCTTGGACTGAAGATCACATTTACGAAAATTTACGATTTACGACCCAAAATGTCGTAAATCGTAAATCGTAAAACGTAAAAAATTTGTCAAAAATCACCGTAAATCGTCAAATCGTAAATCGTAAATCGTAATTACGCACACCCCTGTTCAGCAAGCAGTCTTTCTATCTACTTTTTCCTTCTTTTTCTTTCTATCTAGTTCCGAATACAGGTTTTTCATATTTATTGGTTTTTTATAAGTAATTCAAGTAGATCAAAATCTTAAAATGGACATTTTCGACAATGTCCCGTTAAAAATTAGCAACATCACCCCATGTGGGTCAAATTTACATCATAGATCAGGGCACCGATATAATCTTCAAACACCCCAGAGAATGGCACAACTCTTAGTTTCATGGTGCTGCACTACACGGTTATAAAGTTCTTGTAATTATCTGGATCACCAAGAGCCAAAACTCAATGATAATTCAAACGTCGAAAGCATGTTTAGCACATAGTTCGTATATACCCTTTGCTGGCACGTTAATTTTGCCTTATGGTCAGCCGATACCATTTTCGAGTAGCTTTCTTTGCTGGTAATCTGACCGATTTTAAGGATATTCTTACTGGAGTTGTCGGCTGGTAGTACGAACATACAAGTTTTCGCTGCGCGCGCGACGACCTCTGCCGCAAGCGCGATGAATCGCCACGCTTCGTTCCTGGGTGGGCTGTTATGGGGAAACGGATCTCTAACAAACTCCCAAGTTATGCTGTATTGTACCTAAATATGTGGCTTTTAGAAATGAAGCTTCGTGTCATGAAAGAACCCAAATCTTTTCACAATGGCAGCAATTGTCTATTTCTTTGATTAGGTCGCCCAATTCCCACCCAAAATAATCAAATCCTCTAACTAAGTGCACCGGAGGACTCTCAAATGGCTAAGCAGAGGTATCCAAAGCAGTTTATGCAGTTACAAGATCGTTAGACTTCGTAACTGTAGCAGCACACACCATGTAGATGTCGCGCTTGCCGCAGCAGTCGCCGCGGCTGCCGCGTGTTTTTGAATGTTCAGCTGGCTCCCCGCAATTGTCAAGCAGTATTCTTCTCACAATTATGTGGTGGGCAACTTTTTTTTAATTGATGAGGTGATTGTGTTTAAAAGTAGAAAGTAGTGGGAGGCAATGCCTATTTCCGTTTCTGATTTCCGGGTCAAGAACAGGCGGAACACGGAACGGAACGGAAGAGCTCAAAATAGCCGGAAACCGGAATTCGGAACGCAGAAACGGAAATTCCGCACATCCCTGCTGTGCATTCACCACGCCGTCCATGATGCCACAGGTTTTTAAAAGTGTTGAGAGGAATCTCTTTCCTGGTAAGAAAATGATGTAGGTGGCTACTCCAGTTTTAGACTTCACCCGAGTCAGTTTTTTTTTTTTGGGGGGGGGGGGGGCGGAGTCTGTAAGTAACCTAACCTCAAGTGGTTAAGTCGGTTAAGTCTACCGTTCAAAAAATAGCAGCATCAAAAAAGTCAGCGAAAAATCAGACGCGGGAACTAGATATGGAAAGACTGCATGCTGAAATAGTGAGAAATAGTGAGATAAGACCATGAATTTGTTTTCGTTTATTGCCCTAGCCATACTAAAAGATTATCATAACAATATTATGAATTCATGCTTCGTTATGTTGTTATGATGAGGATGAGCATTAAACTGTGGAGGATTCTGCTGCTTGCAAAGTTCTGAGCAAGAAAAAATGCAAAAGAAGCCGCTTCTGACGCCGTTTCAGATGCACTTTTGAAGAAATGGCAACATGTGTCATTTACGTTTCCGCTTTTCGTATTCCGGTTTCCGGCCATTTTTGAGCGTTTCCGTGTCTTTCGTCTTCCGCTTTTTCCAGAAAAATTTCCGCACATCCTTGCTCATAAGGCCTCCGCACACTTTTACGGCGAGCGGCGGACGAGTCATGCTGCTCTGCGGCGGCCGCGGAAGCCGCCGAGCGGAATAACTCATCGAAGGGCGGATGCGTTACGTTAGGTGTCTCCCTTTACTGTAGAAGGCGGAGCGACGCGCTCGCTTACCGTAGGTAGACCGGGCGCCGAGCCCGCCACGGGCGAGGTTTCACTACGAGATGAGGCGGGTTGAGCAAAGCACGCATTGCTGCCGTGGAGCAGATTCCTGAAGCAGACCGGACCTGATTATTTTCTATTTTTTGCTCTGTTTTGGGTCCGACCACATGCCGCCTCTGAGATTACAAATGATGAAGGGAGCAACACGCCAAGGTTCTTCCTTTTTATACTTCTTTAATAGAATCAGTTTATAATATGTGTTAATTAATTAAATCTCTAAGTACTTTAGCAGTTCTAAACTCAATGCCTCAACAGCCAAACAGAATTAGAAGGAATCAGGTGTATATCTGTAACCTAAATTATTAGGTTTTCCAATAAGTAATGTCGTTTTTTGTGCACTACGGTTTTAGCTCATTATTTGTCGGCAGATTTGTGTAATTCGACGGTGCACTAAGGTGATTCTAAGGTAGATGGGACTTGCTCGTTTAGAATCTACCATTCGTTGAATTGTTAGCTTGTAAGTTCAGGTGAAATGGCTTGGCAATTCTCAGAGGAGTACATTCGGCATTGCATGCTGCTCGAACTTCGGAAGGGTAGCAACGCATCGGTTGCTACCAAAAATATCTGCGATGTATATCCAGGTGCACTGGACGTTCCCAAATGCCAGCGATGGTTCTTCAAGTTCAAATCCGGTAATTTTGACCTCTCGGACTCTTCTCGATCAGGAAAACCCGCAACATTTGATAACGACATACTGATGGCAGAACTGGAGGCGAATCCTTGTCACACAGTGCAGGAACTTTCGAGTGCTCTCAACGAACATACGTTTTCATCTACGCCAAATTGGCAAGGTATGCCGAGTAGGTGTTTGGGTACCGCACGATTTATCCGCCGAGAACCGTGCCAACCGATCGACGCTTTGCAGCGCACGTACAGATACGTGTTTTGATCGACTGATCACAGAAGACAAAAAACGGATCCTGTACGATAATCCAAGTCGCAAAAAGCAGCGGGTTTCCAAAAACGAACAACCAGGAAGTACTGCGAAGCCGAATATTCATCTCAGAAAGGCACTCCTTGTGTTTGGTGGAATATCCGTGAAGTTGTCCACATTGATGTGCTTAAATCTGGACAGGCCGTTGACGAGGACCTTTACCGTGAGCAGTTGGACCAAGTGAACCAAGCTTTACTGGAAAAGTATCCCGCGATCGTCAACAGAAAGGGCGTAATTCTCCATCACGGCAATGCAAGACCGCACTGCGCAAAACGGACGCTGATAAAAATCAACGAATTAGGATGGGAGGTTCTGCCTCATCCATCGTAATCTACCTATCTCGCACTTTCGGACTAGCACTTATTCCGGTCTTTACAACATGTTCTTACTGGTAGGAAATTTGAAGGTTTGGAGGATATTCAGAGTGCTATGTACACATATTTTGCTCAAAAACCGCAACAGTTCTATTGCTCAGGTATTGAAGCTATTGTTTGCTGGTTAGATAATTACACTGTTGGCTGAAATGAAGTTTTGTTAAAAATTTGTTCAATTGAAGTCAAGGTTGAAAAAACTACATCACTTATTGGATGACCTAATACTAAATATTACAACAATCACAAGTGGAAGACAAACAACAAAACAATAAAAACAACAACAACAATAACAACAATTAATGTTCGACAGCTTCGTAGCTTTCGATCAGTCCATGTTCTCTTTTCATCCTTTCCTATGTACTTTCTTTTGTTTGTTTTACAGTTTGTTAAGGCTAAATCCGTTCGGACACCTTCATCCAAATTGGAGACTTTTCTGCCGTGTTGGATCAATTTCCAACACGCGTTTTTACGCGCAAACCCCACAACGTCAGCGATGCTGCGCTGGTTTAACACATCACGTCGTCTACTCGTCTTGTAGACGGCGGCTAGCTGCAAAACTAGCGGTCGTGACCTGCTTAGAAGTGGACTTCACGAAGTTGGCTGACCTCGAATCTATACTAGAAGGAACGGGGAAGGGGAAGAATCCCCAATGCGGTGCAAAAAACACCGCGAAATCCAGCAATTTATATTGTGTTGTGGAGCACTCTTGAGCTGGATAATACTGAAGCAGTCCTAGTGTAGAGGGGCATTCAGTTTTCTACTCATGTAGTTGGATATATATATATATATATATATATATATATATATATATATATATCAACCTACAACCTCCGCCGGTGCAATCGACATTGTGTTTTGAAAATTCGGTACTTATGAAACAGAGGGCCCTTGGTGCCGTGGGGCTGCGGGAAAACATGTTAACGCGGCAACGGCAACGGAAACGCGGCAACCCACGGCACCCAAGGAGGGGTGCTTCATAAGTACCGGCTCCATGGTGCCGTGGGTTGCCGCGTTAACATGTTTCCCGGTAACACCACGGCACCACGGGCCCTTTGCTTCACAAGTACCGAAAATTCTTGTCAGGAAGCCGGAAACCGTGGGTGTGCTAAATCCCATTTTCTACCCGTGCCAACCCCTCCATCTTCTGGGCTACATACTTGATATTCTTAATGTCTTCTTCACCGTGCTGTTAGACAAGAAGCTCGTTAGAATGGAAGCGCTTTCGATAGAACATACAATACGTTCGACGTCGGATACAATAGCTATCGCAACCAGACGATTCACTTCCAGTTTTTTTCGATCCACTCACTTAGCAGTGCGTTTGTGCACTGTTCTGTGATGACTTTGCAGATCCTTCGATCACAGTCCCCTCTTAAAGTTATGTCAGCTCCGACTTCCAGGCATTGCCAAAACTGTCTGTCAAAAACGTCTCATAATTCTTACGAGAGCACTCGCGTGAAAAGATGTTTTTAAAGAAGTGAGCGAAATCTCCAGCGTGTATGATTAAGGTTCCGAAGGTGGGAGGAAGTCTATAGCAGCGGGTTCGCCTTCGTGCTCCTTCACAAAATCCGGGATAGGGGCCAGATTCATCGACGAGTACGACTATAGATTGCTGTAAGTCGCTGACGAATCTGACCCCAGATTGCCTAAGAAACTGTAGAACGAAACGCTATACACGTTTATCTAATCACCATAGATCTAGAACGATATCTGACGTTGCTTGTTTGAAGTAAAGCTGTCAGAAATAGAGAGGAACAGGTTGGACCCCTCTCTCTAGGTTTGCAACCGAAAATGAAAGTGCACCATCTATCGGACCTGTAAAGGCCTGTTGAGGACATGGCCTCCACCAGTGCAGTATCAGTGACATAATGGACCTTGCGCATGAGAACGTGTCTTGGATGTGGATCCAACACGCCAGGAAAGTCTCCAGTTTGGAAGTTGGTGTCCAAACGGATTAAGCCGTTCGTTAGTTGAGTGCAGTCTTTACTAGCATGTGGTTAATTGGATTTCATATGCCTTCATTAAAGTCTGTAATACGGCAACCCCTCCCCCCCCCCCCCTCCACTCCAGTAGGAGTCGCCCAGAACCTCCAAGCATATGAAAACTAGAAGAGCAGATAAAGAACAAAGTTTTCAATGACTACCCTAAAGTCTGCTCGACGGCGCATAGTCTGCTCTGTTCATCCGTTGCACCTCGTCCAAGGCGGGCTCAACAACTCGCCACGCTACCGTAATCGGGGGCGGTGGCGGACGGTGGTGACACACTACCGTAATTCAGGGATCGGCACTGGAGCGGCGACGGCAATAATGGTTCACATCATTATCGCGCTGCCGCTCCGGCGGTGTCGCCCCATCCGCCGCTTGCGACGGACCTTGCGGCTGTGCGCTCGCAGCCGATGGTGAGCTCTGCGTCTCTGTCCTATGGTTAAGGATAGGGCCGCGGCGTTGCCGCAGAAGTGTGTGGGGCCTATAATTTTGTGCCTCTGTGTTCCTTGACATCTGTATGACTTGACAGATAATCTCTAGCGTTCAGCAATTCAGTTAACACAGCGAACTGCTTCCAGCCAACTAGTCCATCGTTGTGAAATTCAATTATACTATATAATAATCCGCTAAGCGATGAGTCATAAATCAGTCATCAAATCGGGGGGCTAATCCTCAACCAATATTGGGGGATGGGTTCCATTAAGAGGGTATAAGTAGTGGTGAACACTGCTGTAGTGGTTCCGCGTAGAAAAATTTCTGTTCAACGTTGCATTAGAAGCGGTGGGAATCCTTGGTTTTGACAGAAGGCTTTTCGTCGTGTGACCAAGTTGATCAGATGCTCAGTACCTATCGAAAATGTCTATTTTTGCCTGATGCTGGACGTTTGAGGATGAGCTGTGAAAGTGCCTGCGCTCAACTTGGCACTAGAGTGAAGTGGGGGATAGGGAGCAGCAAAAGTTTCGTCGAAGCACCGCAACGACATCACTGAACCGTCTCGAGGTAATGCAGATGTTGAGCGTAGTGGTAGGGGGGGGGGGGTCTGGATGGCTCCATGACACAAAACTACTCAAAGGTGATTTTAAGAAAGGTTCTAAAATATTGCCCATTGTAGTGCTAGGGAGGGAAGAAAGTTGCATAAGTAGAGCAGCTGGCTTGATGTGTTTGTCCTTAGCTTAGTGATAATGCAACATCGCGCGAAGCGCGCAAGTGAGAGGCGGCCGATAGGCGTGACGGAGCACATGTTATCTATACTGTTATATGCATGCAGAACAGGACAGGATCAGGTCCATCGTTGTGACTCATTTCCAATGGTCTTGATTAGTGAATTCAATTATCTATACTGTAATAAGCATAAAGAACAGGATCACAACGAGCGAATTCGAAACGTACTATTGGGTATGAGGCCATCACCCTACCCCATAGCCTACCGATCGTCAGCGTTAAAGACGATGCCGCCCATTGCATGCAAGAGACAGTTTCACCCGGTCTTCAATCCGCTAAAACACTGTTCTATACACGACTCGGGTCGAAGGTCGGGTTTCGTATTTTTGAGGTAGAGCCGCTCCCATCCATATTCACTACTTCCGCCGTGCAGACCTACCGTTTGATAGTCTTCTGCTTAGAGGAAGTAGGAAACTGAGAGGCTACTCGTAGCATGACTGGTGCATGCTCAGGCCTTGCTTCGCCTAGACTGCAGTATCAGTTGATTCATACGAGATAAACTGTTGGACTGCATAGTATTAGTATTTAGTGAGTTTTGATAGCATTATAGCTAACAATGATAATGCACGGAGCCCTTTCACATATGCCGTATAAAAAGCAAGAGAATTCGCGGCAGAAATGTTCTCAGTATGACACGTGTATGAGCTGCTTCTACTAGATTTCGTGCTGTCGACTGCATTTGCATATTCACGCGAGGAGTGCCACTGCTACTCTCGTCTGCCTCGAGGAAAGTTGCTTCTCTCATGCGCTGCTCATGGGTGCGACTTTCCTGCGGGTGGGAAGCAGGTGATTCCGAAAGCATGGCTACGCGAAATTCGACTGGCAGAACTGTTCTGTGCGTTAGAATTCATTTGCCAAATAGGAATAGGAATAGGAACTCTGTGCCTATGTTGCGCTCGCATTCATTATTTCACAACAGCCACCACTTACCCGGGGTCTCTTAGTTTTTCCATGTTTCGGTAAGGTATTTTGTATTTTTTTTGCGGAGATAACGGTTCTTTAAAATTTATAATCGCGGCTATTACTCCCCGTGCATTGATGCGAAGGAAATACCACCCATCATATGGGATGTAGAAGATAGTTTTCTATCGACAGTCATGATTACCTCGTTTACTGGTAAGAAAAATATGCTTTCAGCTGATGAACGGCAACAACAAAGCGGCAGATTACGATGAATCCTTCTCACGCTTTCTCTATAACAAGGACAGAGGAACAGTGCTTGGCAGAACAGCGAAGTCGTGGTGTGGGTGGTTTTTCTCTGTATTCATTAAATGGAGAAGTATGGGTACTAGAGGAGTAGTTCTGGAGAGCGGCAGACGGCTGAGCCTGGTTGTACATAGCTGCTTCCCTCGTCTTCATTCCATTACATGTGATTTTTAACCTGCATATTGGTCATTGAGATCGCGCTTTTGCAGGTCAAATTACTATCTTCTACATCATCTTCTATACTTGCTTAGCTGCTTTCTGGATAGCCTGCCTTGCGATATTCCTCAATACGCTCGACCCGAAAGTGCCACGTTTCTACGGAAAGGGCACAATTATCGGCATCAACCCTGGTAAGCAACCGCTTCAGATTCAAGTGGTAGTTGATTAGTTCCTCTTTCCGCTTCCCTTTTACCGATGTAAATGGGAAGGGGAAACAGGGATGTATCTGCGGTAGGTCTTCGCGAATTTTTCTTTCGGTATTGACGTTCCCGTCCGTCTCTATTTTGTCATAGGATTTTTAATTTGCTTAACGAGTTTCTCTATAATCTTGTTCTCGTTTGCATCAACTGAGCGCTGTTTGACTACCGTCAACCATCTGCTATCCCGTGAGCAAACAGTGAGCATGGAGACCTCAGATATGGAACGTTGTGAATGTCCTTTCTCCCAACGACCCCTTCACTGCTTATATTTGTGGCAAGATCCTAAATGAGAATATCCTGTACTCCAGTCTCATTCTCGAGCATAAAATAACTATCAACCTCAGCACCGTTGACAGCTCGCGTTTCTAATGCAGCGGGAAACACCTCGTCATTATTCGCGTCGAGCGTCGGAATCTGAACTGTTCTGAAGCCGTAAAAACGGCATCGAAGTACCTCGCTGGTAAAAAATAGCCGCTTGAGTACCGTTCGCAGGTTCCCGTGCGTTGCGCGGTTTGATCTCTGGCTGTGCTTGCAGCGAACTCACCGGTGCAAGCGGGCCCAGCCGTTCTTCTGGGCCGGGGCAAGGTTACAGGGTACGGGTCAACCATGACTCATGTTTCGGCGGTTTCGTCGTGCCGTCGGCGCCCTCTCGATTAGAGATCTCGCTCTCCTGCCTCGCTGCATCTCTCCATTATTGCGCTAGAGGTTAGACAACGGAGCACCCCCGAGCTTCTCTACCGCAGGCGAGATAGGGTAGCTCGAGGACTGCGCTTCATAAACCATTATTTCGCATACGAACGATGTCGGTTAGGCGACCTCTCTTATTAGAAACGTTGATGCGATGGGATAGTCTTGGCTTATCTTTTCGACTTTTTTAAAAGAATATCACGCCGAGGACATTGGTAATAGTACTCGCAACCAGTGTTCCGGCTCAAAGGTGCGATCCGATTCCTCCTGCGTTGCGAGTTTGGGACGCGCTGTGTACTTGCCAGAACGTCATAGTGGTATGCTTGATTGGTTGCACAAAGTTACACGCAAAGTACTGAGCGGCTTGGAATAGGTTATATCGCTTTTCTTGTGTAGACCAGTGGGATTTCAAGTCCGCTACTTCTCAAAACCTGGCTTCAGAACGCTTCGGAGATCAGTTACTGCAGTGCTTTGTGAACACTGATTGGTTTTTATCTCAAAGCGAGGGCCTTTTTCAGAAGTTTTATCCTAAGGTTCATTGCTTCTAGCTGTATGCAAATGAGTATATTCCATCACTACCGTCTGTAAAAAGAAACAGACCTAAGGCTCTCAAAAAGCTTAAGAATCAGAGAGGGCCTCAAGGATTGTCATCTGTTCATAAACGCAAATGTTCTGCCCAAGGAAGTCGAATAATAGAGTATGATCCACTTAAGTTTGTTGCTTCCTGTCTTCCACTGGCATGTGCTTCCATGAAAACCTTGCCATGATGTAAGCAGGACCCAACGTCTCCACCAATTTCTTTTTACAAATCCAGTGTTGCCAGATCTGCGTACCTTCACTAATTGATGTCTGTCGTGCCACTCAAAGCGCAGCAGCTTCCAGACGACTGTTTCGTGACCTTTAGGAAGTCTGTAAGCTACGAAAGTTGCAATTCTCCTACTTGAAACTCAGTCTTTTTGCACTGCGCGCCTCCGCAACTGCTAGATGTTATGAAGAAGCAAGCGACGAGAGGGTACTCTCACCCGCGCGCTGATTCAGCTCACTCGGTCGGCAGCGGTCGGGTCGCAGCCGGAGTGTCTGTTTCTCTGCGCTCTCACCTTTCCGCTCGTCTGGTTGACCCGTGTCCTTAGACGCTAGGCAATCGAGTGGTTAGTGGTGCAATCTCATGCGCAAACGGGCACAGGTTCGGCTCACGGCTGCGATACGCCATACGCGATGCGCCTTATAAAAATTGCAAAAATCCCAACGGTTACGGTGTCAGGCACAGGATGATAGGGTGGTTGATGAAGAAGCCTGGTCACAAATCATGATCAAAAGTCGCGATAGAATCAGTGTAAAGCAGGGATGTGCGGAATTTCCGTTTCGGTGTTACGAATTCCGGTTTCCGGCCATTTGGGCTCTTCCGTTCCGTGTTCCGCTTGTTTTTGGGTCGGAGGGCGGAAACGGAAATGGGCACTGTTCCACACTAGTTTTCTATTGAACACAATCTGCTTATCAATTAAAAATAGTTCTCCTTCATATAATTGTGAGAGGAATACTGTTTGACAACTGTAGTATTAATATTCTTGAAATTGGTTAGAGTACCAAAAAAAAGCATTCAAAAATGGCAACGACAGGGCAAAATTAATGTGCCACAAAAACAATGCATGCAAAATTTTTGATCCGTTAGTTATAAATAGCTACAAAACTTTGTAAGCATATAGCGCAGTATCGTGAAGCAAAGTGTTCAGTGAAGGTTAGTGTATGTGGTTGTCTGCTCCAAGATTACATCAGTGTTCCTGATCAAAGGTGCAAATTTCAATTTTTAATCTCGTTAGGTGAGATATTCATCCATATGGAGTTATGCGAATAATTTTTTAATGGAGCATTACGAATATCTGCCGTGAGCTGTTATTTTGATAGACTATGGTGACTTATTGAATTCTGACACAAAAGTATTGCTTCAAGAACCATCTAGGAACTGTTTCGCTGTGTCAGCACAGAATTTCTGGGCTGGCACAGACTGAATATTCCCGTGGAAGTGTGGACCCACCATGACTAATCAGTAATCCAGTTATCATCTCAGATCCCAGAATGAATTCTGACAAGGGAAGGGTCTCAGGCGTAGGTCTGAACGGGGAAATGGATAGTACTACGAGAATCTGAACCCTTCACTTAGTAGAAAAACATGTTTCTTTTTTGCTGAGTCCTTGAACCCAAGGAGCTACAGGCCCTCGAAGGGGGGGGGGGGGTCCAGCAGCGCGCCGTGCCCACGTGCATACGTGTGCGCGGCTGTTGTATAGGACGCGGCGAAAGGCACTGCGGCAAGCGAGTTAGTGGCTCAGCAGGTTGCGGGGCTGCTTCAAAGGTGCAGGACCGGATGTTCGGCTTCCGTGTTACGCAGTTTTTTGCATTTTTTCATAACCGGTGCCTCCTCCATCAATTTTCTTCCTACACATCTCCTACACATTTATTTCACTCTACATAGTCAAAAGGGTGAGACTCGTGATCAACACCGCATGACCTCGACAGCCTAATCACCCGTACCTGCTGTAATCTACCGTAATTAGCCGAAATTTCAAAAACGAAAGTCAGATTCGTGATCAGCACCCCAATTAACCCCTCTGGGCGAAGTTTAGACAAAATCGGTAATTATGACCTCGATAGCCCTAGTCATCCCTTACCTGCTGTAACCCATTACCTGCTGAGAATTCACTGTTTAACATTCGCTGAAAAACACAAAACGTTGTATAATAAAGAAAGTAAGAGCAGGGAGTGAAACACAGCTCAAAGTAAACCCTAATTTGAGAATTTAGAGTGAAATAAATGTGTAGGAGATGAGTGGGAAATAAGCTGATTTAAATCGCCATCAAGGCACTATTGTACTTTCACGACTCCAGAAGCCGAGGGAAGGTCGAAAAAAATTCCACCTAAACCTCCCCAGAGGGTTATTTGGGGTGCTGATCACGAATCTGTCATCCGATTTTGAATTTTCCGCCGATTACGGTAGGTTACAGCAGATACGGGTGACTAGGGCTGTCGAGGTCACGGAGTGTTAATCACGAATCTGACCCCTTTGACAGTTTAGAGTGAAATAAATGTGTAGGAGATGTGTAGGAAGTAAATTGGTGAGGGAGGCAGCGGTTACGAAAAAAATGCAAAAATAGTGCATAGCACGGGAGTCGAACATCTGGTCTAGCACCCTTGAAGCATCCTCCAAACCTGCTGAGCCATCGACTCGCTTGCCGCAATGCCTTTCGCCGCGTCCCATACAACAGCGCGCGCACTCATGCACGTAGCCACGTGCTGACGCTGCGCTGCCGCACCCCGCCTTCGAGGGCCCGTAGCTCTTTGGGTTAAAGGACTCAGCAAAAACGAAACATGTTTTTCTACTAAATGAAGGGTGGAGTTTCTCGTAGTACTATCCATTTCCCCCGTTCAGACCTACGCCTGAGATTCCCTGGTGAGTACTAGTTTTGGTGATTACAGTGTAACTGCTAATGTTGAGTATGCAGATATGAAAGAACATATCAAGTTAACATCAAGGGTCAATACTCCCAGGTATTTCATGCATTTAGCGGCGTCCCTCAAGGTGGAGTCCTGTCCCTAATTCTGTTCTTGTTGTATACCATCGACCTTCCAATTCACTTCAATAGTCTAATGGTTAAATGCAAAATGTATGCTGGCGATGTAAAAATTTGCAAAAGAATTGAGAACGAGAGAGATGTCCATATCCTGTTACACTATAATGAGTGACCTTTGCTTTTCTAGGCATTGCAGAATGTTGGTGAGGAAGGCCAATTATCGTTTATATAATATCTTCAGGGTCTTAAAGTCGAATGTCCCCGAGGTGTACATAAGGGCCTTTAAAACCTACGTACGTCCTATCCTGGGAGGTGGTACAACTGCCTTCAATCCAACTAAGAAGAAGGATATTGACTTTTTAGAAAGTGTACAAAATAGCTTCACCAGAAGGTTTATGATGCGGTGTTTCTCGAAGAATTACAGTTCACTTCCATGCGGACATCAACGGGCTCTTTATTTTCGTCTTTCATCACTGAAGACCAGGCGAAAAATAGCGGATCTTATTATGCTGTACAAAATTCTAGCTAAAAAGCTAGCTATCGATCCAGCAGATTTTATCGATGGTGAACTGACACGTTCTGTAAGAGGGAAGGTCATTCTTCGGCTCCCGATTGCAAAATCGCGAATCAGGTCAGGTTTCCTAACTTATCGAATTCTCAGGGACTTCAATTTACTACTTGGTAAGTACGAAGACCTGGCGAGGTTGTCTGCTCAAGCCTTTAGAAGTTACGCCAAATGTAATGATCCTTTTACTGTGTTTTTTCTTTCGCTTGCTTTTTAGCAATGAGTGGTGGTTTCTATGCCTTTGTTATTTATGTGTTCCTTTTGTTCATATCTTTACGCTAGACTCTATGCATTTGTTATGTTATGATGAGGATGAACATTAATCTGTGGAAGATTCTGTTGCTCGCAAAGTTCTGAGCATGAAAAAGTGGGACCCACGCTGCCACTGTGGTGGAAGCGGCTGCGCGGACGAGTTGTCGCCGAATCGCCGCTCGCAAAGGTCCCCGAGGGCTGCCGCAGTTCACGGCGGCTCTCACCCGCAGTGCCAGGAGCTGCGGGTGAGACCCGTGATAGCGCAGTCGGAAGAAGCGTCGGGCGTCGTGTTCACACCGAATCGAGGTTGTTGGAACGAGCCTCGCAGAGGCAAAGCAAGTCTTCCATCCTTTCAGCGCCACTGACTTGGCGCCAAAGGGAAGGTCTGTGGGAAGACTCCCCATTAGCTGACCGCCGTAAGTCCTTCTTACGTCAAAATATGCTTTCAGACTGCCTCCAGGACAACCCGTAGAATGGTTGGTGGAGTGATTAGCACAAAGCTTTATCCTTTACCTATACAGCGGTACTGAAGAACCTCTTAAGAAGTACTCATTGTTGATGAGCAGATCGATTAAACCTCTTAAGAAGTACTCATTGTTGATGAGCAGATCGATTAAAGTTGTCAGCAGCTATGACGCAGGTCAATGAAAGAAGTGCTTAAAAGCTCAAATACTCGAGTAAAATTGCTAAGTGTCAACATTTTCAATCATTCAACAAGGGAGGAGCAAAGTAGTGAAGGCACACCTTTCATGAGAACAGTGCGCTTTCAGCTGGATCAGAATTCGCGTTCTGCTGCACTCATGGTTTTCACAAAATCGCCATTGAGCTCACGTCTACTACATAGCTCTATACGTAGGTTGAGTGCACTGACTTCGATTTGGCGCCAGATTTTTATTCGATATGGGAAGAATCCAAAATGAATTATGCAAGTGCTATGGCTGCTGTGTTTTCGTTCTTCTCTAAGCTAGCCCAAGCCATTTGAAATCAAAGCAAATTCTTCCCAATCGAAGTGGGCTTTTTGTACATTAAACTAATAGAAACTCTCCAAGAAAGAAGGTTAGCATAATTCGTTGTTCTAGGAAAATTTTAGTATAATTTTCTATAAAGTTTTAATTCACGTACGCAATAAGTGAACGCCTTGTTTATAAATTTCTAATTTTTGAGGAAAAATAATGGTTTGAACTTTGTCTGAAAGAGCAGAGAGGCGGCCATTCTTTATTTTTAGAAGAAAGGATGACACCAAGCCCTCACCCGCATCGTCGCGACTTTTATTCGACTGATAGCGAAATTTCTGTTTGCATGGAGTTTCACACCTGTAAACGATGCGACAAAAATAATTGAAAGGCTCACACACATACACATACACATAAATACACATATGATGTCTCATGTAAGCAGCATTAACACTATCAATAAAATAAAAATCGCGACGACCTTTTCAGTGCTTTAGCCGGCAAAAGTACGCAGCATTGCGTACAGTAAGGGTTACGCAATACTGCGTACTTTTGCCGGAATTCGCGACCTCTAAGAATGTTAGAGATGTAGTAAGCAAAACGCGTTTTGTTTCGTGAAGAAGCGTTTTCTAAGCCAAGTTAGGAGTTCTTGAATGTAACTCCGAAATGTAATGACGGAGAGTCGTTGGATACACCGCCCTCAGAAAGGGGCGGGGCGAGGGGCGCGGCGAGGACAAGATGTCCGGGTCCCTGCCTTCACATGGAGGCATCGCATTTCTAATCACTTCCCTTGCCCCTCCAGATCTATCCTGAACTGACTTCGTTCTTGAGAGAAGAGTCAAAATCCTGTTGACCATATTTGGAGGAAAAGAGTTTTCAGCTGCAGCGCCAAGGCTTTCTTCAGGTCCCGTCACATTGCTCAGTACTAAGACGTCGTTCACATTTTCCGACAAGTACAGCAACATCTTAGCGAGATATTTCATGTCAACAACGCGACCGTCCACTATAAAGTTCTTCAACACAACGAAAATTGTCTGATCCTTGGAATGAGAGGGCGGTGAGCCGGTTTTGCGCACAATTACCGATAAGCCTTCAATGTAGAACTCCTGACCAGAATCACCCATAGTCCCTAGTTGATGAGAAAATTTAAAGAGTTGTGGTGAAAATTGAAAGAATCTATAGAGAAGGTCGACGGTCCTCAACTGCCTCCATAGCCGAACCGAACTGGAAAATGACTTCAGAGTTCCTCGAGATGAGCTTTCCAATCGTCTCCTATCAGCTGTTAGCTTTTTGGACGAATTAACGACGGTTTCGCGCGCAGCAAACTTGTCGAAATAGAGCGGCGCGGGCAGGGCGGGAAGTGGGCGTCGGTGTACCGAACGACTACCACCGAAGTTCCTCGGTTTTCACGCAGCTCGAAGGCATTGTAGTAGCCCCTGTAATGAGAGCATTCCCTCCTACGGCTTGTTGAGTCCGGGAGATCTGTCCGATAGTTATAGCTCATACTAAAAACAACGGTCTGCTTTGTTGTTGCATTTCCGTACCAGGATTTCCCCTAAACCTCACACGGTTAACTTGTGGCTGGAAGGCACCGAAGATTTTAAGTGCAGTTAAGGTGCTGTCCGATCGTGCTAAGGTTTTTTAGATTACGTTTTGAGTGCAGGATTCTATACGCCTTCATTTGTCGACCTTAACGGTGATTATATTGATGGTTCCAAGCTCCATTATATACAGAATTTATGCACCAACCTATTGCATTCCTAGCATGTAGATTCGTTAAAAAATGTTTCCAAATAGATGAACCATAATCGACACCCTTCTGGCACGCCCCCGGCGGGTCTCACCTGCAGCTCCTGGCACTGCGAGTGAGAGCCGCCATGAACTACGGCAGCCAGGCGGACCTTGCGACCAGCGGCTTCGCGACAACTCGTCCGCGCCGCGGCATCCACCATAGTGGCAGCGTGGGTCCCCACTGCGGCGGTAGCGATATGGAAGAGTTTTCCGGGTGCTGCGGCGAGACTCTGTAGAGTCTCCTAGGCTAGAGCATACTTCCGTCGCCGCGATGCCATCGCGACGCTCAGTTAATGGCCCTTTCGCCCCACGCGGCCGAATAGTCAAAGGAACCTTCGCCGCGGCCGCAGCAACAGTGGCGGCCGGCATGCGCAATGGCTTCCCGCACCCATCGCGGGCATGCCATACTTTTTGGCCCCGTTTATACTTCGTCGCAGCGCGACGCGACGCCACGTATAGTAGCCATATTGATTGTGCGACGCGATCGATCAATTCAGCCTCATTGCGTGGCCATGGCATCGCGCCGCGACGAAGTATAAACGGGCCTTTCGCTCCGCCCGCAGTGCTTAGCATTAGTCCTAGGAGGGTCGCTGTCGCGCTCCCTTGAGCGATGAGCGATGCGACGAGCACGGGGGACTCGACCTCCTTTCGCGCCGCTCTGCAAAGCTCATCGCCGCGATTCCATCGCGGCGACAGGAATTATGTAGCCATAGCCCCCACACACTTATGCGGCAACGCCGCGGCTCTATCCTTAACCATAGGGTAGGAACGCAGGGTTCGCCGCCGGCGGCGTCCCTGCCCTATTCTTAACCACAGATGCGAGCGGCGTTGCCGCAGAAGTGTGTGGAAGCCTTTAGGCCTAGGGAGTATTCCCGCGTCGCACCGGCGACGGGCTCGAGGCAACTGTCAATGATGCGCCTTCGCTGCAATGGCGGAGGGCGCAGTGCGTGTCGCGGTTGTGAGTTGCCGCTCCGTCGTTTCGCGATGCGTCGCAGACGGGTGTTATACTTCCGTATGGCAGAAGAGGAACATAGTCCCGCGCTACGGCCGTCGCTGGCCGTCGCTCAAGCCGTGCAGTGCACAGCAACGAGCGACGGTCGCAGAGGGGGATGCGCCCGTCGTGCACTATTTTTACACTTGTTTCGATCGCGCGTCACGAGGCATCGCCGTCGTTGTGCTTTCGCGCGTCGCTTCGGTGGACGGGAGTATACCATAGGCCTTATGCTTTTGGTACCCGCTTACCCCTACCTACCATATCTACCGTACTCCACCGTAGTGCCAAAATCGAACTTCATATTCGTAATTAGCATCCCTAACATCGGAAGCGCGTAGTCGCTCAACATGGTACTCCCCATCCTTATTCACCATCTACGACATAACTAGTACAATCGGATATCGTTTTGTTCAGCACCCCAGCTAATCTCTCTAACCGAAGTCTGGGCGAAATTTTGTTTCGGCCTCTGAAGTCGGGGAGGTACAATAGTGCCGAAAACTACTACATATGCAGATCGATATGCGAGATAAGGTCAGTGCTGTTGTAGTGTGTTCGCATAGTGGAAGATCTCGGCCAATTTGAAGGAACTATTGCTTTCATAAGCTGTAGACAATCGACCATTTTCTTTTATGCGCTTCATGTACCTGTGTACCTTTGTGCAGAATTCTCACAAATGTTTTAAAAATTGTATGCTATTCAGAATAAGATATTGGTGGGTCATCAAAGGAGGGGGCAGTGAACATATTACTGCAGCAAACCCCAAAGCACGTGTCGTTTCTCTGTAGAAACTCGGTCCTCGGGTGGAGGATAGAAGTGCAAAAGAATCCATTTTAGACAGAAATCGAACTCCACGGAGGCGCCACGTTCGTGAGGCAGAATATCTGCCACTGTACCACTGCGGACCACTGAGGACTGCGCAGCTATTCACGCAACACTGTCACCGCGACTCGTCGCCGGCGCGACGCGGGAGTATACCAAAGGCCTAACAAGGGAAGAGTCTGAAGCGTATGTCTGAACGGGGGGAGCGAGTCATATAGGGAGAATCCCCACCCTCAATTCGTTTGAAAATGTGTTTATTTTTTGCCAAGTCGCTAAAAGCAAGGAGTAGAGGGTCACAATGGGATATGACGCAGGACGCGTTTGGGGGTCTTGTACTCCCGCGATGCGTCTGCAGCCAGTGGCTCGGAGCGCAGGTGTGTAGAGGGTTGACTCGTGCGAGGGAGGTCAGGGGTTTGACTCCTCTGCGCTGCTGCATTTTTGCATTTCAACTGATTGGTTGAGATTTGGGGGATTCTGACGTCTATACCATTTTCAGACGTTTTCTGCGCATTTTTCCAGCTGTACGCTGTGGTATTCAACATGGTGATAAATGTTCAGCACCAGTGATACACAGGTACAAAGTGCCTGTGTAGTGAATCGCGGTGTCTTCCTCCATGGTTGCGAGCACGCAACCATGGAGGCTTTCCTGCGAAACACACATCCGTAAGGTGCTCAATGGTGCTTCATGCACTTTGTACCTGTGTATCACTGGTGTTGAATATTTATACATCACCATGTTGAATACCACAACGTACCGCTGGAAAAATGCGCAGAAAACGTCTGAAAATGGTATAGACGTCAGAATCCTCCAAATCTCTAGCAATCAGTTGAAATGCAAAAGTGCAGCAACGCAGAGGAGTCAAACCCCTGACTTCGCATGAGTCAACCCTCTACCCACCTGCGCTTCGAGCCACTGGCTGCAGAAGCATTGCGGGCGTACAAGACCCCCAAACGCGTGCTGCGCCGTATCCCATTGTGACCCCATACTCCTTGGGTTCAACGGCTTGGCAAAAAATAAACACATTTTCATGCTAATTGAGGGGATTCTCCCTATATGACTCGCTCCCCCCGTTCAGACATACGCTTCAGACCCTTCCCTTGTAAGTAGCAGTGGGCTTCATGCATGAGAGGTCCACAACAGACGTCTTCATCGCTCGTCAGGTGATGGAGAAATATCGGTAGAAACGAGGCCCCGCTACATGCTACGTGGCATCCGTTGGCATACGGCCTCCGTGGAGAAGGCCTACGATACAATACAGCGGCCGCCTCTGGAAAGCCCTTCGAGGGAGAGGTGTCCCGGAATATTTGGTCACGGTCATGAATGACGTGTATGAAGGTTCGAAAGCGGCAATACGAACTCCGTACGGGGTAACAAGGAATGGTGGGGGCTTCACAGTGAATGCTCATGTGGTGTCGGCTCAGGTTCCGTTCCTATTCCTGCTGACGCTCGATGCGTAATGAACCGGTTCGAGGAACATCCGCTCAGGACTATCCGAGGCAACATCGCCCTACTAGCCTACAGTCAAGAGAAAATAGAGAAGGTGCAGCTATGGCAGTAAGCCATCGCAGGCAACGGCTGAAAGTGAAGAAGATAAGGTTCATCAGCTCTGAACAGTGTACTGGGCCCATTCTAGACAGCCAATGGGAGGTGATCGGAAAAGTGAAAGAGTTAAGATTCCTCTGAAGTAACCTATTAGAGTAAGGAAATGTGGGCCAGGCGGCCAGGGGACGGATAAAGGCACCCTTTCTCATGTGGAGCGAGCCCACGAGAACGCTCTGCGGTCGTAGATGCTACAGTACACCCAGAGACGAGCTTCAGAAAACAGTCAGGTCTGCCCTCACGGCAGTGAGTGCCCTCGGTTAAGCACAGGAGCACCAGCTTCACGCTGTGGAAATGAGGGTGTTCAGTTGAGCACGTGGATGGACCCATTGGGATAGTGTGCAAAATGAGGTTGTTAGGGCAGTGATGAAGACATGGCACGGACATATCTTCAAAAGAACATAATTACCTCATGTTGGTCCCATAATTCGAGGCACCCGGAAAGCGTCTTTGAGGAGCCCCAAGGATGCGAAAAGGTAATCAAAAGCGATCTCGCCAAAGTCGGCTCCACGACAGGCGACGTTCTTGGACGTTCGGGATGATGCGGCGTCAGGTCTGAAGAACAGCGGACTATGGCACTGCGCAGGACTGAACGCTCCGCTCTGGAGGAGAAGAATAAAAACCTTTCAGTCCTTCTCGCACGGAACTTAGTTCCTTCTACAGTGACAGAGAACAGTTAATTAGCTCATTCAAATTACCATACTAACGTCAAAAGTGTTCACTGGAAGAGAAGAAGCGGTGAGAAGGTGTGAAAGTAGCAGTGCCGCCTGGCCTTTGGCTAACAAGGACCCTTCCCATAATGTCAGGAGCAATGTCAAATTGCCGCGTTCAAGGCAATCGGAGGAAGGAAAGGGGAAGCAAAGGAGGCCAACTCTACGGCCAGGTTTGGAGTTGAGGTTTGAGGCCGGAAGTTTGTGACTGGGCTAGAGGCATCGGATGGGCTACTTCGTTCCAGCGACGACATCATTTTTCAATTTCGTTTCAATTCTTTCAAATGGTGACATCTTTCAGAAACACTACTGCGTCATTTTTCATGCTAAAAAACCTCGACGATGTCGCTGCTCTCAAGGCAGTGGATCAGCGGGCCTCCAAAAACTACGAGCTGGGCGAAACGTTAGGCCGCTCAGTAAAGACAGGTCCACCTTGCTACCTCGTTCAACACAGAACTATGCGAATCTGCGATGTCGATTCGGGGTCCTGTTTTACCCATTTGCATTTGCATCCCCTCGGAAGGCAAGCTGGAATAGAAATACTGCGCATTGGAGCGGAGAGGCGCGCGGTGATCTCAAGGGCGGTAGACAGAGAAGGAGATAGAAAGTGGGTGAGTGAATAAAGTGCACATAGTATTGCATCGCTTGATGAGAGCGCAAACATATAAGATCAGAAAAACATGCGGGGAAGGGTCGTAAGAAGATAGGTGCAAATTTGAAGTAACTGATATGACGGTACTTGCATTTTCCTCCGTTGCTCTTATACATATTCGTGAAAAATGGCAGAATGGGTAAATTTTCTTAACGCGGTCCGAGTTTTGTGGCAGCAAAGTTGAGCATTTGTCAGCCGAGTTTGATAAATGGCAACCCGCACGGATATGAAAATTTTCCGCTTTGGTCGGCCAATCCTTAAGGAATTTTTAATTTAATTTGTGGGCAGTACCAACTACTCAGTGTTGAGAGAGTACATCTGGAAATATTGAAAGGCTTTAACTCAGACAATTGTTGTTGTTTTTGTTGTTTCTTTTTTTTTGCTACTCACAGGGAAAGTGGTTGCGTTCTGTGCTCTCGTCCGCTGTTGCGGAGGGCAAGATAGAGAACTTTAGGATGTGGCTAATTTTGATACAGGCGTGGTAGATGGACATGTCCTGGAGTTCTTTGTACACGCACGGAACCTAGGGGGAGGGGTTGTTTGGGGTGATGATCACCAATCTGACATCCGTTTTTGAAATTTCAGCCGGTTACGGTAGGTTACGGATGGCTAAGGTCATGGACACCGATTTCGCCAAAACTTCGGCTACGGGGGGGGGGCGGGCTATTTGGGGTGCTGATCACGAATCTGACATCTATTTTTCGTACTACGCTGGAGTACGGTAAGAACGGGTGACTGAGGTCAAGGTTAAGCTGACGGCGACAGTGTAGATCGAACCTTTTGCCACGCGGGACTTGTCTTCTATTACCACACGAGCCTCTCGGGGCTGTTGCACTACATGACGATATTATGTATGCACTTTTATGTGAATACTAATAATTCTACAAATATTGGAAGATGAGCAGGAAGCTGTCAGAGGCACACGAGGAGGCTACCAGCGAACTCCGAATGAGAACAGCGAACAGCAGGGCCCTTTTATGCGGTAGAAAGAGGGCGGGTCCTTCTGTGGTAGATGAGAAGCACCGATAAGTCTCATGTTGAAAGTTCAAGCTTCTGATCAGCCAACTGATTAGCTTACGAACAGTTACAGAAATGAGTCATCCTATGAGAGAGTGAGAGAGCGCTATAGAAGCTATGTGATTGAAGCGAGTATTAAGAGTGGAATATATGAAAATATTGCATAAAAAATAGAGAAGATATTCTCTATACTGCCGCCGGCTTAATAGAAAGTGAGAGTTACGATGGATTACAAATTGAGAGGCAAAAGGATAATGATATTATGCAAATGCAATAGTACAAACAACAATCAACCAAACAATTGCGGCGGTTTCAGGAATATTCCTTGCGTTTTCGTTCTCGTCGCATTGGATCTCGATCAAGCCTCACTTAGTCGATCGGGTCCCGATGGCTGCGGCGTGAACCGTCGTGGGGAGATGAGCTGTGGCGCGATCCTCTCGGCGGTGGCGTACGGCGGGCGTCCCTCGGCGGCGGAGTGCGACGGAAGTCCCTCGGCGGCGGAGTGCGACGGAAGTCCCTCGGCGGCGGAGTGCGACGGAAGTCCCTCAGCGGCGGAGTGCGACGGAAGTCCCTCAGTTGCAGAGTGCGATGGACGTCCCTCGGCGACGGAATGTGGGAGTATCACGGCGGTAGCGTACGGCGGACGTCCCTCGGCGACGGAATGTGGGAGTATCTCGGCGGTGGCGTACGGCGGACGTCCCTCGGTGACGGAATGCGACGAAGGTCTCTCGGCGGTGGCGTACGGCGTGAATATCTCGGCGGCGGGGAACGATGTAGCTCGGTCGGCATTGGAGTATGGTGTCTCGTGCTGTCGTCTGCTTGTCGCGAGTTGCTTTCCTGGAGAGGAGGCTGCGTTGGAGCCTGAAGCGTAGATGCAGGAGGTGCATTGCGATGGTGATTCTCCAGTTCGGCCATGCGGATGTTCAGCTGATTCATCTCGGAAGCAATCCTGTTCGCGTCGAGCGGTTCCACCTTCTCCTTGATTTCACGAATGCTGGCCAACATTTCGTCTAGCCTCAGTCCAATCGCGCAATGGTTAGCCATAAGATCCGAAGCTTTAGCATTCCCTTCGCTCTTGTCGAGTATGGCATTCAGCGTTGGGCTAAGCTTCACGATCTCTGCTTTGATGTCCTCGAGCGCTTCCTTGTTGGACTCGTTGTGTTTTTTCATCTTTTTCTCTAGGTGTTCAATCCTTTCAAGAGCTTCTGTCGACGAAACAACCGCTGGGGCGAACTCATTGGCCTTTGATGCTGTTAGCTGGAGGACTTTACTGCCCTGCTGAAGAAGATCTTTGAGCAGTGTTCCTGAAGCACGTCCTTTTTTGATGACAGGCGCGTCAAGGTTCTCGTCAGAGGAAGAGCCAGGCTGTCGTTTGCGGGACGTTGACGGAGCCGCTGGAGAGGTTGGGGCTGCTACTGCAGGCGAATCGGCTGAGACCTTTGCCGGTTTAGTCTGCTTCTGCGGTGGTGGCCGTTTGAAGGTGCCGGTTGTCGCTGGAGCAGAGGTTGTTGCTGCTGCAGCAGCTGTCTTGGCGGTTGTAGTGTCCATGATAGCTAAAAATATTGAGTAAGTTGTGATGGAACTATCTATGATATTTACATTAGGGAGTTTCATGCGGCATATAAAAACCATGCAGTATAGAGAACATGCAGTGCTACTATAGAAGTTTTTTCGAAGCAGTTCCTCTCCGCCAGCAATGGAGCATGGAGTCCCACAACGTTCGTGTAACCGAAAGAATAGTCGTTGCCAACCACTGAAAAACACTGAAGACCACTCTGAGTGTTCCAATGAGGATGGTGAAACCGCATGTCCAGAAGGTGATGTAGCCGATGAGCAGCGCCGCGACGAAGCACAATGCTACAATTACAACAGTTTTGTACCACGATATGAAGATGTCGGCTATGTGGAAAAAGTCCGGTAGCACGATTTCGTCGTATACATAGCCTTTTCCTTCGATGAGTCTTGTGATCGATCCGTGAATCGTTCGTACCCACTTCAGAATTCCAGTGAGTTCGAACGTAGTGCTTGTTGTTCCGCACGAAACTTCGCAAGTCTTCCTCACTCTTGCGGTTGTTGAGCTAAACGTAAGTGTTGTAGGGTATCCAGTTTTGTTGCAACGAATGGAGAAGAAGTCGTTGTTGCATCGTACTGTTGCCATAGTGTCTTCTCCGTCGGTGGTACAAACTACGTTTGCGAAGGCTCCCTGAGGACATTGATAGCAACCTTGTACGATTGTATCCGTCACTTTGCATGTTGAATCCGTCACTTTCGTGACTGTTCTGGTGAACTTGTCCTTTAAATGAACGAGGAGCTCTGTTGACACAAACGCTGGAATGGTGGCCATCACTAAAGTTGGGTCGTCTTTTACTGGCTCGAAGAAAAGCCATGGTCGTCGAGCAGGTAGACGGTTCTCCACCTCTCTTTCAAATACATCTGTGATGTTGACGTCAGTGCAAAAGCAATTGATCTTGCTTTCTGCGGGTTCGCAATCGCAGTTTGAGCTTACCGAACAGTTCATGGCTCGGGCTGCTTCTGCTGAATCGCAGCTGAGGCTGGGTGTGTTCCTGGTTTTCCAGATGGCCAGGTGTGATCCATCACTTATGAATCTAGACGTTAGTTCTGGTGTAGGAGGCATAATGATAGATGTGACGGTGACAGTCATTCCATAGATATCCTGTGGGATAGTCGGTTTCAGTTCAATTAATTTCTTTCTTTGCCGTTGACCATTTCCGTTAGAACAGTGACTTCCACTATGGTTTGCTGTTTCCACTGGCTGCACTTGAAAATCTCGTAGATCTTTCATCTATGGGCACACTGAAGATGCGCTAGAAGAGGCACCCACTGCTGAGAAGAAAACATCCACAGCCTGGACCTCCGCAACTTTCGACGCATTTTGTGATCCCAGGATAACCGTTGCCTTGTTCCAACTCTGGAACCTTTGTTGACGCGTTCAGCGACGCACATTTGAGCCCAGTACATGATCCGGAGTGGGCGCATCTTTTCGAGTCTACTACTTTTTGTACTGCGTTCCGAGTGAAAACGATGTCGTCCTTTATGCAGATAAGCTGTAAGGCTTTCCATGGAAGTCGAATTTCCTTCACAAGGGACTGGTTGTGCGATACTCGGATGCAAGCTTCCTGGTTGAAGCTATTGAGATTGAAGATCTCCACGCTCTCAAACAAGCATTCTTTCGATCCTTTCGGTGAGAACGAACAGGTCGTACTTTGCTGATGCAGGATGTCCATGTTGCGACAGGCTTCTGCACCGAAGTATGAAAGCACGCATGCCGCAATTATCGGAGCCCTTAGGAGCGCGTCCACATTTCGTCGGCGGTGTCGTTGTCGTATTTTCATACACAGCTTCTTTAGAAGGGATGTGGTGTCTTTGTACAGAAGCCATACTATGACGCTCATTATTCTACATGGTTTTCCCACGACTATTGGCACGTAGCAGATGAGATACGTCATCGCGATTACACTGTATAGTATAACTGCACTCGCGAGAATGGCAGCCTTTGGTGAGCACTCCGGATTGAAGATGTTTGCCGTACAGAACCAACACTGGACGTTGTCACAGAAGGAAATGGGTGGGCAGGTGGTTTCGACTATGGTCATTCGATTAACATCCGAGAATTTCCATAGCACGTGGTGTTCGTGCAATGTTGCCTCCGGCGGAAATAGGACAGTTTCGTTCCTTTCCGGATTATCCTTGACTTGGCAGTGTTCGTTTGCACATAACTCGTAACGTCGTATGTTTTTTGACATCAGATAAACGCCTCCTGGTACGCAGCGCATCTGTCCTTCTGCATAGGTATAGTTAGATGATGGCTCCTCCGCGGATGCGTTTGGGAGCAGCGTCATCATGAGCAGTAGGCAGATAGTTGTCGCTGTTACATGAGCCAACTTGACCGCTGTAGTGCTCCTTCGTGATCGTGGACGACGGTTGTAACGGTGCGGGTCGAGATGCTGAGAATTATCTTCTCCATCAGAAGGCTCATCCGTGATTGTTTGCTCTTTATCCGTGTCCGGCTGCTGATGGAGTTCCAATGGGATCAACATGTTCACCGGGCGGCGAATCGTGCGTCGATTCGGTAGTCGTACTTCGACTTCTCGAATTGCATTGCTGAGTGATTGATGGAGTTTGACGATTCGTCCCATCTTCCAGGTATTGCGAGGGGTTAGTGCTTCTGATATCAGAACAACAGTTCCTACGACTGGAATTGTAGGTGTTCCACGTTTGTTGTCGATTTGAAGCTTGTGGACTTCTCGCAAACTGGTCAGATACTGTTGACTCCATATGGTCCAAAATTTCTGGCTTAGTTGATAGCTTGACTTGAAGGCTTCTACAGCCTGTGAGCGCGTTCTCAAAAGTACAGCTTCGTTGGTAGGAAGATAAGTGGTGTCCCCTTCATCTTCGCCGATGGTCTCGAAAGGGTAAGTGACTACCATGTCGCGTTGGATGAAGTCGATCGGCCGTAACAAGGGGGTTTCATTCCAGTTTTCCTCCTGATACGTCAGTGGTCTGGTATTCAGTGTTCCTTCAATTTCCACTAGAACAGTCGCCAGATCTTCTTGATCAGGTATGGTTCGCTGCATGACTTTGTAGAGGCTGTGTTTGACAGACTTAATCAACCGTTCGTACAGGGCTCCCTGCCACGGAGCATAGGGCGTGATAGTCTTCCACACTATCCCTCTCGTGGCCATTGATTGAGCTATTGCTACGTCGTTTATGATAGGAAACACTACATTTCGTAGAATCTGTTCTCCGAGAAGAAAGTTCGGTCCATTGTCTGATGTAATGCTGCCCGGTATTCCTCTTCTAGCGAAGAATCTACGTAGTGCCAAGAGAAGATTCGTGGTGGTCATATCCGCGTTTTAGTACATGTGAGTATAATCCCGTAGACCTTCACTATTTCGTCATTCCGTTTAGCTGACAGCGGTCCGAAATAGTCTATGCCTATGTGCTCAAATGGTCGCGTTTTCTGAACTCGTCTATCCGGTAGATCATCCATGTCTGGATACTTGAACGGAAGATTATTCATCTTTTGACAGGGAAGACAAGTTCTGATGACATTACGTGCCATTTGGCGGAGCTTTGGGATCCAGAATTGTTCTCTCACGTTGGCTATGGTGTGGGCTGTTCCGCAATGTAATCGCGTGTGAGCGTGTTCCACTATTAGTCGAGCAAAATCCGTTTTTGATTTGATTAGAAGGGGATGCCGAGCAGAGTATGGGAGTTCGGAGTTTCCCAAGCGTCCTTGACACCGAATTAGTCCATTCTCATCCTCCATGAGCTTCAGCTGCTTGAGCTCTTTCCGTCTCCCTTGAGGAAAATGGACTTTCTGATCGTTGCGAACGAGAACTTGCAGAGCCATCTGATTTTCTGTTGCTGTGATATATGGCACGGATACCATTGATCGTAGCTCAGGAATCGTCCTTTCTATCCGCTGTCGAAGTTCGTTGCTAATACGTGCAAGAAGATTGTTGATGAATCGTGACACGTAAGCTGCAACTCTTTTGCTCGATGATAGGGATTTTTGGCGCTTCCAATCCAGCAGTTCGCAGGAGTCGTCCACTGATCCACCCAGTAGTACGAGAGCGTCTCCTAACTTTTCCTCGGAAGGAAGCTGGAATAATCGAATTGTTGTAGGCCATTCTCCTAGCTGATGCCGTATAAACGGTGGGCCATTCCACCAGGTGTGCTGTGCGAGAGTCGTTTTACTCAAGCCTCTTGTTGCACAGTCCGCGGGGTTGTCGTCCGTGTTAACGTAACCAAAATAAATGTGGCCTCCTAGCTCAGCCACCGTTTCCCTGATTTCCTTTACCCGATTTTTAACCAATTTTCCCACTGTTCTTTCTGTTGGGAACGTGTTGATCCAGCCAAGAGCAATCTCCGAATCCGAAAGTATGATCACTTCCTGTATTCGTGCTCGGTTACCGATTGCGTTCAATATGGACCTTGCTAGGCGTACCGCCATGGTGAGTGCGTTTAGCTCGAGTTTCGGCACAGTGGCGCTGTCCTTCAGAGACGGCAACTTCGATTTACCCACAAGTAGTGTCGCGCTAGCAGACGAAACCAGGTAAGCGCAGGCTGGCATCCCTACAGTGCTAGCATCGGAAAACAGCACGAGTCGAATACTGTCGTCTATCTGTGCGACCTTCCTTGGGATGTCGTAGCTGAATCCATGAGCTTTGGCCAAGACCTCCTTCCATTGGGCTTGGAGGTCACTCGACAGAGTCGTATCCCAGTCGTATCCGCATGCCCATACCTGTTGAAGGAACTGTTTGCCAGGCAACGTGATCGGTGTGAGCCATCCATGCGGATCGTATATTGCCGCGATCTGTTCGGAAACAGTCCGCATTGTAATCTTTTCCTTGTGCGGATACGAGCATAGCAGACAAAACTTGTCCTCTGCTGAATTCCATCTGATTCCGAGTATCTTCTGCGTCGAATTTTCGCTTAAATCCTTTTTGGCGATGTGTTCTCGTAAATCGTTGTCGTTGGATACGAATTCTCGGAGATTCATGCTCATTTCTTCGAAAATCTCCTTTGAATCCTTATACATCTGTACTGCATCTTTAGTAGTCGCTGCGGTGACGAGGACATTATCGACGTATGTGTTCTCCTCGATCTCCTTTGCGAGCTTAGAATTCTTGGCGTGCTTCTCCAAATGGTGCTTGATAGTTCCTGCGAGAAGAAACGGTGAGCAAATCAATCCAAACGTCACTCTATTAAAACGGTAGGTGACGATATTGCTAGCTACCGCTGGCTGGGTTGTGTCTCGAAGCCACAGGAAACGAGTTGCGTCCCTGTCCTTCTCGTGAAGTCGGATTTGGAGAAAAGCCTTTTCCACGTCACTTGCCATCGCGACGTTTCCGATTCTAAATCGTAGGAGGATGTCGAAGAGTTTCGGTAGCATGACTGGTCCTCGGTTAAGCACGTCGTTGAGAGATGGTGATTCCTTTAGGTGTGCAGATCCGTCGAACACCACTCTCAATTTGGTCGTGTTTTTGTGAGGTGTTATAACCGCTTGATGGGCTAAGTAATGAACGATATCTCCATCAGGTGGTTTCGTTTCATCGACCCCTTCAATGACTCCTTGTCTGAGTTGAGTGTCGATGGTGTCCTGGTACTGTTGGAGTATCTCTGGTTCGCTGCCTAGCCTTTTCATCGTGGCCTGTAGACAACGGACGGCAAGTCCTTTGTTGTCTGGCAGTTGCGCAGCTTCAGTTTTCCATGGCAGCCGCACGTAGTAGCCGTCTTGTTTTCTCTCAATTGTTCGTTCAAACGCCTGCCAAACAGCTTTTCTGTTTTCCTGCGTTCCTCAACTATCGGTCCCGCAAATTCTTCTACTCCGGACGCTTCGAATGTGCAGAAGTCTTCCCACGATTGCGAATTCTCGTCGGAGGTTGAAAAAACAGTTTCAACATGCGCATCGTCTTCAATTGATCCGTGCTCTGTCTGCTGGTCATCGTAGTTGCGTCCTGCAACCAGATACCCCAGCTTCGAAGGTATCAATCTTAGTCCAGACGGGAGGACGTACTGAGATGCTGGTCCATTATGAAGTAACGAGAATAGATCCGCACATCCTAGAAGAATTTCGGGGCGAATGTCTTTCGAGAAAGCGTTGATGGAGAGTTGGAGATCATGGTCACAGAGGAAACGTTTGTCCTCACTGGAGAGACTGCTCCGTTGCATGGTCTCTGTGAGTGTATCTATCCGCGTGACCGTGAAGGAATGCGGTGCTCCACTGGCATCCCATATCCGAAGTGTCGTGATGCCGCAAGTCTTCACAATTGGCGTCTTTGATGTGAACGTCATAATGCGGAGCTGACTTGAGTCCTCATCCTTAAGCTGCAGGCGGCTGGCTAATCCATCAGTTATGAACGAGCGGTCAGCCCCTGTGTCAAGCATAACGTGGACTGGTTCCAAGGATTGCGTGGTCGGATTGAGTACTTGGGCTTGTCCCACAAGAATGAGGACGTCTTTCGCGTTGCTGACATGAAACACTGCATTTGTATCGTGTTCGTCAACTATGTGCTGATCGCTTGTGACGGTATTCATTCTCGTCGTCGTTCTTGACGGTGTAGATGTCGTTGATGGCTTCTTAGAATACTTTGCTGTCTGATTGATCGCTGGCTGTCGATTTGACGGTCGAAGAGTCTTTTGCAGATTGAGGTGTGGTGTCCGACCTCTTTGCATATTCTGCAAGCCCCTCTAGGACATTCTGCTGCAACATGATCACTTCCTCCGCAGTTGTGACAGAGCTTCTTTGCTTTCATGATCTGCCTTCGTCGTTCAAGCGTTGTTGCCTCCGTGCAGTTCCTTGGTCGGTGTCCCAGTTTGTCGCAGTAAAAGCACGGCTCCGGACGAAACTTTTGGCTTGATGGGATTTTACCGAAGTCTTTTCTAGGTGCGTGAACGGTCTCCTGTCTTGGTGTATCCTCCAGTCGCCGCTCCATTTGCCTGCTTACTTTGATTTCGGATTTGATATATTCCTTTGCTATCTCGAGCAGGTGTGTTGTGTTCCACGTATTTTCCTCCTCACAGCGTGATTTTTGACGCAAGACATGTCTCTGGATGTCGTTGGAGAATTTGACGAGAAGTTGCTTCTGTAGGAAGGTGTTGTCGATGTGCTCTCCCTTGAGCTTCAGTTGAGAAGTAAGGGAGCACAGTTGATTGCACAACGTTTCCTGTTCCTCAAGGCGACTGCTGCGAGCTCTTGCGGAGTGGAGTTTGACGAGAAGTTGATCCACCAAGGCTTGTTTGTCGCCATATTTCTCCTTGAGGTGATCGACGACTAGCGGGTAGGTCGTGCCCCAGACTTCAAATTGCTTGATTGACTCCTTTGCTTCTCCTACGAGAGCGTCAAGGAGGTAGTTGAATTTGAAGAGATTGTCGATGTTCCTCGAATGAACTGTGTGCTCGAAGGATGTCCAGAACGTTTCCCATTCCCAAATCCTGCCACTGAACTTCGGAATAGGAACTGGTGCGAGCTTCATCTCCTGGACTTCGATATCTCTGCTGCTGTGAGTGTAGAAGTCGTCGATACTTTCCTGCAGCCTAGCTAGCGTTGCCATTGCGTTGTATGCCTGGTCAAGGAGTCCTTGAACTGCTTCGGTGTTTTGTTCCACTTTTGCCAGAATTTCTGATATTGACGGCGTGTCGTCTTCGAGGCTATCTGCTGCTGTGCTGTAGTTGTCCAATGCCTTTTCAAGCTTTTGAGCTTCTGCTTCGACGACCACTTTCGCCTGGCGAATCCGACGTCGAAGTGCCCGAAGATTGGCATCGTCTGCTGACGTTGGTTCTATCGTTGCGTGGAGGAGATCGTCTTCGTCCTTGAGGATCTTCGAAAGTCGGTTGGTGGCCCGAGTGAGGAGCCCTTGACGAGATGCTAGTGTAGATGTCATGTCGAAATCTGTGTGATGTGCTAAAGCTGTTGTGAGACGAGCGACTTTACATGCAGAGACGGGACGACGTGCAGACGTAGTTGACGCAAACTCACTTCCTTAGTCGTCTTCTGTCCTTGTGGTGGCCGATGCACCATAAGCTGACGGCGACAGTGTAGATCGAACCTTTTGCCACGCGGGACTTGTCTTCTATTACCACACGAGCCTCTCGGGGCTGTTGCACTACAAGACGATATTATGTATGCACTTTTATGTGAATACTAATAATTCTACAAATATTGAAAGATGAGCAGGAAGCTGTCAGAGGCACACGAGGAGGCTACCAGCGAACTCCGAATGAGAACAGCGAACAGCAGGGCCCTTTTATGCGGCAGAAAGAGGGCGGGTCCTTCTGTGGTAGATGAGAAGCACCGATAAGTCTCATGTTGAAAGTTCAAGCTTCTGATCAGCCAACTGATTAGCTTACGAACAGTTACAGAAATGAGTCATCCTATGAGAGAGTGAGAGAGCGCTATAGAAGCTATGTGATTGAAGCGAGTATTAAGAGTGGAATATATGAAAATATTGCGTAAAAAATAGAGAAGATATTCTCTATAAAGGTCACCGAAAGGTATGATACTTTTTTCAGTTATTCTAAAGCGTTCTTTACCCATAGCTACCGCATTCCAGCGTAATAACAAAAACGGACGCCAGATTCGTGATCAGCACCCTAGATACCCCCCCCCCCCCCCCCACCCGCGAAAATTGAGCGAAATCGGTAACCATGATCTTAGTCACCCGTACCTACGATTACCTGCCGTTCTCCAGCGTAATACGAAAAACGTCCAGGTTCGTGATAAGCACCCTAAATAACCCCCTAGGCGAAGTTTGAGCGAAATTTTTCATCGACCTTGCCTCGCTCGCTGGAGTTCTGAAAGTACAATAGTGCCCCTGTTCTTTTTCCACCCCACCGGAAAGCGTCACGTTCTCTGAATTTACATTTTATAGGACGTTTTCACTTAAGTAGTGATTTTCACACAAATGTTTGGTTTCCGGTGCACCACAGCATGCAGCCAATAAAAGAGGTTTTTAATTGTCATCCGAACATGGAGCGAAGCGTCAAACTTAAGTGGCTATGGGCGGATTCGGGTGTGGCTCGAGTTGGGTGGGCTCTACTTCGGTCGCTTCCATCGGCACTCTTCCCGCAAGCATTTTAGACGTTCGATAGCGGTTTTGGTTCCCGAATCACGGCTTAGTTGTGACGATCATGTTTTGTGCAGTGTTCGGTGCGGCGATAGGCGCAGCTACTTCACTGGAAGCCCAGGCATCGCATCCGCTACTCCTCGCAAAGCGTTGCTGTGCCGGCCGGTGGACAATTCGTGCGATGGCAGGCCACTAGACCTCGTACAGCGGCGCCAGCGGCGTGAGAAATGCCGAGCTTATTTTAGAGGGCAAATTCGTGTGGCCGACGTCACACGCCGTCGCCCTCGAGTTACGCAGCGCTTGACGCTTGACGCATTCGCGGCGCGAGAAAGGGAAGGGCGAGCGCGTGGTCGCGTGGAGTCGTCGGGGCAGCGGCCGCGACGCCGGCTGTCGCTGCATCGGATTGAGCTCGTAAAGGAAGCCCCACGCGGAGAATGGAACATCGAACTGAGTTTTCGTGGAGCTCGTCGACGTCGTCTCTCGCGAATCGATTTCCGACCGAGGCCTGAGTTGCCGTCCTTCGCTTGCGTAGACTGAGCCGCGGCGTAAGCGTACGAATCCCGTGCACTAATAGCGCCTCCCAACGGACGGAGACCTGCAGGATGAAACGCCGTCTGCCGCCGACAAACATTGGTTACTGCTGCATGGATTTGTACAGTTCGGCCGGTGATTGCGCGGGCTGGCCGATGGAGTGCGCCAGACAGTTGGAGCACGTGGTTTGTAATGTCCACAGCGAATGTGCAGCGTATATGAGGGTGTTTTCTCCTTCGTAGAACATCGTCTTGATTATTATTGTAGGATTGTTATTATAGGGTTATTATTATAGGATTATTTTTTTATAATAATAATAGCAATAATAATTATTATTATTATAAAAAATTAAATAAATAAATATTAAAATATTAAATTATTATTCTTATTGTTATTATGGGATTATTATTATTATTACTATTATTATTATCATTATTATGGGATTATTATTATTATTATTATTATTATTATTATTATTATTATTATTATTATTATTATTATTATTATTATTATTATTATTATTATTATTATTATTATTTTAGTGGGCGCATGCTTACGCAGGCGTGATCTCGAAGAGAGACGGCGAAATCAGCCCCGAGCTTATTATCTCAGTATAGCATCCATACACCTTGGTGAATGAGAAATCGGAAGCCATCGAATATCATTATTTCACTGGTTGTGAAAGTGAGGTAGCAGTAGCTGTTTAATACTGACTTTATATTTTAAGCGCAACAAAAGAAATGGAGGTTGTGAATTACGAACGTAATTCTTAACGCTTTAAAGAGACAGTTTAAAGACATAGTTTTGAACTTCTTTCTGTAGGGGTTGGCTACCAACCATGGCTCAAGGAGAATCCCGATTCAACTCTCATTAAATACAACATGAGGGACGAAAAGTCGTGGCAGCCATATGTCAGACAGGTGAGGATTTTTGGTTATTTTCCTCATTGTGTGCTGCTCTTGTCCACCGAGTATTGTTCTCAGCATTTCAGTTGGATGATTATCTGAAAAAGTATAGTGACACGAACGGGACAAGGGAGTGTGGTGCGAACGACAACAACAGCAACCTCGTGAATGATGACGTTCTGGTAAGACGTTTTTTATTCGTTGTTTACATTGTATATGATTCACTTAACGTTTAACAGTATGATGAGCATTGTCGTAGCATGAAGCGAGGTCGTGAGTAAGGTCTCCTCTGGTTTCAGCCGTGCCGCTTCGATCTGTCGAACTTTTCTACCGCTGGGTGTGGTCCTGACAAACAGTACGGATATGGCAGAGCCGGCAGTGTGAGTGTGTTCATGCGGATTGAGTAAAATTTGTACCTTCTCACAGCCATCCTTATCCTGTATTCCTTTTCATCTCCCTTCCCTTAAGTTGTTCTTATCAGATAGGAGCACATCACTAGGCATCCTTTATGCCGCCCTCGTGGCGATCGATAGTTTTCGAACAAATTCGGCAGATGCTGAATTCGGCCGTTGCGCCAGAAGAGCTTCAAGTACCATACTGCCTAGCGTGAACCGGCATGTGGCCCGCAGGGGAAGCTATCAGCTCACCAGACGTTCAGAGGCCTAGCGGCCGCTAAACGTCTGGTTGGGGGCTTTACCCCAAACCCCGAGAATAGAACAACCCCAATCTTCCTCCTTCCTTCTATTCTTCTTAATTTATTACAGTAAAAAAGGCACTAGTTAAAAGTTTCGGCTAGGGGGGGGGGTTATTTGGGGTGCTGATAACGAATCTGACATCGATGTTTCGTCCTACGCTAAAGTTTGGGCGAAATCGGTGACCATTATCCTAGTCATCCGTACCTTCCGTAACCTACCGTACTCCAGCGTAAAACCCCGAGACAAAGTTTCAGCGAAGAAATTTTTTTCGAACGAAGTCGTGTCGATGGAATCGGAACTTTTAACTAGCGCCGTAAAAAATGGTTTTACTGTGTACATTAGTACAGCTGGATATGGTAGGGCAAAATCTTCACTGCTCCTATGACACTCATCCACCCTTCATCACATGTACACGATTTGTTCTCCGAACTGTACGTTCTCTACGTGGCGAGAAACAGATCATTAGAGTCCCAATTCAAAGTGCTCAATCTGCAGAAAAATAATTAAAATTAATAGCTATTGGTCGAAGGTCGACAGCGTTTACTGTCCGACGGCAATAATACTCCACCGAATCCCATAGTCACCCTCCCTACATCTCCCCCTCTCTCTCTCGCTAATACTTCCTTACCTACGTGCTAGCGAGAGAGACAGTCAAGCACTGACAGATACTGAGTCCCGACTCACGTGCCACCACGTTGTCACGACGTCTGTGACACTCCTGCACCCCGACACACGCCACTACTGTGGCCGTCTTCAGAAACCCGACGCACATTGGACGACATTGAGAGAAAATACTGGTCCCCCCTATTCCTCTTCCCCCTCTGGTGGCCCTTTTTGCTGATCCTCTCTTCACTGGTCCCCCTCCTGCTGATCCTCCTTACTCGGAATCCCTACGCAAGTTGGACGTCTGCGGCACGTCTTCTGAATCCCTACCCTCGTTGGGCGACTCCTTCAGCATGTCTTCTGAATCCCTACGCTCTGCACTTGATCCCCATCAGGGGTATGCGTAAATCATCATCATCATCATTTTCATTAGCGTCTGTCCCGCTTGGTGGCAGGGTCCGCTCTTCTGGTGTGGTGACGCCAGTTCTCCCGATCAAATGCTTGATCAGGGTGCACACCAGCCATCTTTAAGTCCACGTGCAACGTATCTAGCCAACGTTGCTTTGAGCGTCCCCTGGGCCGTTTTCCGGAGGCCTCATGATTCGGGCCAATTTTGCGGACGGTGTCGTCGTTAGCGCGAAGGACATGGCCGTACCATCGAAGACGAGCTTCGCGCAGCTTCTCGGCTATCGGGCGACACCGAACCTCTGTCGTATGGCGTCGATACGAACGCGGTCCAAACGCGTAACTCCAGCCGTCCACCGCAGCATTTTCGTTTCCATTACACTGAGGCGGCTTTCGATTTCCTTCGTCACGGGCCAGCACTCAGGACCGCACGTCGCTACAGGGCGAACGACTGCTCTATAAACCTTCGATTTGAGGTGCTCAGGTATTGCTTTGTCGCAAAGCACCCCAGTCAACGAGCGCCATTTGGACCAGGCTGCACTCAAGCGCGCGTTCACCTCGAACTTTAGGATGCCATCGGGCGTGACTGTTGATCCGAGATACTCGAAAGATGTAACTCGTGAGAGCGCAGTACCATTGATCTTAATAGATCCGTGCTCATTCACATCCGTCGTCAAGTATTCCGTCTTTTTGCCGTTTAGCTTGAGTTCGAACAATGCCAAGCGTTCGCACCACGCCTGTGCCTGTCGCTCGAGTTCGGTTTTATCTTCACATGCAAGCATGACGTCGTCAGCATACAGCAACGTCCATGGTGCCGCCATTTGGAGATCTCGTGATATTGCATCCATCACGACGACGAAGAGCAGTGGGGATAGCGCAGATCCCTGATGCACCCCTACAGAGACGGGAAATTCCGTCGAGGTGCCCGCTGGCGCTTGTACTCGACTCCTTGGGCAAGAGTAAAGAATGCGCACCCACTCAATAAGCTCTTCAGGGACACCATGTTCTCGCAACGCGTACCATATAACGTCTCGCGGAGCGCGGTCGAAGCCCTTCTCCAAGTCCATGAAGGCAAAATGCACCGGTTTCTGTTTCTCGCGGTGCTTCTCTAGCAGAAGTCGAACAGCGTGAATGGCATCAACAGTGCCACAGCCAGAGACGGAACCACACTGATTCGTAGAAAGCTGGGCGACATCCCGGATACGTCCACCCACAATTCGCTCAAAGATTTTCATGGTGTGCGAAAGAAGGCGAATTTGACGGTAACTAGCGCAGTCCGCAGGACTGCCCTTCTTCTTCCAAATCGGGATGGTCGTGCTTTGCTGCCAGCTCTCAGGCACTTTCTTCTCAGCAACAACCTGATTGAGAAACTCTGCCAACCAGTCAGCAGGGCACCATCCCTTCGACTTTCACAGGTCGGCTTGTAGATCATCGGGACCAATGGCTTTGCCTGACTTCATCTTCTTCAGAGCTGCTTCGGTTTCGCTCACTGTGATCTTCTGAACAGGACAGTATACAGGAGATGCAAAAGGAATAGCAGGATGGTCAAATTCAACATTCGAGATTTCCTCGAAGTACTCGTGCCATCGCTTCACAGCTCTCTTACGATCCATCAGAAGACGTCCGTTGTCGTCGTTAATGCCAAAGAACTTCTCGATGTCTTCTGCTTAACGACAGCGACCTTCGGAAGTCGGTAAAGATAACGCTCACCATTGCGCGTTTCCAATTTTTCGCTGACATCAGCGTAATATGCGGCTTTGGAAGCGGCCACTGCCTTCTTTGCCGCTTTCTTCGCTTCTCCATAACCCCGCCAATTATGGACTGTTTTATCACCGATGAATACGTGATAGAGCCGTTTCTTTTCTCGGACTTTTTCTCTCGCACCTCATTACCAAACACGAAGTGGATTAAGAATACTCGTCTCTCTTTCTCTAGGAAACAGGTAAGTCGGATTTGAGAAGCCTGCTCACAGGACGGTTTCTTGTGCCCCCAGTACCACATTAGAACATCAAAAACAACTCTAAAGGGAAGTGCTAATGAGCTATAAGAGGAGACTACTAGAGTGGGCATATCTTTACAACCAGGTTTGCATAAATTTGGATGCCAGTTGGTTGTCGACCAAAGATCGCATTTACGAAAATTTACGATTTACGACCCGAAATCTCTTTAAAAAATCGTAAATCGTAAAAAAATGGGCAAAAATAGCCGTAAATCGTAAAATCGTACATCGTTGTTACGCACACCCCTGATCCCAACTCATACCCTGACGCGTTGTCCGCTCAAAATATCGTAAACTTGGACGATCCGCCGCCAAGGATATAGTTCGCGGGCAATCTCCCATGGTTAAGTTGAAAGAAAACCCGGCTGGCATACGTCGCCCTATCGTAGGCACCTCTTGGCGTCAGTTCCCGTCCCCGTGACGGACACATGACATTAGCCGATTACATATAGTAGAACTCTTTCAGCCCTGCGTTGTGCTCTCGCTGAACCGCCTCATCGGGTGGCAGCCTGTTGACTACGCGCCAGACTCTGTGCCAGAGAACGTGAAGGGGCGCTACAGGAGTGGTTCAATTGCGCTCTACTGCGATGGAGCTGTACGCGTTTGTATAGGTGCTGTAGCTACACAGTAACAGCTTGTAATACCAATTGTATTCAGAACAATCCCGACAAGGAGCACATCGGCCGCCTGAAGTACATTCCGGAGCACGGAATTGATGGCAGATATTATCCGTACGTGTACGTTCCAAACTATCACCAGCCCATTGTGAGTTATCAGAACATATTTTCCTTGAATCTTCTCTCTTCGAGCTTTTCTTTTTAATCAGCTATTAGTCGTTGAGGCGACATAGTGATCTTGAGCGTTTTTGTGGAGATGAGACACGTTCCTGGGCTCTTTTTCCACAGGCACTATGTAGAATCGCAACGAAGACCGTCACCAGAAAGGAAACGGGCTCATAGATACTTGCATGGCTCCATTTGTGGAAGAGTTTGTTCGCCTAAACATAGCCTAGAAAGGCTATGTTTGGCACTGATCACTTATGTAAGATCTGTTTTTAAAACTTCAATTGATTACGGTGGCTTACTGCGGGTATAGATGTGCAAGGGTGAGTGAACCCATGCTTAGCCATGCCTACCGTAATCCACCGTAATCAATCGAAGGTTAAAAACGAACCTCATACAAATGATCAGCCCCTTAAATAACCTCTCAGGATGAAGATTTGGCGAAATCGATTACCATAACCCCACCAACCATACATATGGGTGGGTTATTCTCAGACTTGTTTAGCAGGTACAGAACGCAAATTTGGAATCAGAAGCCGCATCCCCTGATGTACATATCATCTAACAGTGCCACGGCAACCTGGTATCTTTCCACTGTCAGTATGACCGTTGCTTAGTAGGAGCTGTTACAGCTTCCGTCCTCAGATGCCCCATCTCAAAACAAGTCATATCTCCGACAAGTAACGCCTAGCATCGTCTGCCGTTTTTATTTGTGCAAGTTTTGATATGGGCACGTATCCTAGTGTACGATTTAAAGAAAACTGGGGTCATTGAGACACTAACGATAAGAGGTTCGGCTGCTTCGTTCGCAACTAGCGGGATGAGAAATAGGTGTTAAGATGAAGGGGAATGTGCAGGTTCATTGTGCAGTATGGAAAACCTTGTTCTGCAGGGCAACCAGAATTTGGAGATACATGAGTGACGAAAACAGTTTTCCCTTGTCTTAATCCTGTGAAACAATATTGCCCGCTGTGAATGCAATAAAGTAGCTCCCTTACGTTGTCGTAAAGGATATTCAGGGTTTAATTTGTCGTAGTTTTGGTCAGTAAAGGGAAAAAATTCTTTAAGATCGCTCATGATGTGTGCTGTCGACAAAACATTTAAGTTGTGTCCAAGAATTACTTTTGGAAATGACTTGGAGATAACGCTAAAATTCACTATTGCTCGTTCATTGTGATATTTCCCACTCATCTCCGAATGTGACTGTCCAGGTTGTTGGTTAGCTTGATAGATCGACCCATTATTGAGTAGCTCGAAGCGAAAATCCATGTGGAGAGTAGCAACCTCATAACATCGCTTTGACAAACCGCATAGAAGGCTTCTCTGAGGCGCCCAGCGAATGCCCTTTTGACTCGGATTACAGATGTACCATTGCTAGTGTACACAAACTGGCCGCGTGGCAGTGGATCTGAACGCTTCATAGTCTTCCGTTGATGCTACCAAGGATAGCGTTTTTGGGAGCGCTTGTTCATTCGTACAGAATTTCGCCACTGAATGGAGAAGGGGCCTACGGCGAGCAATGGAGTATTCTCCCGCTGACAAGAAGGGGTCTGATGGGAAAGCGAGTCATACTGGGACAATTTCCACCATTCATTCAGTACAGAAGTGTGTTTTTTCTTGCGTTGTTAAGCCAAGCGAGTAGCGGGTTCCCATTGTTTACTGTGTAGCGCTATCGGGGTCACTTACGTGCCCGAGATGCCGTGGCCAGCAAGCAGTTCGGAGCGCGGTGGACAGTGAAGTTACTCCATGAAAGTGAGCTCAGGTTCGATTCTCGTGCGATGGAGCATTTTTGCAATACAACTGATCGGTTGAGACTTGAGGGTCCTGACGTCCACACAGTTTTCAGGCGTTTTTTGAGCTTTTTCCTACTGTATGCTGTGGAGAGTAACCTTCTGGCAACTTGTTTATTGCTAAACGGTTTCAAACCAAAAGACAATGAGAAAGATATAATGGTGTATGGACGTTCAGCACCACTGATACACAGACACAAAGAACGGAAGTATTATTCGCAGTACGGGAGCGCATAGAAGCTACAGGCTTTTCACATCTCCTTTCCCTACACTGACTACCGACTTTTATCGGTATACGCAGATTCAACCTGCCGACGTGTGCTTCAGATTTCACTTCCACGTCATTGTGCACGACCTTCCTCTTGATCTCTAAAACATCCTGACGGAAAATGTGGAAGTTGCGGGTGGCTAAAGAAGAACGGATCGGTTATAATGATATGGAAGCTCGTGAAATTGGTGTACCGGCTCCTGCGCCAACCTCGCATTAAAAAGCTGGTTTCTTATGCGCGGCTCAGAGCTTAATATACGACATCGCATCCCTGTTTCTTTGGAAGTCCGAGCAGGATGGTTTTTCTCGAAGTCACTGGTCCATGTACAGAAAGAAGATGTGACGAGCCTGTAGCTTTTATGCGCTGCTCATGTTGTGACCAGTCCTTCTAATCACTGGGGTTCAACGTTTATACGTCGTTCTGTTGGGTATCCTTCTCATTATCTTTGGTTAAAGCCGGTCACTAACAGAGAAGTAGCAACAAAGTAGCCTTTCACAGCATGTAGCTGGCAAATGTGCAGAAAACGCCTGAGAACTGTGTGGACGGCAGGACCCCAAATCTCAACAGAGCACACGAACCGAACAACCGAGTCCCTACCATCCTGTCATGAGGCAGCGTCACTGTCCATAGTGCGCCCCGAACCCCTTGACCCCGCCAGCGCTCCTAAGGCGGCGCGCCTTTGCGACTCCATAAACTTCGGAGACCAGCTACTCGTTTAGTTTAACGACTTGGCAAAAAGGAGACATACTTTTATACGAATTGACGAGTGTATTTAAGGGGCTATGTGACTCGCTTTCCCCGTTCAGACGTACGCTTCGGACCGTTGCCTTGTAAAGGTGTAAGGTGAACACTGGAGCGTAGTGAAGATAGGAGTTTAAAGGCCCCCACAGAGTTCTGCGGCAACACCGCTCGCCGCTATGGTTAAGGATAGGGCAGGGACGCCGCTGGCGGCGAGCTCTGCGTCCCTAGCCTATGATGAAAGATAGGGCAGCGGCAACGCCGCAGAAGTCTGGGAGGGCCTTAAGACCTTCACGAAAGCGATGCTACCGCTACCGTCCCCGGCTTAGGCCTATGATATACTACGACAGAACCGTGTGCGGACGGCCGGGAATCGCGCCGGGATCGCTCACCTGACCAATCGCCGCGCCACACCACGCACGCCATCTGCGGATCGTCGTCGACGGACGATGAGGGGCTGTTATACTTCCCACCTGGGGGACGGCTTGTCGTCCCGCGCAATTCGGCGCCAAAAACGCGCTCCAAGTACGACGCTAGCCGCTCGGGTCGACGACAACCTCCGCGGACGTGCCCCGGACACTTCCGCGGGAGTATGGGCAAATAATGGGAATAAGCCCCAGTTTATACTTGCGCCGCCACGCGGCGCGGCACCACGATCGCCATAGATATCGATTTTTCGCGCCGCCCGGTCGATATCTATCCCGACCACCGTGCCGCGCCGCGCAGCGGCGTAAGTATAAACTAGGGCTAAGGCCGGCAACAGAGCCTTGCGGGTGCCGCGGACCCGCCATGACAACGGCGGGTGGTGCGGCACCCGCAGGGTTATTGTACGCAATACTACGTACTTTTGCCGGCAGTTGCCACCTCTAATAATGTCAGAGATGTAGTAAACAAAACACTTTGTTTGAAGAAGCGCTTTCTAAGCTAAGTTAGAAATTCTTGAATGTAAACCCCGAAAATAACAGAACACTCCTTATAACTCAACAGTTCTGTACCATTTTGCGTTTGCTCTCACTTTTGTCGATCTACCTCCACTAAAAGTTCCTCGCTTGACAAGCAGCTCGAAGATAATGTGGTAGCCCTTGTGAGTGACAGTATTCCCTCTTCTGTAGGAGATCTGTCCGATGCAGTTATAGCTCATTCTAGAAAGAACGGTCTGTTTTGTTGTTGCATTTCTGTGTAAAGGTTTTTCCTAAACCTCACACGGCTAACTTGTGGCTGGATGGCCACGGAGATTCGCAGTGCAATTGGTTACCTAAGGTTACCTAATATCGTGCCTAGTTTTTTTTGCGTTACATTTTGAGTGCAGGATTTCATACGCCTCCATTTGTCGACACTAACGGTGATTACGTTGTTGTCAAGCACCTTTATGGACAGAAATTATGCACCAACATATTATATTCCTAGCATGTAGATTCGTTAAAATGTTTACAAATAGATGAACCATAATAGACACCCATCTATTACGCCCTTGGCGGGTCTCACCCAAACCTCCTGGCACTGCGGGTGAGAGCCGCCGTGAACTGCGGCAGCCCTCGGGGACCTTTACGTGCGGCGGCTCCGCGACAACTCGTCCGCGCCGCGGCTTCCACCACAGTGGCAGCGTGGGTCCCACTGCGGGCTGAGCGATAGGGACGAGTTGTCGGGGTGCTGCCGCGAGACTCTGTAGAGGCTCTAAGGCATGCACCCGCGGGAATGTCCGCCGCGTGTCAGCGGGCGGTCATCATCCGGGACGGCCCGCGTCGCACTGGAGGGCGTATTTGGCGCCGGACTTGGGACAAGGTCGTCGACCGACAGCTACCCGAGGTGCACTGCAGCGCGTAGGGCTGCCGTCCCGCGGGCGGGAAGTGTACCAGCACCCTCATCGCCCGTTGGTGGCGATCCGATCCGTGGACGGAAAGTGTAGCGGGGCGCAACGATTGGCAAGATGAGGGGTTCCGACACGATTCGCGCCCATAAGGCCCATGCACACTTCTGCGACAGCGCGGCGCGGCCATGATGAAGCATAGGGCCGCGACGGCCGCGGCGCAACACTGCGACACGTGCCGCAGAGAGGGGGCATGCACGCTCTTGCGACTGTCGCGGCGGCTATCGCTGGCGACATCGCGCTGAGTGCCGCAGGCTGGAATGGTTCAAACCATTCCTGGCGGCGCGGCATCCACGGAGACGTCGGTCCCGTTGCCTAAAACGGTGCTCTAACGCGCCCACGCCGCGACCGCCGGATTTCGCGGAGGTAGCTGTCGCCCCACTTGCCGCGCCGCGGTGTCGCAGAAGTGTGCATGGGCCTATACGCGGACGCTCCTGCGGGAGTATACCATAGGCCTTAGGCGTAGCTTGAACACATTAGTTTAAGCCTGGAGCGGCTGATATAGAGGCTATAAGTTGTTACAGGATGTTTTGTTACGATCGTATATATCGATATCGTAACAAAACATCCTGTAACAACTTAGGCGTAGCATCTCGATATCATTATGTGCACCAATGTGTTTGTGAGTTATGCTGAAAACTCATACTCTCCGTATACAGTAGCTTGAAATAGACGAAAATTTCAAATTAGGAAAATGCGCAGGAAGTTAAACGCTTAACTGAGGAAAGTCTTGCCGCCAAAGTTGCACTTAGCCTCAATGTGGCGAAATGGATCTAATCAAACTATAACTGGTCGCAATAACTGATTCTCACGCTAGCAAAAAGTGTTTTGTTCTGCCAACACAGTTTAGGTAGTGGCGCACTGTCGCGAAAATGTAGCTTCACTCAAGGCAGCTAAATTCTACAACATTTATTTTTCCTCTGCTTGAAACATCCTTTTGGAAATATTGGCGTACTCGTGCAAGTTACTGCTAGCAACACGAAAATTGAACAACTGTGATTTACAAATGCAGTTTGTGAGGCATTTAAGCAGGTATGGCGTTTAGGCAATGGTGAAGTTCGAGTCGCTGCCGCGCAACAAGCTGGTGCTGGTCGAATGTCGTGCCTATGCGCTGAACATTGAGCACGACATCACATCACGACTTGGGCTCGTTCATTTCGAGCTCTTCCTTGAAGACAAGGTTGTCGAGTCGAAACCGTCGGCGTTGTGATGAGTATAGTAAGGGCATCGTAACTGTGTATTCCCAGCACTCTGATAGCTCGACGTGCTCATACCATTCACGTTCCTTCTTTGTTAGTATTTTTCTCGTTGAGATCCCGATCTGACTATCAAACAGATGTGAACTAGTATATCTCATAAAACCGATGATGATTTGTATTTTGCCCCGCTCGTCGAGTGCTAGTTGTTGATACGAGTATGCCGCAGTGATTATGCTGCGGCAGATTCGGCGAATAGCGTTTATAGTCGTTCGTTCTGCCGCTCGACTTCTTTGTTCTTCCTTTCACTCACCCTCTCCTTCCCATTCACTCTCCCTGCCCTGCTGATCACTCATTGCACGTATTTCGCGTCAGCTTCGATTCGGCGATAAAGCAGGTAGGTCTACTGTACGAGTGGACTTGCTCGTTTATAGGTACACGGAGGTGACGACGTTCTGTTCTTCGTGCAGAATCCGGTCAGTTGATGTCTACCTTCGTCTTCGTGTTTGACTACAAGCGTCACCAGTCTTCTAAACCTCATCGCTTCACGTGGGGTCTGCGCCCCTCCGCTCCCCTTTATGCTCACTTGTTTAGTAGTTATCGATCAACGATACACCCTTGTATGAATTTGTATTGCCCCAGCCCTTTCTAGCACTCGTTCCAAGTCTCGCTATCTCATCCCTATCGACCCGTTGTATGAAAGGATTCTTGTGTACGTTCTCATGCGTTTAGTAGAAAGTCTAGTTATGCAGAATCCGACCTGAATGCGCGTAGAGATATGCTCACCTCCGGCACGTTCGAGCCGCCCTGTCGGTCGCCCTCGCGGCGTATGGCCCCGCACATCGTCGCCCCGACTTCCGGCTCGCATCCGTCGGGTCCTCGGTTACACTGCGTTTGAAAGTAAGAATAGGATGTTGTGTGTAGGTTGCTCGATGTTTTGCTACACTGTTTGTTTTCCTGCGGTTCTGGTCATATGGTGTATGGTGAGGTGTCTGATCGAGACTCGACTGAGAGATTGGGAAGTCTCTCCTCACTCACCGCGGAGTCGCGATTTTGAACGTATAACAGACACACTCACACAAAGCCACACCCAGATCGACGCATAAATACACAATGCAGAGATTTCTCTAATCGTAACTTGTGATCACGCATTGACATGTTGTTCGAGTTTATGATATGTCTTGATAATTCCGGTGATTATTATGTTTAAAGGTTTGGCGTCCGGCGTTTTCTTACATTGAGCATTCATGAGAGAGAAACGCGCACACTAACACACGTCGTACAAATGTGCATGAGTTCATTCGATAATCCCCTGATTGACACGCTAGAGAGAGAGGGAGACACACCCCCCCCCCCACACACACACACACACACACACACACACACACACACACACACACACACACACACACACACACACACACACACACACACACACACACACACACACACACACACACACACACACATACACACACACACACACACACACACACATACACACACACACACACAGACACACAGACACACAGACACACAGACACACACACAGACACACAGACACACAGACACACAGACACACAGACACACAGACACACAGACACACAGACACACAGACACACAGACACACAGACACACAGACACACAGACACACAGACACACAGACACACAGACACACAGACACACAGACACACAGACACACAGACACACAGACACACAGACACACAGACACACACACACAGACACACACACACACAGACACACACACACAGACACACAGACACACACAACACACACACAGACACACACACACACACACACAACACACACACACACACACAACACACACACATCTCCGTATATACAGGGTGCGTAAAAAGTATTGACGCAGTAAATGACGGTTGTGGAAATAGTATTGCGCAGTAAGTTTTCAAATATTCACTTGAAAAATATGGAAAATGATCTTGCGAACACGATAGAGTAACTCGTAATTGACATTGGCTCCTTTACTGTGAATACAGGAGCGAAAGCGACGGAAAAATTCATGAGCACGCGCCGCAAGTACCCGCTTGGATTTCGTCCCGTGCTTTTAACAGGGTAGCCTTCTGCGACTGGTCACTTCTGTTGAAAGTAGCACAGACCTCATTCTCCAAAATTGCCTAAAAAGAGTAATCCAGCGGATTCATGTTTAAGCTGTGTTCGTCTGAGAAGCTGTCCACACCTTCGCGCGCTACCTGTTTGCCGTTATCGGACAAAGATTGATAATTTTGGATTCGAACGTTATCGTGCTTGAACATATCGTAATCATCATCTGTTATGATAGAGCCGTGGCTGACGTTTAGGTTGCTGACCTCTTTCCTCACCAACCGTTTCGAACAGCGCCTAATTCTCTTGTTAAGGAAATATTCAGCTCTTTGGGTAACAGACAAAAAAGGGCCACCGTAGCGACGATGGTCATGTTTCATCAGTTTTTTTTCGTGAGTGTTTTTTGAGCACAATACAGGAAACAGAAATAACACACAAAAACCTAGAGAGGTAGAAAGAGAAAACTGGAGCTGAAACAAAATGTAGGTGCGTCAATACTTTTTACGCACCCTGTAAATAAATAAATACATATATATACATATATATGTATATATACATATATATATGTATATATATACGCGTACATTTCCACACAAGCACCGCATCGTCTTTATTCCTCTATGCGTGCACATCCCTTTCCATGATTTGTTCAGGCGCGTAAAATTGATTGGTACGTTCGTGTATTTCCACACCGTATTTGTTATTGAAATGCTAGTGGTCGTCGCCGTATGGTACGAAGTAGCGTTGTGCGCTAAACTCCAGACGATGGATTTTTTAACAAAATTTTTTCGTTAAATTTCATTAAAGTACGCAGCTGTGCAGCTCGCTGCAGCTGTGCAGCAAGCTCAAGATAATTTTCTGATTTGAATGACGAATTACGATTTCCTTTGAAAGTTTATAATCCACTTGCCCTAAAATCTGATTGCAGTTTTTGAAATGTCACAAGATGTACTTTTTCAGCCAAAGAAATGATCTTCCGGTTATTTTAAAGTGAGGAAATCAGCAAATTGCTCAGTGTGTTTTAAGAGGGGGTCCGCCACGCATTCGTGTGGATGCGAATTTTATTAATTAATAGCAGAAATTATTATTTATTTGTTTATTATTTATTATTAATACATCCATAAGGATGCGCCAACAATGGTCCTAATACAGCCGCGAAAACGTTTATTTATTTATTTATTTATTTCTGTACGATGCATAAGGCATACGTGATATAGGATGTAGTACAATACAAAACACCAATACAGGAAGAACAACTGTTAAATCTAGAAATGTAAAAGCTTGTTTCTAGCCATGTGCTTGAACAGCCTGTAATGTGCCGACGATCGAGGGACACAGGAGTTTAGCGAGATAAAGCTGGAACCAGCTCTACACGTGAAACTACATGACCTGGCATTCGTTTTGGGTACACCGTAAGATATTTTTTCTGAGCTGCCCCTAGTTCTAGATATTATTATACGATAGAATTTTGAAGCATCTACATCAATTAGGCCAGTCAAGAGTTTGAAAACCACACAGACATCAGTAAGTTTACGACGAGAGACTAAGGAATGCAACTTATATTCGCTATTTCTAGCTACAGGACGAGGAGCTCTTATAGATCTACTACAAGCTATCCTAAAAAATAATTTGCGAGTGAAATTGTCTTGCACCTTTTCAAGAAGAGCGATGTCTTTTGATTTCGAAGGAGAAAAGACTGGTGAACCATACTCCACAATAGGGCGAATGTATGACTTGTAAGCCCAAAGAAGCATTTCCTGATCCACTATAGAGAGAGCTTTGAATATAAGGAATGTTCGAGAAGACGCTTTATTGTAAATCATTTTGTAGTGCTCGGAGAAGTCAAGCTTATTGTCGTAGTGAAATCCTAAATCTTTGACGCGAGAAACGGGTGTTAATGAGTGTTTTTTGATGCTATAGTTGGCGTCATAATCAGATTTACCCATCCTCATAAATACCGTTTTCTCAGGTGCTAGGGGGAGTCTCCATGTTTCAGACCACATCTGTATAGCATCAAGGGCAGACTGAATAGACTCTATGTCACTTGGGCCTCTGATACTTCTATATATCTTTACATCATCTGCGAACTGCTTACAACTAACACCACATCCTTCTAAAGTTACAGGTAGATCAGACGTATAAATAGCAAAAAGAATTGGGGACAGCACCCCACCCTGGGGCACCCCACTTGAAACAGGTTTAGTAGTGGAGAGGCTGTGAGCGACTTTAACCTGGAAACTCCTCTCTATCAGATAGTCCTTTATCCAGCTGACTACTATAGGATGGAACTCCAAACTTTCTATCTTGTGTAGTAGCTTACTGTGGTCGACCCTATCGAAAGCCTTCGAAAAATCGAAGTAAATTACATCGCAACATCCTTTCTTATCCAAGTATTCAGTCCAGTCATTTATACATTCCAATAGATTAGATACTGCAGATTTGTGCGGCACAAACCCATGCTGATTACCAGGAATGATTTTGTTAATCTCTAAATGTGACATTATATGTTTTTTGAGAATTTTTTCAAAAATTCTGCAGAAGAAAGAGGTGATACTAATAGGCCTATAGTTATCAACAGAATTAGCCGGTTCTTTTTTGAGTAGCGGTGTTACAAAAGAATGTTTCCACCTTAATGGAACTTCCGACCAAATCAAAGATTGGTTATACAAATATGCTAATGGTTCGGCAATAACGTGAGCTATCTTTCGTACAAAAGCGGCGGGAATATGATCTGGTGTAATAGAATACGAGTATGGCAAATCATTGAGAAGTTTGTATACTGTTACACCATCACACCACGGAAAGAGAGACATAGGTATATTTACTGCAGCATTGAAGGTGGAATTCTTGTCATCACTTTGAATGAACACCTCAGCAAACTTATCTGCAAGTACGTTGGCTTTGTCCATATCAGAAAATGCCCTAGACTCTCCTTTTTGAAGACTAGGAATACTACATCTTGTTTTCATTCTTTTGTTTAGAAATTTGAAGAAACCTCTCTTATGATTAGAATAGATTATCCTCTTATGATTAGATTAGATTATTAACATTGTACAGTAAACAGGAATAGGGAAAAACTTTGGACTCAACTTAGAGACAGCGAAAGCACTAAAAAGATATCCATCGAGAGCATTGAGGAAAGGCCCACCATCTATGAACCCGCGCTGTTTATTATTAGTATTATTAGGTCGTCACCTAAGTTCTGTCGTTTTTTTTGATCGCTAAATTCAAATGTAAATATCTTTGCGCAAACGTAACTTTATTAGTCGAAATAAGAACCATTACAATCTACCCATCTTTTCCAACGAGATACTAGTTTATTTATTCCAGTAGCATAGAACTTCGGAGATCTAGAAGCCATGAATTCTTCGAGAGCAGATTCTGCACCATGTCGGTTACTGAAGTATTTTCCGCGAAGGAAGCCATCGGAATGTTTGAAAAATGGTAGTCTGTAGACGATAGGTCCGGCGAATACGGTGGATGGTCGAGTGTTTCGTATCCCAAAGAACGAAGGTTCTGCCTGGTGATCATCGATACGTGCAGCCTAGCGTTGTCGCGCAAAGGTATCGGCTCCCTTCTGTAGGTCAGCGTTGGGTAGATTTGCTGGAGCTTCCTGTGCATCTCGTCCAGCTTTTGACAGTGCTTTTCCGCCGTGATTGTTTTACCAGGCTTAAGAACGCTACAGTGGATTAAACCGGTGGCACACCACCAAACGGTCACCATCACCTTTTCCTGATGCATACTCGGCTTTGGACAGTGTTTAGGTGCTTCGTCAATACCCAACCATTGAACACTTTTTCATCGATTGTCGTAGACAATTCATTTTTTGTCACAAGTCACAATTCGCTCCAGAAATGGAACGTTTTTCTTGCGTAGAAGGAGCGCTGACGATACTTGCAAATGGCGAGCTCGAAAGGCGAATATGCTCTCGAAGAATTTCCTGGCTTCTAGATCTCCGGAGTTCTATGCTACTGGAATAAATAAACTAGTGTCTTGTTGGCAAAAATGTGTTGATTGTAGTGGTTCTTTTTCACCTAATAAAGTTATGTTTGAGCCGAGATACTTACATTTGAAGTTAGAGGTCAAAAAACGACAGAACTTAAGTAATGACCTAATATTCTTATTCAGCGTTTGTTCGGCTTCGTCGTGGGGTCGCTATTTTGGTGTCAGGTCACCACCTTCCCCGATCCTGCGCTTGATCAGAGTGGACGCCAGTTACTTTCATGTCCGCGTGTAACGTATCAGACCAACGCTGCCTTGGGCATCCTCTAGGCCGCTTTCCTGACACTGCCAACTCAAGGCCTATCTTTCGGACGCTGTCTCCTTTCCCACGCAAAACATGGCCGTACCATCGTAAGCGAGCTTCGCGCATCTTGTCTGCTATCGGCGCGACACCGAACTTCTGCCGAATGACTTCGTTTCGGATGCGGTCCATGCGCGTGACTCCAGCCGTCCAGCGCATCTTCGTCTCCATGACGCTGAGGCGCGTTAAAACTTCCTTAGTCGCGGGCCAACACTCAGCGGCGTGCATCGCTACCGGCCGCACAACTGCTCTGTAGATCTTCGACTTCAGGTGCTCTGGTGTTTACCTATCGCAGAGCACGCCAGGCAGCGAACGCCACTTGGACCAAGTTGCACTCACGCGTGACTTCACTTCAACCATCAGACCGCCACTGCTGATCCCAGGTATTAAACACCGAAGTGCGTGCAAGTTCAGTACCGTTAATCTTAATCGAGCCCGACTCGTTCACGCTAATCGTTAGGTACTCGGTCTTCTTGACGTTCAAATTGAGTCCGAATCTCGCCAAGCTTGCACCTGCCGCTCGAGATCACCTTTATAATCGCAAGCAAGCCTCACGTCATCAGCATAAAGCAGCGTCCATGGACCAGGGTGCTGAAGATCTCGCATAATGGCATCCATGACGACAACAAAGAGGAGTCGGGAAAGCACAGAACGCTGGTGCACCCCAACAGAAATGGCAAACTCTATTGAGGTTCCAGCTGCAGCTTGCACTCCACTCTTTGGACAAGAGTAGAGCATCCCACCAACTCTATGAGTTCCTCAGGTACGTTGTGTTGCCATAAGGCGTACCATATAAGCTCACGCGGTACGCGGTCGAAGGCCTTCTCCAAGCCGAGAAAGGCTATATGCACCGGCTTCTGTTTCTCGCGATACTTCTCCACCAGGAGGCGGGCGGCGTGCATAGCATCAATGGAACCACAAGCAGAGACAAAGCCGCACCGTCGGAGAGCTTGACGATTTCACGAATTCGTCTACCGAGGAATCGCTCGAAGATTTTCATGCTGTGTGAAAGGTAGCGATTCGGACGGTAATTGAAGCAGTCCGCAGGACTGCCCTTCTTCTTCCAAATCGGAATCGTCGTACTGTTGTGCCAACACTCCGGTGCTTTCTTCTCTTTTACTACTTGGTTGAAGAACTCAGCCAACCACTCAGCAGGATACCAGAGCTTCGAATTCCAGACATCGACTGCCAGATCATCCGGCCCTGTCGCCTTACCGGGTTTCATCTTCTTCAGAGCCGCTTCTGTTTCCTCCATGGTGATCTTGTGAACGGGACGGTTAACAGAAGCCACAGAAGGGATGGCCGGATGAGGAAATTCCATAGTGGAAATTTCCTCAAAGTAATCACGCCATCGCTTCAGCGCCTTTTTGCGGTCTGTCAGAAGATGGCCGCTCTCATCATTGATGCCAAAGAATTTTTCAATATCCTCGGTTTGGCGATGGCGGGTCTTAGCGAATCGGTACAAATACCGCTCACCATCGCGCGACTCGAGCTATCGGTAGACATCACCATAATGAGTGGCTTTCGCAACAGCCACGGCTTTCTTTGCAGCCTTTTTCGCCTTCTGATACTCCTGCCAGTTGTCGGCTGTTCTGTCGCCGAGAAACACATGATAGAGGGACTTCTTTCCTCGAACCTTCGCTTTCACATCATCCGTCCACAGCCATATCTGCTTGTCGACTTTGCGTCGTCCAGGCTTCATAGTGCCGAGTTCCAATCTTGCAGCTTGGCGTATCGCGTCGGTTGCTTTCTTCCAAGTTTCGTCGACAGTCGTGACTGTCGGTAACCGCACGCGAGAAATCACAGCTGCTTCTTTCTCTTTCATCCGCCACCATTTGATTCTTGCAGCACCGCATCGCTTGACCTGCTTCGTCCTCGGAGGGGTGATCTTAAAGGTGCAGATTACAGCCGATGCTGCGGGGAAACCGTCTCATAGGCACGACCTTCGCGTCTGTAACAATACTTCGGTCGCGATCCTTCACAAGCACAACGTTTCTCTGAGACTTGGAGCTCTCACTATACAGGGTGCGTAAAAAGTATTGACGCACTAAACGTAAACGTTAGAAATAACAACACATTATAAAATTCAACAAGTTTATATACAAAATGCCATCAATGATCTAGCGAACAGAATAGCATCACTTGAATTTTATACGGGCTTCTTTGATGCGAATGCAGGGGCAGAGACGACGAGGAACGGCATCGACGGTGCGCCGCAAGCAGTCCACGTCGATTTCATTCCATGCATTGACCAGATGATCCTTCACTGACTACATACTTTTGTGGGAAGTAGCGGAGACATTGTTCTGAGCCGAGTTAGCCTAGTGGTTAGTAGTGTAGTTTCACGCACAAACGGTCACAGGTTCGACTCCCGGCTCCGGCATGCCATGCCCTGCAAAAATTGCAAAAATGGCAACGGTTCCAGCGTCAGGCCCAGATTGACAGGCCGGCTGATGGAGAAACCTCGTCACAAAACCATGATCACAAGTCAATAGAATCAGTGTAAAGGCTAGGACGTCACCCGGAAATGGCGCACAGAACCCCCGCCCGAGTTCTGTGGTCAGTATGCGAGGGCTACCGAGGGCCGAACGACCTCGGCTAAAGAAGTTAGTTCGACTGGGGACTCTGAATGTGGGAACGCTGACCGGAAGATCTAGGGA
>OX377206.1:43929348-43995193 GCA_947396885.1 Heligmosomoides polygyrus polygyrus
GGACGCCGGGGGGGCGAACAGGGGGAATGCATGGCCTTATCCTACTATAATATATAATTTATAAATATACTTGGCTCTGCGCGTCAATTAGGGCGTTTGATGTGCAACCGCACACAGTCCGCTTCATGGCACCGTACTCCACGCCTAAATTTAAGTACTCCGACATTCGCAGGCGTCGGTCGTCGCGAAGCTAAGGTCCTACTGTCGAGCTTCGTGGAGCATGGGGCGCGACAACAACCACCGCAGACACTACCCGTACTGCGCCGATGAGAAGCTTAATGGAGCTGGCAGAACCAATAAGCTGTCTGACAACCGTAATAGCCGAATAGAAATGCAAAGCAGCAATAGTCGAATAAAAACGAAGTAGAGCTAATATTTGCGCAATCTTTACTGAAGGAGTTGTTGGGTATATACTGCGTCTCAGATATTGAAATCGAATTACAAATTTTATCGCTCAGGGGAGTCAGCAGCTGGGTGCTGCACTCTTCGAGCAAATAGCAGTAGCAAATAGCAGTTTCCTACTGTCCCTATTGTGACGTACCTAGCATAGAAAAAGGTGACACCATGCAAAATTGAGAAAGAACTGGCATCGCTAAGAGAATCTATTTTTATTGTGTATTTCCAGTGTAAATATGTAAAGTAATGACGGTTCATGGGATAACTTCGAACGTTTTTACTAGAACAACATCACAAAGCAGCAACAGGCTTGTTTCTAAAATGTCAATGTGTCTCAAATGTGCAAAACGCCTCCAGAATACGCTCGACTTTATCCATGGCCATACGAAGGTGGTAAAGTTATTTACTCTGTTACATGTTTCGTTGAAGATGGACACCCATTGTAAGGGTTCGTTCAGATAGAAAAGAAGTGGCCACCGTCATTCCACACAACAATTCGAACGTTTGTTAGACAAAGTTTGATTCACTATTGTTTTCTTTCCGGTGTTTCCTTCCCTAGCTCTTTCCGCTCTCCACGCTCTGTTTTCTTGCAAAGAACAGCCGAGCATCGCTGGCAACCATCGCTCGGCAAACAATGTCCCTGGTCTCAGCCTTGACTGCAGTATTGCGAGTGTGAAACTGTGAGTGTTCGTGGTGTTCGGGAGGAAGTTTTCACCCCGCCGTAATGATTCATCCTGCTCAGAGCTTTTCAAAAAGAAAACGGCTCCGTGGTTCTGGACCACGACCGATCATCGGCCGTAAAGTTGCCCCGTTGCGGCGACTTTTGCAGTGCTCGCCTTGTCTGCGACGACCATTCGTACATAATGCCCCACAGTTCAACACGATTTGGGGCTAACCCTGGCAGGCCTGGATATTTTTGATGCAGAGATTGTGGCAAAACGAACTATTTTGCTTTCCTAGTCGAAGCCCATCCCTTCACTACGATTCTGCTGGAATAATAAACCCAAGTACGAAGAAAAGGCAAAAAAGCCGTAGTGTAAATAGGTTCCGAGGAGGGGGAGTAACCTCATAAAAAAGAGACAAGACACACTGATAGTAAAGAAAGGGAACAAACAATGGCTCTGTTCTGTGCTCTCCTGCGCTGATGCGACGAGGACAGATTTGAGCAGGGAAGGGATTCCAGGGTGTGAGTCGAGTGACGCGCTCGTGTTAAAATCGCCTACATCCTTGAGTTCCCTCTCTCACCAATTCGGAAGTAGATAAAACACGGATAAGAGTGAGAAACGAGGAGATAAGAGTGTATTAACATTCGTTATATGCAGAAATACAATGGGTGTGCGCCATGGCATGGCATGGTGACCAGGGATGGGCGGAATTTCTGTTTTCTGATTTTCTGGCCATTTTGGGCAAATTTTTCTATTTTCTGGGAAAATTGCCAAAATTGGGTAAAAACAGAAAATAGAGCTGCAAACAAAATTATATCATGAAAATCCGATAAAAAGAATCTAAAATGTTTCATAGGATCAAGTGTTTCATTCAAAAATAGTTTTTGAACGGCAAGCATGTGGCGTTTCTGGATGTGCTCATTTAGAAACTGCGCGAAAAACTCATGCACTATGCAGCTCCACCTCCGGTTTAAAATGGAAATTGTTGGCCTGTCATTCTCAATGGTCGCTTTCTGCAGAGTCTTTGGCGAAGCTGCTTTTCTAACTCTGAACATTGCTCAGCATTTATAGCAGTCGTCAAAAATTGGAGACGAAATTTTTTAGTTATCTTTGATTTTGCTGATATATTGATCCATGGAATTTTTCATGAATCACCTGTGTCATTCGTCCCACTGATCACCGAGTTGTTTAGGCGAGCACAATCTGTGTCTCCATTCGCCCGTGTCGCGTGCCAGAGTGCTCCAATGGATCCTTCACCCTCGAGTGACACAAAGACCGTTATATCGTTCGTTCAGGGCTTTCACGAAGAAGTCTGACTGACGCGTTGGTGGCGCCCTGGTGTACTCTTGACATCCCGCGGAGTCCAGTCGGTGACGGCTTACGTCCAGCGGGTGTCTGCGAAGCGCATGTCGTGGCCGGCCCACTTAGTTTTCGACGACTTGGCCACGCGTCAGCGACTCAGATCTTCGAACGTCGACGAAGCTTGGACCTTCGGACGCCTTTGTCTCGCTTGCGTAAATCTTGTCACCCCGAGCATTGTCGCCTGGATTCCACACTGCGTGACGTTGATCGCGTATTTATCCTTCTTTTGTATAGCTCAGGTCTCTGAGGCGAAGAACAGTGAAGTCGAATAGGTGGGGGCGGAGTCGGAGATTCTTCTTCTTCCTTTCGAGTTCTTCGACGCTTGAAAGCTCCCCAGCTCGTTTCCTCTGGCTCATCTCTGCCACTAGATCGTGTGCCATATTGACTTCGCGACGCAGATATATGTAGCTGAAGCACTAGGAGGTGTTCCTTCCGTTGAGCTAAAATGGAGCATCAGAAACTTGTCCGTTCCTCATGAACATCTTCTTCGTAAGATTCAGCTGCAGTTCAAGGTTCCCACATACACAATCGAAGTCGGCCAGCATTTACTCCGCCTGACTGATGCTCGGTGTTATGAGCACGATGTCGTCAGCGAAGCGAATATGGTGAGAAAAAAATCTGACTAATTTTTTGAGGAATTTGCCCACTTATGAGGAGCGTCTGAGAGCATTAGGCTTTATATTTTTGTTGTACAATACCGGCCTTATCTTTTGGTCTTTGGGCGGAAAAAGCGAAAAAAACCGCCTGTTCCGCCGCTTTTCTGTAGCGCTCTTCAAATTGAGCGCATTGCAAATTGAATGACATATTCGTGATCAGCACCGAGCTCTCTTCCCGATGAGCTGAAAATCGCATAGCGAGCGTCTGAAATGTAGTTCAGTGACCTAATTTCTGCCCGGCGCGGCTGACCCCTGTGCTCGCGGGAGATAATTACACCCACAGCTCCCAAATGGCTAATGAAGGAAGAGATTCGGCCCTTTAAAGCCTAGTTTCTGCATTATATACATAGTCACACATAGTTCTCTGGATTCCCTAGTATTTCACGATCACAATGATCTACTTCCTTAAAGGATCCGACAATTTAAGTGTTGCTATTTTCAGAAAATGCCTCCGCTTTGGAGGACTCTAATTTCGTCATATCAAGATTGTATGTGCTTATACTCGTTTGTCACGTTGGAGGCGAGAGTGAAAATCAAGCTGCGAAGTTGGAACCTTCAAGGTTGAAATTGTTAGCGATTGTACGCTGCCAAAGTTGCCCATATGACACTTCTTCGTAGTTAGCCGTACACTTTTCGTATCATTAAAGTGGGCACAAAATGGTTTCCTTGAAGACAGGAACGTAGATATCTGGAGGCCTATGAAAACACCTTATAGTCTTCTACAGGTGGGATTTCGACTGGCCCGGAGGACATTTTGGTCACCCAGTTACAGAGCAAACTCACCTCAAATGCTAACTGAGTGTCATTTTAAAAAATGTCCAAAAACTGAAAAATTGTCTACGAGGCCATTCCCTAGTTAATTCTGACTCGAAGGATAGTTCGATTTCAAATTTGCGTTCATTTGTACCGGTTTTTCAGAGTCAAATGTACCATAGCCCTGGTCGGGACCCAGATTAGTTCCGGAGCCAGTCCACTCTCCTGCCTCTGTGACCCCTCGCGCCATCTGAGTGCGCCGTAAATCGCCTAACTACAGTATTCACACTTCCGGTGCCGCGGCGCCATATTGATCCTTCCAAACGAGGGTGGAGTAGAATAGTACACCAAACAAGGTTTGGACAACTACGATCTCTCCCTTATACTTATACTTTGTTTTTGTGCTTTTGTTTTTGTGCTTGTGTTTTTCATTTCGCATTTACGCTTTAACAATGTTTAATGCGTGGCGCATCCCAGAAAGACTGCTCGAACTCGCTTCACCTTCACAACGCTCAGTCTACAAGCTGTCCCTCTCCCTCGATTGAAAGATTCGATTCTGTATGCATTGTACACGGCGCACTCCAAAGGCCAGCTGGACAGCCTTAAAGCAACTCCTGAATAAGGCGGTAGGAAACTTCTGGTAGAACTCCCCAAACGCTCAGTCCACAAGCTGTCCCTCTCCCTCGATTGAAAGGTTCGATTCTGTATGCATTGTTCCCAGCGCACTCCAAAGGCTAGCTGGACAGCCTTAAAGCAACTCCTGAGTAAGGCGGTAGGAAACCTCTGGTAGAACTCCCCAAACGCTCAGTCCACAAGCTGTCCCTCTCCCTCGATTGAAAGGTTCGATTCTGTATGCATTGTTCACAGCGCACTCCAAAGGCTTCTTTCTTCACCTGTCTTCACCTGTCTGGTTTTTTTTGTTCATTGCAGGTACAGAACATGTTATCTAACATGGACTTCCATGTGATAAATATATATTAAAATTTATTCCAACCTTTTGGGGACTTATCCCGATGTAAAGGTTAGTGCTGATGGGTCTCACGAGGTCAGGCCATACAGCGACCAAACAGCGCAGGCGGTGTTATGGCATAGAGCATTACCGCCCTGTCGAGTCCCGCCTGGTGCTAGAGTTTTGATCGAAACGGAACATCGTTGTAACAGCTTACCTCGACACAAGCCACTTGACGCTTAAAGAAACCGACTTGAATGAATTCTAGCTTCAGACAATTGGCACTAACAAAACCGTGAGAAGAACTTTGGATGGCGCCATGAACTGCAGCTAGATAAGAGGACTGTTTTTTGCAGCGACGGGATGTGTTCTAGTCGGAGAGGGAGGGTGAGCGTAGTGTTTCGACTCACAATTCTTCTTCTTCTTCAGCGTTTGTCCCGCTTCGTCGCGGGGTCCGCTCTTCTGGTGTCGTGACACCACCTTTCTCGATCCAGCGCTTGATCAGGGTGGTGCTAGTTACTTTCATGTCCATGTGTAACGTATCCGACCAACGCTGCTCCGGGCGTTCTCTAGGCCGCTTTCCTGACACTTCCAACTCAAGGCCTATCTTGCGGATTCTTGTCTTCTTTCCCACGCAGAACGTGGCCGTACCATCGCAGGCGAGCTTCGCGCATCTTGTCCGCTATCGGCGCGACACCGAACTTCTGCCGAATAGCATCGTTTCGAATGCGGTCCATGCGCGTGACTCCAGCCGTTCAGCGCAGCATCTTCGGCGTCCATGACGCTTAGGCGCGTTTCAGAAAGTCTCGCGTTTTTTTTTGTCGTTTTTGTTTCGACTCACAATTCCCTCCCTTATATTTGTTCGAGAGCTTCATACCACCCGATGATATTGAATGTTTTGGGCAAATTTAGGCGAGATGCATAGCAGTGCGAATGCAGCTGTCACCTTAGGGTAGCCTCCTCCCCATTAGGGTAGATCCATATAATGTCTTGTGCCGTCAGATGAGAAATTCACACCCTAGAGACATGTATAAGATGATGGCCTTGTTGGCGTGGACAGAACACAAATCTTGGATCGATTTGGAGTGTAGACAAGAGCCAAACGTACCTCTCTTGCACAACATCCGCTCCCGAGGGAGTCTTAGAGCGAAGACTTTTAAAAATTTGATGCAGGTTCCATGCTCCTCTGTTTTAAAACCGTCGATGCCCTGTGTCAACTATGTGGGAAGATAGTAGCGTTTATACCATTTTTACATCAAACAGATCAAACTGTACACTTTTATCGTCAACTTGGACGAGCCTAACGCTTTTGAAATCAAACTAAACATCTTCCAAATCAAAACGAGCTCTTTCTACATTGAACTAGAGACTCCAGGAAAGACTAGAATTTTTTATTCAAGGGAAATTCAGTACAAATTTCTTTGACGTTTTCATTCATCTACGCAATATGTGAACGCATTTTTTGCGATTTTATAAAAAAACTATTTTCAAAGGAAAACAATGGTTTAAAGCTTATTTTGAAGAGATGGAAGGCTGACATATTTGAGTGCCAAAAAAGAGATTGCACCATGCCCTCCTCCAAGACGCCGAGATTTTCATTCAATTGATAGCAGAATTTCTGTTTGGATGGAGTTTGACACCTGCTTACGATGCAACACAAAAAACATATGTCCTCACTTTGGTGATTTATGCAAGCGGCATTTACACTGTCAACCAAATAAAAATTGCGGCGAACATTTTGAGTGCATCTTGTAATGCGCTATGTAATTGCTTTTTCGCGGTACTTTAAGGCAAAATTTTATAAAACTATTGCATTTGTTGGGGCAGGTAGCTAAAAAAATTTAAAGAATGTTACATCCAAGTTTCATTGAAAAGGTTGTTCTAATCATCTTATGTATTTATTGAGAGTCCCTACTTTAACCAGCCTGAAGTTCAATTTGAATGGAACGGGTTAGCCTTGAGTCGAGGGTGAGGGTGTCCAATTTGGTTAGAAAAGTCTTAAAATAGCTTAAAATGGTGTCCATTTTGATTGGGAAAATGTTTGAAGCAATGCGGAAAAAAACAACAAAAGTTCACAAATATGATGCCGATGCTAAAGATACCGTCATTATATCGATTCTTATCTCGCCAATGTTCTACTGCCTCACAGCCACGGCGCATTTCCGCTGGGCCTCACACCATGGCGCTAGGAAGGAAGGCCGGTGACCCAACGAGGGGAGTCGGGCCCAGGTCGACTAGCGGTCGCAGACGCGACTGAGCTCGCGTCAGATCTCGGTAAAATGTGAAAATTTCGATCATTTCGGATCGACATAAGAATATATCGTTAGAAAGCTCCTTGTCCGAGAAAGACATCTGCCGCATTAGTTTTTCGAAAGAGAAAGATGCGAACGCGCAAATGTGGAAAAACCAAAACCTTAAAAAGTATTGAGAAAAGTGCGCACTTGAGAGAAGCCTTTAATCTGCTCCGAAACAACTCGATCTGTCCTACCGTCAATGTGATGAGCTCCTACAAGTCTACTGTGTACCGGAGAAAACCGGGCTTCCTACGTTTCTGCACAACATGGTCCCTTCGAAAGTCAAGAAAATGCAACCCAGCAGACGAAACTGTGGCATGCGGTGGATTTGAGGTTACATATTACGCCTGTTTTTCAATATTCAAGTTGATGGAGTAGTCAAAGTTCGAAGAAAGGAACCTTATTTCCATCAACACTTGGGCATTCCAGTAAGACACATTGCTAATCAGGGAACATGGAACTAACGACGGTGGAAAGTGCCTCTGATCTAACTATAATGCGTCTTTAGCTTTCTTAGGATACTAGGCTCACTTCTAAAATAAGTGCAAGGAGAAGTCTAGGTTGCGTTTGAAAAGTACAGGACCTGAGTGTTGCTATAATGTTTTAGTACTACGAAAAAGCGGGAATAGGCAAATGAAAATATTCGGCGCAAACCAAATGTCTTCATAGGCTATTCACGTTGGTTTTCCGAAGGCAGACTTTCTTTTCCTTGAGCTTTGGACCGTCTCGTCATTCTGTGGTGGGAATCCATGGACAAACGAAAGCCCTGCCCGGAGCCCAACTTCGAGCTTTTTTATGAGTATTCACTCCAGACCACTGACAGTCAGTCGTCTGGGAATGTTTGGGTCTACTACGGGGATTCCCCTGGTGTTGGATCCAACGATCCAAAACTCGTTTGTTGGGTGCTTACCAGAATCGTGCAGTAGAATCTTCCACCAGACTGCCCCCAAGGCCAAAAGGTCCTCAGGAGGTAATTATCTCGAGGGAGCAGGGAGAGGCCGTAAACCAACCGTACTCCTGTGGCCTATACAGTAACCATCAGTTTACACGATTTTCATTTTAAAACTAGCTGCGTAGTTTGCACATCATCGGATAGGAAATCCAATCACCATTGCGAATATGACATTGTTTTCAAAAATGGGTGCTTTTGAAGCAAGTTATTCAAAAGCGGCGCTTTCTCGCCCAAAACGGCGCAAAAAACGCAGTTTTGCGCCGAATGGACAAAAGATAGGGCTGGTATTGTAGCTTGAGAGCACCGCGCTTCCTCTATAAAACCGCCGTCGGTGTAGAGATGATATCTTCTTCTCTATTCCTTCTGATCTGCATCATAGAACGATTGACTTTATTTTTTATTGGCTCTCCAGTTGGATTGCTGTCGTTTACGTCTCCAATCACTATGAGTAGTGCTGGTTTATACCGAGTATCCCAATGAATTAAATTGTTGTTGGAGTCGATTGTCTGCACAGCCGCGTGGTAAAGAGACAGAAGCAAATTCTCTTAGTAGACGAATTCATCTCCGAAATTGCGAGCCACGTTCTTGAGCAGTCGAGCTTACACTCCAAAAAGAATTCAATCCGTCTAGGGCACACTTACAGATTCATGTTTTGCGAAAAGGCAGAGATCTGACAATCCAGTTGAGGACATCAGCAGTGGACGATTTAGATGTGCTGGAAATAGCCATGCAGAAACAAGGGAAAAGCTATTGAGCGCTTAACACTAAACTGTCCCGAAAAAGAAATTGTAGGGGCACTTATGTTTTTTTTAATTCGCCTGGCTTATAGTTGCGACTTGCAGTTGCGCAGTTGCGCGTCCTTTTCCATACTCTGGTATTGGAGAAGAGTTTCCAAATTTACATTTTATGCGGAATTCATGTTTTATTGTGGCAAGGACTGGAGTATTGTTGGGAAGGTCGGTGTTTTTCCACCACAACGGAAAGGTTCGAACGGGGAAGATCAGCACACAACATATGTACGGCTTGGGTTGGCATTTGCAGTTTTGATTATGTCTGCTTTAACATTTTCACTCGTTATGATGATCCACATACCCGTTAACGCTCAACTCTTTTCTTGTCGCTCATAGGTTTGAAAAGGGTGCTTTTGGATAGGATGGGGGAGGGAAGTCACCAGCACGACTTCGATCAACTGGCCACGGCATCTGCAAGAAAGTACCGAAGCATGTTAAATCTACCCCCTCCATGCTCGCGAATTCACCCCACGAACCACGCACGGGCCATGTTGAGCTAGAAGACTACAGAGACATAGTTTTTTCACATAGTTGTATAAGCATTTGCTATGATCTTAAAACTGTGGAAAAAAATTACACAATGCTAAGATGTCGTAGATGAGACTGTTGTGTAGCCTTTCTATAATTATCTGCTTCCATTTTGCCGTCGTCGACGGGTGATGGATTGGATTTCTATGATAGTGCTCCAGGGGCTACCTGGAGAAGTGCATTGTATGTGCGACGCATGTCCGAGTGGGTTAATTGGTCGCATCCATCACACAAGCTGAGGGGTGTGCGACAGGGATAAGTGGATTATCTTTTATCCGTTATCTTATTTTCGGAGGGGGGGGGGGGGAGTCGGCCTATCAATTTTGTTGATTTATTGATTGATTTGTTGTCCGGCGAAGTTGGTCCGGATAACGAACAACAAAATTAGCTGATTACTCCCGTTTGGACGAGATGCTGAATGTTCTCTTTAGAAGAACGTCTACAATCATAAGAGCGATCATGACGCATAACAGAAGTCAGTGAAATCCAGAAGTGTTAGGCCTATCTTATACTTCGGCGACGCGTCGCCGACGCTGCGACCCGTCACCGACGTCGCCACAGACGTCATCGGTAGCGTCGGCGACGTCGTCGACGCGTCTGTGGCGACGGCAGGAGAGTATCGGAGCGCAGTGCACTAACAGAAGTACGGGGCAGTGTTGAGCATTTAACGACTATTGATTTATCGATTGAACGAATATACCAGCATTTTCGTTAAATTTCTTTATTGGAGTTTACCAAAGGCTTTTTTCGTTAAATCGCATTGAAATTTAATTTACGCGGAATTTTCGAAATTCACAGGAACATTTAACTCTTAATTAATGTATTTGGAAAAAGCTCTTTGTGGAGGTTTGCAGTATCATTTTAGAAAGCGAGGAAACACTACTTTTTTGAATTAGTTTCTCTACCGCCGTTTCGTAATTTTCTGTTTCAAGTCCGTATTTCATATTTTGGCTACTCCGTATCTGTTTCTTTGGCAATTCTTCACCGTTCTCTTTACGTTTTCAGTTCTCTTCACAATTTGGTTTTGTGTTACTTACTCTGCAAGAGAACGGAAAGGCCTAGAAAACGTGAATAAAACGGCAGAGAAGGACAGAAAAGCGAAGAAAGGTGACAAAGCGAAGGGAACGCAAGGATTAGGCTCCCACTGCCTCCCCAAACACTCAGTGCTCCAGCAAGCTGGCCCGTCGCCATCCACAGCGCGGCGACAGCGGGACATGCTGTCACCGACGTCGACGACGGAAGGACCCCCTGCGGAGCTCTCGGCGACGTCGGAGACGCGTCGCCGAAGTATAACATAGGCCTTAGGCGAGTCATTTTGTCCGGGGGTCGAGCGTTCTATCCCCTCATCCCCCTGGCCCGCCCACCCCCAACCCCCTGCAATTGCTCGAGAGTCTTGTGGCTGCCTTACGAGATAGTGGAGACGCAGACATTTGCCACGCCTCTGTTTAAAGGGCGGGGGATAGAACGCCACTCCGCCATTTTGTCCTGGTTAAAAGCGTATGGTGGCGCTCTGACGTGCAATAGGAGTATTCTGGCTCCTCATGCGTACCTCTGTGAGTATGGTGGCTCCACAAGAAGGTTTATTACAGGACCGTAGTGGTCAGTGGTAGATATGTTGATGTGAGCCACCAATACCTACAGACACAGGCGTGGCCTCTTTCTATCAGGCGAGGTCACGCCAAACAAACATTTATGACAGACTTCTCGTCATGGAGTGTCAGATAAGCACCCATGGAGAAGAGATAAGTACCTCTGGACTAAGATGAAGAGAGGGGGCCGACAGTTCTGGCGGAATGCCAGAACACATTTCCTCGTTTGAACACAGAATACAAACATAGTTGCACATTAATTAAACTTTAACTTCCACCCTCCAGAATCAATAATCTTGCACCATACAAATATGAGACTTACTAAACATTTAGCTGACCATCGTCTTGTTACCGCAAATCATGCGCAGAACAGGAAAACATGCAAACAGCTTCGACCATACAGCTAGAGGAGAAGGGCATAGCGCATCCAAAGAAGAATTCTTTACGGCCGACCTTCACATCCTACCTTTATGGTTCCACGACTGCAGTGTGCTGTATTTGATTGCATGCGGCAGTGGTCTCCTTACAGTGACAGGCTTGCAAAGTACTAAACGAATGAGAACAGAGTTAATCCAAAAACCAACGAACTACAGCTATGCACTTGGGATATTTTCATAGAAACGGATTTCTAGAAGCATTTTCTGTCCGGTTCCCGCTGATAATGATGGTGCGTTCCAAATATTGAGGCATTGACCTTCTGTATCAAAAATCTAACAGGTATACTAAATTGACTTTCGACATCGCGGCTATTTCAAAGCACATCTTTACCATCGCGGTTGTTGCAGATTCGTTCTGATTTGTGAGTTTTCCAGTGCAAGTTCTCTATTATATAGGGAACCATTCTCTTTTAGGAAGAGAACGGTTCCCTGTATAATAGAGAAGTTTTTGCTCCGATTATTCTGTTTCTACTCATTTGGGCGCAACAACTGTTTGAATGTATGACATTTCGCTTAGTCTCATAGTTGCAAGTCTCATAGTTGTATAGTACAAGAGTATTGATTCTGGAGAGGTGGAAGTTAAAGTTCAATTAAAGTGCAACTATGTTTGTATTTTGTGCCCAAACGAGGAAATGCATCACCTAACACTTCTGAATTTCAAGGACTTCTGTTGAGCCTCATGATCGCTCTTATGATTGTAGACGATTGTGAGGATAATAAAAGGACGACCGAACAAGTACCGTCATAATTCCGAGACGGGAAATGAGTCACAACCACCCAGCGAACAGCCGTGTTGACGTGAACTCTCAAGGACGCCGAAAGGGCATCAAATCAGTGCCTAATGGGTCGTCTGAAGTGCGTCGCTTAACAACAACGATGTTCGCGCAGACCAACGGCTGAGAAAAGAAATATGGAAATACGACAGGGAACGGCATCAAGGGCCTTTAAGACACACCTGATCGTTCCATATAAAAGCAGTCGCAAAGACAACAGCTCTCCTGCTCCTCTCCTTCTTCTTCGTTTTCCACTTCTCCACGACCGCCATGTGAGGAGGGTTGGCCGCCTTCTCACATCTCTTCCTCGGTCCCTTCTCCTTTCCCTTCTCTCAACTCTTTACTTCTAGTTCACATAACCTTATGCCTAATTTTCTTCCTCCATGCTAAGTTTATTCTTTGCTCTTCACAAGTTCACATGGCAGTATTGTAACTTGATAATAAACTCTTAGTAGTAAAATGTGAGTTTTCCTCTAGTCCTAGTCGAAATTAGGAATGTCGTCTGGTCGCGCCAGCTCTCTGGCTCCTTCGTCGAGTCTGCATGACGAACACCTTCGTCGAGTCTTCGCTAAGGTGCAGTCTACAGAGCCTGAGGTCGGAAAATCCCAATCAGACCCCTGAAGCTGCATCTTTACATGGAGGTCCCGGACGAACTCCAATCCATAGTACCTCACATGAAGCTCTCGGTCGAACTCCGACAACTAGTTTTCCTAAATCAAGGTCATTATCGAACTCTACCAATTTTCTTTTTTTCCGCACAGACGTCTCATATTTGTTCGCATCGATTTCTTGATTCACCACCAGTGTGCAGAGAGCTTGGTTTCGGTCTCCAGTGATTCGATAACCGTTGACAGCCACAAGCGTGTGTGGATCAGCGCCAATGCGAAGCTCACCGTAGTATACTAGAGGGAAGTTCATAAAGTTTCAATGGTGGAAGGAGGAAAATGTTATAGTGTGACTGGGTTTTTTTCTATACTTTTGTAAGCGTCCCAACGGGTAGTAGTTTTTTGGTGAGCTAATTATGTTGGAATCCCGGCCGAAGGTGCGCCCGCTTCCTTCAGCATAGCAATCGTAAGAGGACGTACTAAATTATTTGCGTCGTAGACAGTTCTATCATAGGCTCTCCACCTTTGCGTCCTTCCTCTTCATGCAACACACTATTTTAAAAAGAACATGAAGCGGAAGATCGCGAATAACATTATGTCAACCTTGCCTATTCACGAGCATAAGGCAGAGCCTTCGTATGGCCAGATTTCCCGCATAGCCTACACACACTAGTGATCCAGTGCTCTGTTAACAGAATTAACAGAATCCTACGATGAGGAATATCTGATCTCCTTGCTCTCTGCTCATCGGAATACTAGCCGCCTACAAAATCAAAATCTTTCGGGCGAAAGCAAATTTCAGATAAAGCTAATGCCACTCTGCCACGCTCTGGAAACTCGACCGACGTAAAACCACTCCAGCAAACATGTAGGAACACAATCAGTTTATTCAGATTCTAAACGCAGTTCTACTGGACGAAAGGCAGGACCGCCTACAACAACAACATCAACGATATGCAGCTCCAGCTGAACATATTCTGACTGCTACTACTCCAACGTCGTCTCCTACCATCCGTTCCACGAATGCTTCGCCTACATCGACTACTATTGCCCCATCTTCCACTTCGAATACGCGTCCTCCAACTCCACTCCGAGCACTCCTCTACCAACTTCCTCCCCACCACCCGTCCATCAACCCATTCCGACCACTCGACCGTCAGTCTCCATTTCAACAACCCGCTCACCAATCCCTACTACACCACTCGTCCACCAACCCCTACTCCGACTACTCGTCCACTACCTACGTCAAATCCTACCCCATCCACTCACTCAATGGCATCGACTATAGCGATCAACCTACACATTGCGACTACATCGGAAACAATCAATGCTACTTCGACTGCTCTTCACACAATTCCTGCCACGACAACAACCATACCTCAATATCCAGGATCAACAACAGAAACTAACCATCCACAGCAACAGGTCCAGGATTTTCAATACGAACCCCGACGACGACGACAAGGGAATATAGGACGACCGATCGATGCATCTTCTTGACATAGCCTTTTGTAGCAGCACATTCCCATTTTATCTCTCTCAAAAAAGAAGAAAATAAAAAGAAAAATAAGAGAAAAAAGAAAAAAGGAAAAATATTTTGTATAAATACTCTGTATTATGTATTGTATTGTGTAGTATTATGTAAACAAACCATTGAGGTTTGATATTATTTCTCCATAAATCACAAGTATATTTATGTATTATGTACTATTTTTCTGTTGTCATTCCACACTCTTAATGTTTCCATACCTCCAACATCCTTATCCTATTATACATTACACTTTCATTTCTGTCCCATTCGCATGCATCTCCTTTTGTGACCACGCACATTTACCCATAACAGTTTATCATTTTCTACAAGGCAACTACTCTTAAATAGCACAACTCTTCACAGCTCCACATCCCTAAGGCGAGTTCACACTGCGACAGTCAGCCGCTATGCGACGCCCTCGAGCGACGATATCCGCCACGACTACCAGCAACAACACGACCAACGTCATCGCGACTACCGGAAAGCGCGCCATTCGCCGACAAAAAGCTTACGCAACGCCATCGCTAACCCCTTGCAATCAGCGACCTTTGAAAAGGACGTTCCGGTACGGAACGTCTTCCGGAAGGGTGGCATGTGAGGATAATAAAAGGACGACCGAACAAGTACCGTCATAATTACGAGACGGCCGCCAAACACGGGGAATGAGTCACCACCATTCAGCGAAGAGCCGTGTAGTATACATTGGATCCGAATGAATCATTTTCGGATATCCGATCCGGATATTCCGATCCGAATCATCCAATTATCCGGCCACCGCGAAATTGCCCTTATCCGAATCATCCAAAAATCCGGTGCCCACAAAATCGCCCTTATCCGAATCATCCAAAAATCCGTGGTCCGCGAAATTGCCATTATCCGAATCATCCAATTACCCGGACCCTGGATGATTCGGATAAAATCGGATAATTTCGGATAACGCGTTCAATTTCCTCGCTCCATTTTGAGATCGGGCATCTCGAGTAAAAGTGCATTCATAACGAGTTTCGCAGGCGGGCACACTGCTGAGTCATACGTTTTTGCGCCCCACTGTAAAGTAGTGTCGTAATGACGTTGAATACGATTACATGTGAACTGGTCCCCGAAAAATTCCGTCACGCGCGAGCGGCGAGAGTCAGATGAGCAGAGTGACTCTCCAGATTGGGCTAGGGAAGGGACTCCGGGGTGTGGCGAGCAGGGAGGCGTGGAGTGCGCGAGACAACACGACGAAAAACCGCGCGCCGCCTCGGCACTATGCCAAGCGGACCAGTTCTCCGGCAACGGTTGAATACAGTTAGCACGCTGCTGAGCGTGACGTCGATCTTGGCATCTGTTTCCTCAAACATCATGTTGCGCTGCCGTGGGGCAAGAAGGACGGGGACTGAAGGAGAGAAGGGATTAAGCACGTACTCTGATCCGCACTTCGCTGTTTCACATTGTACAGCATTCGGCGCAAATTGGGTCGAGGGGGTCACCATGTAGAACAGCTCCATACCGCACTTTGTGCTGCATGAAATTAAAACTGTTATTCAACACTTGTGTGTCTACCACTTGATGAACTGTGTTAGACCACTCCTGATGTTCGACATTCATCTGCCTTCTTATGAAGGAGGAAAAGTGCTGAATACATGGTGACCCCTCATCGACCCAATTTGCGTTATTTGATAATGGCATTTTGGAAAGCCCGGATCTTAGAATAATTCATCTTGGAATCAGGGATGTGAGGGAATTTTTTACAGAAAAGCGGAAGACGGTGTACGGAACGGAATGGCTCAAAAATGGGCGGAAACCGAAATACGAAACGCCGAAACGGAAATTATTCAAAACTTATTACTTCGTCTAATTTTTCATAAACATACATATATCCGTAATGGTAGTAATAATTGAGTTGCCGTTACCCAATTTGGATAACGGGCAAGGCAGCATGCGACTCCTTTTCAGCAACATATAACAATAAAAAATCCTTGTATTCGTATTATTACTAAGATGAATTTTCAAACATTACTAGTGTAACAAATCGATGTTTGTGCAAAATCTCTCTGTAAATAGGAAAACAGTATTTTAAACGCAATCAACCCATCTGACGAGAAAGATGTCAGAGATTTTGCCACTCATAGCACTTAACCGGTCTTATTGAATGTTCCAGGTCTATCCCATTTAGGAGGGAGCGGAGTCAAGGTTACAGTTGCGTTCAGCATTCACGACACGACACCCACGCTCTGAGTTCGCATGGGTACCATTGTATCATTTGGCAGCAGCTGAAGCTCTGAAACAAACCCGGAGGAGGGGATTGGAGTAACAAGACACTGCACGCCCTCCTCTGACTAGGATAGATCCAATGTCCTTAAGGAGCGCATTGTTAGCAGCCTGAGAGTGTTTATAGAACACTGATCTAGATTTGGTGCTCCAGGCCACACCTACGATTACTAGGGAAAAAGATAAGCTACTCCGGATAAAGAGTTTGATCCTTTACTCAAACACTCATGGAACCTCTGTGGACCTACGCTATTCGATAGTACATCTTTTCAAGAACAGAAAAAGAATCCAATTTGGTTACTGTTTCGACATCAGGATGCACCATCGCTTTGAAAGAAACACAATCACAAACGCATAGTTAATCTCTTTCTTCAGCCTTTAGATTATGTTCAAGAGGTGAATGAAGGCACTGCAAAGCAAGCAATCAGTGAGTGATGAGTCACCGTTCCGTCTTCCGGCCCAAAAAAAGAGTGGAACACGGAACGGAACGGAAGGATTAAAAACAGCCGGAAACCGAAATTCGAATCATGGAAACGGAGTTTTCGCCCATCCCTGATTGGAATGATCCAGCTCTTTGATGTTTCCTTCCTTGACGAGAAGTGAGAGTCTTTCGATACACGCACTGCTGCTGTTATTGAGGGATAGATTCCTCTTTAAAGAACACTAGAATTCTGATAAACTGCATCTTGCCTTATTGAGTCGGATATCCGATTCGGATATCCGAAATCCGGTCTCCGCGAAATTGCCGTTATCCGAATCATCCAAAAATCCGGGGTCCGCAAAATCGCTCTTATCCGAATCATCCAAAAATCCGGGTTCCGCAAAATCGCCGTTATCCGAATCATCCAAAAATCCGGGGTTCGCGAAATCGCCCTTATCCGAATCATCCAACTATCCGAAGATTTTCGACCGGATCCAATGTATACCGTGTAGAGGTGAACTCTCAAGGACGTCGAAAAGGCAATCAAGTCAGCACCTAATGGGTCGTCGCCATTTTGAAGTGCGTCGCTTAACAACAACGATGTTCGCGCAGACCAACGGCTGAGAAAAGAAATATGGAAATACGACAGGGAACGGCATCAAGGGCCTTTAAGACACACCTGATCGTTCCATATAAAAGCAGTCGCAAAGACAACAGCTCTCCTGCTCCTCTCCTTCTTCTTCGTTTTCCACTTCTCCACGACCGCCATGTGAGGAGGGTTGGCCGCCTTCTCACATCTCTTCCTCGGTCCCTTCTCCTTTCCCTTCTCTCAACTCTTTACTTCTAGTTCACATAACCTTATGCCTAATTTTCTTCCTCCATGCTAAGTTTATTCTTTGCTCTTCACAAGTTCACATGGCAGTATTGTAACTTGATAATAAACTCTTAGTAGTAAAATGTGAGTTTTCCTCTAGTCCTAGTCGAAATTAGGAATGTCGTCTGGTCGCGCCAGCTCTCTGGCTCCTTCGTTGAGTCTGCATGACGAACACCTTCGTCGAGTCTTCGCTAAGGTGCAGTCTACAGAGCCTGAGGTCGGAAAATCCCAATCAGACCCCTGAAGCTGCATCTTTACATGGAGGTCCCGGACGGACTCCAATCCATAGTACCTCACATGAAGCTCTCGGTCGAACTCCGACAACTAGTTTTCCTAAATCAAGGTCATTATCGAACTCTACCAATTTTCTTTTTTTCCGCACAGACGTCTCATATTTGTTCGCATCGATTTCTTGATTCACCACCAGTGTGCAGAGAGCTTGGTTTCGGTCTCCAGTGATTCGATAACCGTTGACAGCCACAAGCGTGTGTGGATCAGCGCCAATGCGAAGCTCACCGTAGTATACTAGAGGGAAGTTCATAAAGTTTCAATGGTGGAAGGAGGAAAATGTTATAGTGTGACTGGGTTTTTTTCTATACTTTTGTAAGCGTCCCAACGGGTAGTAGTTTTTTGGTGAGCTAATTATGTTGGAATCCCGGCCGAAGGTGCGCCCGCTTCCTTCAGCATAGCAATCGTAAGAGGACGTACTAAATTATTTGCGTCGTAGACAGTTCTATCATAGGCTCTCCACCTTTGCGTCCTTCCTCTTCATGCAACACACTATTTTAAAAAGAACATGAAGCGGAAGATCGCGAATAACATTATGTCAACCTTGCCTATTCACGAGCATAAGGCCGAGCCTTCGTATGGCCAGATTTCCCGCATAGCCTACACACACTAGTGATCCAGTGCTCTGTTAACAGAATTAACAGAATCCTACGATGAGGAATATCTGATCTCCTTGCTCTCTGCTCATCGGAATACTAGCCGCCTACAAAATCAAAATCTTTCGGGCGAAAGCAAATTTCAGATAAAGCTAATGCCACTCTGCCACGCTCTGGAAACTCGACCGACGTAAAACCACTCCAGCAAACATGTAGGAACACAATCAGTTTATTCAGATTCTAAACGCAGTTCTACTGGACGAAAGGCAGGACCGCCTACAACAACAACATCAACGATATGCAGCTCCAGCTGAACATATTCTGACTGCTACTACTCCAACGTCGTCTCCTACCATCCGTTCCACGAATGCTTCGCCTACATCGACTACTATTGCCCCATCTTCCACTTCGAATACGCGTCCTCCAACTCCACTCCGAGCACTCCTCTACCAACTTCCTCCCCACCACCCGTCCATCAACCCATTCCGACCACTCGACCGTCAGTCTCAATTTCAACAACCCGCTCACCAATCCCTACTACACCACTCGTCCACCAACCCCTACTCCGACTACTCGTCCACTACCTACGTCAAATCCTACCCCATCCACTCACTCAATGGCATCGACTATAGCGATCAACCTACACATTGCGACTACATCGGAAACAATCAATGCTACTTCGACTGCTCTTCACACAATTCCTGCCACGACAACAACCATACCTCAATATCCAGGATCAACAACAGAAACTAACCATCCACAGCAACAGGTCCAGGATTTTCAATACGAACCCCGACGACGACGACAAGGGAATATAGGACGACCGATCGATGCATCTTCTTGACATAGCCTTTTGTAGCAGCACATTCCCATTTTATCTCTCTCAAAAAAGAAGAAAATAAAAAGAAAAATAAGAGAAAAAAGAAAAAAGGAAAAATATTTTGTATAAATACTCTGTATTATGTATTGTATTGTGTAGTATTATGTAAACAAACCATTGAGGTTTGATATTATTTCTCCATAAATCTCAAGTATATTTATGTATTATGTACTATTTTTCTGTTGTCATTCCACACTCTTAATGTTTCCATACCTTCAACATCCTTATCCTATTATACATTACACTTTCATTTCTGTCCCATTCGCATGCATCTCCTTTTGTGACCACGCACATTTACCCATAACAGTTTATCATTTTCTACAAGGCAACTACTCTTAAATAGCACAACTCTTCACAGCTCCACATCCCTAAGGCGAGTTCACACTGCGACAGTCAGCCGCTATGCGACGCCCTCGAGCGACGATATCCGCCACGACTACCAGCAACAACACGACCAACGTCATCGCGACTACCGGAAAGCGCGCCATTCGCCGACAAAAAGCTTACGCAACGCCATCGCTAACCCCTTGCAATCAGCGACCTTTGAAAAGGACGTTCCGGTACGGAACGTCTTCCGGAAGGGTGGCATGTGAGGATAATAAAAGGACGACCGAACAAGTACCGTCATAATTACGAGACGGCCGCCAAACACGGGGAATGAGTCACCACCATTCAGCGAAGAGCCGTGTAGTATACATTGGATCCGAATGAATCATTTTCGGATATCCGATCCGGATATTCCGATCCGAATCATCCAATTATCCGGCCACCGCGAAATTGCCCTTATCCGAATCATCCAAAAATCCGGTGCCCACAAAATCGCCCTTATCCGAATCATCCAAAAATCCGTGGTCCGCGAAATTGCCATTATCCGAATCATCCAATTATCCGGACCCTGGATGAATCGGATAAAATCGGATAATTTCGGATAACGCGTTCAATTTCCTCGCTCCATTTTGAGATCGGGCATCTCGAGTAAAAGTGCATTCATAACGAGTTTCGCAGGCGGGCACACTGCTGAGTCATACGTTTTTGCGCCCCACTGTAAAGTAGTGTCGTAATGACGTTGAATACGATTACATGTGAACTGGTCCCCGAAAAATTCCGTCACGCGCGAGCGGCGAGAGTCAGATGAGCAGAGTGACTCTCCAGATTGGGCTAGGGAAGGGACTCCGGGGTGTGGCGAGCAGGGAGGCGTGGAGTGCGCGAGACAACACGACGAAAAACCGCGCGCCGCCTCGGCACTATGCCAAGCGGACCAGTTCTCCGGCAACGGTTGAATACAGTTAGCACGCTGCTGAGCGTGACGTCGATCTTGGCATCTGTTTCCTCAAACATCATGTTGCGCTGCCGTGGGGCAAGAAGGACGGGGACTGAAGGAGAGAAGGGATTAAGCACGTACTCTGATCCGCACTTCGCTGTTTCACATTGTACAGCATTCGGCGCAAATTGGGTCGAGGGGGTCACCATGTAGAACAGCTCCATACCGCACTTTGTGCTGCATGAAATTAAAACTGTTATTCAACACTTGTGTGTCTACCACTTGATGAACTGTGTTAGACCACTCCTGATGTTCGACATTCATCTGCCTTCTTATGAAGGAGGAAAAGTGCTGAATACATGGTGACCCCTCATCGACCCAATTTGCGTTATTTGATAATGGCATTTTGGAAAGCCCGGATCTTAGAATAATTCATCTTGGAATCAGGGATGTGAGGGAATTTTTTACAGAAAAGCGGAAGACGGTGTACGGAACGGAATGGCTCAAAAATGGGCGGAAACCGAAATACGAAACGCCGAAACGGAAATTATTCAAAACTTATTACTTCGTCTAATTTTTCATAAACATACATATATCCGTAATGGTAGTAATAATTGAGTTGCCGTTACCGAATTTGGATAACGGGCAAGGCAGCATGCGACTCCTTTTCAGCAACATATAACAATAAAAAATCCTTGTATTCGTATTATTACTAAGATGAATTTTCAAACATTACTAGTGTAACAAATCGATGTTTGTGCAAAATCTCTCTGTAAATAGGAAAACAGTATTTTAAACGCAATCAACCCATCTGACGAGAAAGATGTCAGAGATTTTGCCACTCATAGCACTTAACCGGTCTTATTGAATGTTCCAGGTCTATCCCATTTAGGAGGGAGCGGAGTCAAGGTTACAGTTGCGTTCAGCATTCACGACACGACACCCACGCTCTGAGTTCGCATGGGTACCATTGTATCATTTGGCAGCAGCTGAAGCTCTGAAACAAACCCGGAGGAGGGGATTGGAGTAACAAGACACTGCACGCCCTCCTCTGACTAGGATAGATCCAATGTCCTTAAGGAGCGCATTGTTAGCAGCCTGAGAGTGTTTATAGAACACTGATCTAGATTTGGTGCTCCAGGCCACACCTACGATTACTAGGGAAAAAGATAAGCTACTCCGGATAAAGAGTTTGATCCTTTACTCAAACACTCATGGAACCTCTGTGGACCTACGCTATTCGATAGTACATCTTTTCAAGAACAGAAAAAGAATCCAATTTGGTTACTGTTTCGACATCAGGATGCACCATCGCTTTGAAAGAAACACAATCACAAACGCATAGTTAATCTCTTTCTTCAGCCTTTAGATTATGTTCAAGAGGTGAATGAAGGCACTGCAAAGCAAGCAATCAGTGAGTGATGAGTCACCGTTCCGTCTTCCGGCCCAAAAAAAGAGTGGAACACGGAACGGAACGGAAGGATTAAAAACAGCCGGAAACCGAAATTCGAATCATGGAAACGGAGTTTTCGCCCATCCCTGATTGGAATGATCCAGCTCTTTGATGTTTCCTTCCTTGACGAGAAGTGAGAGTCTTTCGATACACGCACTGCTGCTGTTATTGAGGGATAGATTCCTCTTTAAAGAACACTAGAATTCTGATAAACTGCATCTTGCCTTATTGAGTCGGATATCCGATTCGGATATCCGAAATCCGGTCTCCGCGAAATTGCCGTTATCCGAATCATCCAAAAATCCGGGGTCCGCAAAATCGCTCTTATCCGAATCATCCAAAAATCCGGGTTCCGCAAAATCGCCGTTATCCGAATCATCCAAAAATCCGGGGTTCGCGAAATCGCCCTTATCCGAATCATCCAACTATCCGAAGATTTTCGACCGGATCCAATGTATACCGTGTAGAGGTGAACTCTCAAGGACGTCGAAAAGGCAATCAAGTCAGCACCTAATGGGTCGTCGCCATTTTGAAGTGCGTCGCTTAACAACAACGATGTTCGCGCAGACCAACGGCTGAGAAAAGAAATATGGAAATACGACAGGGAACGGCATCAAGGACCTTTAAGACACACCTGATCGTTCCATATAAAAGCAGTCGCAAAGACAACAGCTCTCCTGCTCCTCTCCTTCTTCTTCGTTTTCCACTTCTCCACGACCGCCATGTGAGGAGGGTTGGCCGCCTTCTCACATCTCTTCCTCGGTCCCTTCTCCTTTCCCTTCTCTCAACTCTTTACTTCTAGTTCACATAACCTTATGCCTAATTTTCTTCCTCCATGCTAAGTTTATTCTTTGCTCTTCACAAGTTCACATGGCAGTATTGTAACTTGATAATAAACTCTTAGTAGTAAAATGTGAGTTTTCCTCTAGTCCTAGTCGAAATTAGGAATGTCGTCTGGTCGCGCCAGCTCTCTGGCTCCTTCGTTGAGTCTGCATGACGAACACCTTCGTCGAGTCTTCGCTAAGGTGCAGTCTACAGAGCCTGAGGTCGGAAAATCCCAATCAGACCCCTGAAGCTGCATCTTTACATGGAGGTCCCGGACGGACTCCAATCCATAGTACCTCACATGAAGCTCTCGGTCGAACTCCGACAACTAGTTTTCCTAAATCAAGGTCATTATCGAACTCTACCAATTTTCTTTTTTTCCGCACAGACGTCTCATATTTGTTCGCATCGATTTCTTGATTCACCACCAGTGTGCAGAGAGCTTGGTTTCGGTCTCCAGTGATTCGATAACCGTTGACAGCCACAAGCGTGTGTGGATCAGCGCCAATGCGAAGCTCACCGTAGTATACTAGAGGGAAGTTCATAAAGTTTCAATGGTGGAAGGAGGAAAATGTTATAGTGTGACTGGGTTTTTTTCTATACTTTTGTAAGCGTCCCAACGGGTAGTAGTTTTTTGGTGAGCTAATTATGTTGGAATCCCGGCCGAAGGTGCGCCCGCTTCCTTCAGCATAGCAATCGTAAGAGGACGTACTAAATTATTTGCGTCGTAGACAGTTCTATCATAGGCTCTCCACCTTTGCGTCCTTCCTCTTCATGCAACACACTATTTTAAAAAGAACATGAAGCGGAAGATCGCGAATAACATTATGTCAACCTTGCCTATTCACGAGCATAAGGCCGAGCCTTCGTATGGCCAGATTTCCCGCATAGCCTACACACACTAGTGATCCAGTGCTCTGTTAACAGAATTAACAGAATCCTACGATGAGGAATATCTGATCTCCTTGCTCTCTGCTCATCGGAATACTAGCCGCCTACAAAATCAAAATCTTTCGGGCGAAAGCAAATTTCAGATAAAGCTAATGCCACTCTGCCACGCTCTGGAAACTCGACCGACGTAAAACCACTCCAGCAAACATGTAGGAACACAATCAGTTTATTCAGATTCTAAACGCAGTTCTACTGGACGAAAGGCAGGACCGCCTACAACAACAACATCAACGATATGCAGCTCCAGCTGAACATATTCTGACTGCTACTACTCCAACGTCGTCTCCTACCATCCGTTCCACGAATGCTTCGCCTACATCGACTACTATTGCCCCATCTTCCACTTCGAATACGCGTCCTCCAACTCCACTCCGAGCACTCCTCTACCAACTTCCTCCCCACCACCCGTCCATCAACCCATTCCGACCACTCGACCGTCAGTCTCCATTTCAACAACCCGCTCACCAATCCCTACTACACCACTCGTCCACCAACCCCTACTCCGACTACTCGTCCACTACCTACGTCAAATCCTACCCCATCCACTCACTCAATGGCATCGACTATAGCGATCAACCTACACATTGCGACTACATCGGAAACAATCAATGCTACTTCGACTGCTCTTCACACAATTCCTGCCACGACAACAACCATACCTCAATATCCAGGATCAACAACAGAAACTAACCATCCACAGCAACAGGTCCAGGATTTTCAATACGAACCCCGACGACGACGACAAGGGAATATAGGACGACCGATCGATGCATCTTCTTGACATAGCCTTTTGTAGCAGCACATTCCCATTTTATCTCTCTCAAAAAAGAAGAAAATAAAAAGAAAAATAAGAGAAAAAAGAAAAAAGGAAAAATATTTTGTATAAATACTCTGTATTATGTATTGTATTGTGTAGTATTATGTAAACAAACCATTGAGGTTTGATATTATTTCTCCATAAATCACAAGTATATTTATGTATTATGTACTATTTTTCTGTTGTCATTCCACACTCTTAATGTTTCCATACCTTCAACATCCTTATCCTATTATACATTACACTTTCATTTCTGTCCCATTCGCATGCATCTCCTTTTGTGACCACGCACATTTACCCATAACAGTTTATCATTTTCTACAAGGCAACTACTCTTAAATAGCACAACTCTTCACAGCTCCACATCCCTAAGGCGAGTTCACACTGCGACAGTCAGCCGCTATGCGACGCCCTCGAGCGACGATATCCGCCACGACTACCAGCAACAACACGACCAACGTCATCGCGACTACCGGAAAGCGCGCCATTCGCCGACAAAAAGCTTACGCAACGCCATCGCTAACCCCTTGCAATCAGCGACCTTTGAAAAGGACGTTCCGGTACGGAACGTCTTCCGGAAGGGTGGCATGTGAGGATAATAAAAGGACGACCGAACAAGTACCGTCATAATTACGAGACGGCCGCCAAACACGGGGAATGAGTCACCACCATTCAGCGAAGAGCCGTGTAGAGGTGAACTCTCAAGGACGTCGAAAAGGCAATCAAGTCAGCACCTAATGGGTCGTCGCCATTTTGAAGTGCGTCGCTTAACAACAACGATGTTCGCGCAGACCAACGGCTGAGAAAAGAAATATGGAAATACGAGAGGGAACGGCATCAAGGGCCTTTAAGACACACCTGATCGTTCCATATAAAAGCAGTCGCAAAGACAACAGCTCTCCTGCTCCTCTCCTTCTTCTTCGTTTTCCACTTCTCCACGACCGCCATGTGAGGAGGGTTGGCCGCCTTCTCACATCTCTTCCTCGGTCCCTTCTCCTTTCCCTTCTCTCAACTCTTTACTTCTAGTTCACATAACCTTATGCCTAATTTTCTTCCTCCATGCTAAGTTTATTCTTTGCTCTTCACAAGTTCACATGGCAGTATTGTAACTTGATAATAAACTCTTAGTAGTAAAATGTGAGTTTTCCTCTAGTCCTAGTCGAAATTAGGAATGTCGTCTGGTCGCGTCAGCTCTCTAGCTCCTTCGTCGAGTCTTCGCTAAGGTGCATTCCCCAGAGCCTTGAGCTTCTCTGATCAGGCCCCTGGAGCTGCATCCTTACAACGACCTTCTACAGAGAACGTCCATCATCTCCTCCAAACGTGAGGGGTGGTGAACTCAACTTACGAAGGACATCCCGAGTTGCGGCGACCTATGCCGCAACGCGGCAAGTCCGCGGCTGCCTGCCAACTGGCAGCGCTCTGGCGCCGCTAGCGCGGCATCATCGGCCGCAGCCGCGACGACATCGGCAGGTATGGTGCAGACGAGAGGTGAAGGAGAACTGGGATAGATTTCCGCCATACAACTTAAAAGCCTGCCAATCCTTGAGATCTAGAAGTCTACTTTCATTAGGTTTCCTACTTTACTACCCGCTCTACTCTCTTCATAAACCTCCGTTAGGGACTTTTTTAGCTTTTCTTATGCCTTCTTGCAACAAATTGGCAACAGACTTCATCTTTATTTCCGTCTCTAGGGTTCCGTCATTAGTTTGGATCGATTTTCCAAAGATATTTTTAAGTCCTACATAGTACTCCATGGTATTCGTTCGGTTCCGTTATTAGGGCCCTGTCCTATTTCCTTGCCAGCTGTGGTCAATTAACCAATCCGTCCTCTTTACAACGTAGACGGTAGCTAGTAGCTTTTCTGGCGAAAAGGATCCTGAGTTGGCTAAATAGCTGGCAAAAACCACTGCGAGATTTAGCCGAAGAAGTAATCATCGAGTTCGCGGTACGGGTTTCCGCACGTGCGACAGAGATCAGTGGCAGCGGATCAGCGGCTAATTACAGCGCGGCGATGGCTGCCGCAGCCGTGATGACCAATCGTATGTTCGATCCGCTCCCAACGTGAGCAGTCAGCTAATTTTTTGTTTTTGTTTGCTGTTCGTTATACGGCCCAAAATCAGATAACGAAGAACAAAACGGATGGGCCAAACCCCCGGAAACCGGATAACGTATAGCGGATAACGGGTACTTGTGAAGCAAAGGGCCCGTGGTGCCGTGGGGTTGCCGGGAAACATGTTAACGCGGCAAACCCACGGCACCACGGAGCCGGTACTTATGAAGCACCCGCCCTCGGGTGCCGTGGGTTGCCGCGTTTCCGCCGCGTTAACAAGTTTCCCGGCAGCCCCACGGCACCACGGGCCCTCTGCTTCATAAGTACCGGATAACGGTTAATCCGCTCCTCCCTGATCCTGACCGTCCTCCCACGTCCATCCTGACCGCCCTCCATGATTTTGCTGTAAATAAACTCCTCTCGCTCCAATTCTTCCTGTATTTTCGAGTTGGCTTTTGAGGTTTGGTTTGGTCGATGAACTGCTGCAGCACCCTAAAACCGAATTAGCCACTTCTGGTTTTCCAATGCCGAAGATCGTTCGATGTCTACTTCAGCAGAAAGCACTGACTAAAAACGTTTATGAGAGTAGTAAAGACTGCGTTCATCATAATCGGACAATTCTTGAACACTTCACAGGACACGAACTGTAGAATACAATAGTTGGGTGAGCACTTTCACGTAGAAACCTAACGAACTGTGAAATTCTTCTCTGTTTCGGTACAATATTAAAAAGTATGGCAGCAGAACGTGGGTCACCGATTTAGACACTTGGTCGAGGCACCTTTCTCGCACGAAGACCGGATTGATGACATTGCATAATTTGATCCCATTTCGCAAGGCACACCACCAAGTCCTTCCTTAATGACTTCACACCCCAGAAGCGTCGTGGATTCTCCTGAAACATTTCAGATGAAGGTGTCGGAATAACGAAGTTAATAAAGGGATGGAATCCAGAAGTGACGTCAAATTCTACGATGCGCTCTTCTTTTTGTGTAATACTGTCATACTATTCATACACTAATATGCCTTTGCGAGGATAAACCGCAGGAAGCCATAGCAAACTGTCACTCATCTATGGTATACAGGATAAAGAAATTGAAAATACTGAACTGTTAAAAAGTGATGATAATAAATTGAAAAAATCTTCTTGAAACTGCCGCCGAAACATAAATGCTTTTCGCGATGCTGCGGCGTCTTGGAAGTGGGCGGGCGGAAGAACTAGCTCTAGTTTATAGTTGCATTGCCTCGCGGCGCGGCACCACGATCGCCATAGATATCGATTTGTCGCGCCGCCTGATCGATATCTATTAATATTATGGTGCCGCGCCGCGCAACTATAAACTAACGCTCAAACTTACACTTCCAAGTCGTAATATCACTCCATTACTAGCATGTCGGTGAATGAACGAAAGAGGAGAACCTTTTTTACAGGGAAATCACAGAAACGGAGCTGCTGCAGAGGCACCTCAAGGAGAATTCGAAAAAGCACATGATGGGTTTTCCGTCTACTTGGTCAGAGCACCGTTATCTATCGCAAGAACGACTATCGGAATCATATAAATACATGGGCTTGAAAACAGATTCAAAACGCGACAACTAGACTTATGAACAAGACTATAAAGACACACGTACTTTAAGGTTTTAATTCGCTCTCTTCTTTTTTAGCACTTTGATATTCTCCTAAGAGGCGTTCGCTTTTCAGAGTTTCGCATAAAGCCACGTAGACGGCAAATATATACTGTAGCATTACTGAAAGCGTAACGATTGTAAGAATGTTGAACATCCACAGTTATTAGCTAACTTATCATTTCCAAACAACCTCTCGACACGACGTGTGTGGAAATGTTCCGGCTCACAAGGGAAGGGCCTGAAGCGTATGTCTGAACGGGGAGAGCGACTAATATAGGGAGAATCCCCACCCCTAAATTGGTTTGAAAATGTGTTTATATTTTGCGTGCTCACTCTACAAGCTGTCGCTCGCTCTACAGGTTGTCGCGCCGACTCGACTGATTCTGTCGGGCCTATATACATTGTTCACAGCACGCCATTTCGGCAGTTAGTTCCGAACAGTAGGCCATGCTTGTCCAAGCGCATGGGCAGGCTCCTTCTATCAGCCTAACGTCGAGAAGTTGAGGACGCCACGCCCTAAACGATTTGCATCCGGCGCGACGCGTGGCGAGCGGAAACGGCGCTCTCCTGCGCCATTTTGCCCGCTTGTGCTTGTTGGACGCAGCGGCTTGCCCGTTACTGTAACTATTTAGCGGACTCCGAGTTTCTTGCTATCAGAACTTCCAGAAAAAAGTACCATCAGATTTTTAGAAACTAGTACCTGAGCAGAAAAGAGGCCAATCTGACAGCTGAATATGCCTTCACGAGAATTTCTACCTACTTCCACCTCCACAAATGAGAAAAACCTCCGAGAACTTCTGAAAGTGGTGTTTAGGCCGGGTATATATACTTTTCTAAATAACGGGTTTTCTATTATAAATACTTCACTCTATCTTCTGGAATCCCTCCCAATTTGGATATTAGGACCTGGTTTCCTTCTCCTTTCCCTCTTCATCATCCATATCAAGAAAACGAACGAGTTCTCGTTTCAACCTTCACGCCTCGTAAGACGTGTGTTGAGACACGTTAAACGTGTGAAACACGAACGCGTATGTATGCACTGACGGCATGCGACGTAGAGATGGAGAATACTGGCGATCGTCGCTGCTTGGCATAGTTATGCTCTCCAAATTTTCTCGAATAATCGAATGGTTCCGAATGCTCACAAGTTTCGAATACTCTAATTCGAAGTCAAATTCGAATGAATATCCAAGACAGGCACTTGGGAAGAGGAGGGTCGTGGGTTGGACTCTTGTGTTGCACACGCATCCTGTATTATTGCAGTGTTCATGCTGAACTACACAAAGTTATCGTGCGTGAAAATTTTCCCAAATGACATGATTTTAGACAAAAAAAACATAAAAACTAAAGAACTAATTGGGACATTCAAATGCAGTAGCGAGCTCGGCCTTTAGCAGCATGCGGATTCTATAATCATCGAATTGCTTCACTGACAACACGTAAGCAGAGTGGGATTTTTTAGAAAATACCATCAGTCTTTGCCTTTATGAGCGGGCTCTTTTAAATGCACCTAGTAATTTAGCTGAAAACCGTTTTGCGATAAATTAATGCAGTGTTGACGGCCCACTCACACAATGTCGTTAGAAAAACGACCTGTTTAGATTTTAGAAGCGCTTGTAGAAGAAGTTGCCCTGTTGCTTTCTGCACCTCCTGTTGCTAAAATTAATGCCACAATATTGTCTCTGATGCAGTGGAGAAAAGCAGGCAAAAGAGAAAGAAAAGGTATTGTCGTAAATGTCAAGCAAAAGCATGCTTTATAACAGCACCAGAAGAGCAGGCTTCTCACCTGTGGCTGGCACATTTGAATGCATTGCTCTCCGACGTTAGCTACACCATTAGCACGGCAGCACTCGGAGTTGTCGTGAGTTTGAGCCGCACAGTGAACCACCGCTGGTAAATACTTGTATAGTCGACAGCGAGATGGCTGGATCGTGTGCATCAACTAAAAGTGTTCACAGGTAGTGGAAAAACTCTGTAGGCTAATCAGCTATGATTTCAGATACTTGTAGAGTGTAATGTGTATTGGGTATGTGACGTTGTGTCTAACAGAGGCATATATACGAGAGTGGACACGAAGTAACGGTGTTGGATTTATAAGTAGATGTGCGTGCCTCAGCCCGGTTTCCATACACCGCAAGGTCGACTTCTACCTTGTGCTTAAGAAGAAGATCAGGTTCGTACTTGAAGTTTACTATTGTACTTCTATACAGAGCGGAAACCATTAATGGGCAAGTCGGTAGGGATGGAGCAGCAGTAGAGAGGGCCCGTAGAGAATCTAAATAGGCGTTTGTCTGACAAACCAAGAGGGAAAATAATCCACCCAACCTCCAAAATCTTCGTGAAGCAAGAGAGCAAGGAAATTCCATATGCTGGCGGAACCCAAAATCTGAATGGTGAAAATAACGAGCCCGGAGTGGGAGGACTTTCGAAATAAAGTGATTGGAGCAGGTTTCCTTGATGCAAGCCCTACAATAAACCTTTCTGTAGAACAGCATGATTCGGTGTGCCGATTCACATCAGGAGTACATACGTCCGCGCCTGGTGTGCTCATCATGGTCGGTTGTTTTCTGCTGTCTCTCTCTATGTTGCTTTTGATGCTATCGAAAAGGAACTCCGACGAAGAAGTTCCATCGTAGCTGCTCCCGTACTGAAGCTATGGAATGATTATTTAAACCGGATCGATAAGTTGTTCGGTCTTTTTATGAAGTTGCAAAAGTCACAAGCCTAATCATCCAGAATAATGGTGCTGGAAGGTAGACTCGTCTTGGAATTGCAAAAAGTTCCAACCTGAGATCTCCCCTTTACAGCACCTCCGTTAGTTAAGTTCAAGTCCCTTGGTCTCGAAAGCGTATCGCATCACATGGGTCGGCAACGGTGAACGGTTACTGAAGCGGAGACGGCTGTGTCCGATAAGGAAACCATCAAACTGACCGTTGAAAACTTTGAGGTGAGCTTCTTTTAAACAGGTTCAACTGTGGCCGAATCACCGTCCGCAGGTATCCAAAGCTTCGAAAAACAACAAATTGCTTGCATCCTTGCATAATCAAAATATCTATGGATAGCCAAGAATTTAGGAATAATATGATGGCACGTATGAGATCTAGAATGCAATCATTAACAAAGGTTTACGCCCATTCATACGCAAGAAATGATTACACTAAACGCAAAGAGGAATTGGATCTCCCATTGCGAAAGGATGCCCAATTAATGAATGGTCAAGAAGATAAGCTTTGATATGCTGGTAGGGACCCCCACATTCACGAGCTGGGTAATCCACGTGATCTCGGCGACATAATGATTCCCGTCTTCTGCTTGTCGAATCGACACCACCATCGCTCCACCTCCCTCCACCCCGCTCCTCTCAGCCGTCTCCCTCCTCCTCTGTACTGTCTCTGCTAGGGTAATCGTACCGAGAGTAATGAGAAGTGGAGGAAAAAACGTGCTTACTGGGTGAATGATATGTGAGGAGGGATTGCACAGCGGTCGATGAGAACCTCCCAACAGGAGGGCGGGGCACAGATATGGAGCCATCGTCGCTGTCGACGATGGTGCTGTCCATGGATCATTTAGCGGAATAGATTTCTACAGCGATACACGCTGGCATTGATGATGATGATGATGATGATGATGATGATGATGATGATGATGATGATGATGATGATGATGATGATGATGATGATGATGATGATGATGATGATGATGATGATGATGATGATGATGATGATGATGATGATGATGATGATGATGATGATGATGATGATGATGATGATGATGATGATGATGATGATGATGATGATGATGATGATGATGATGATGATGATGATGATGATGATGATGATGATGATGATGATGATGATGATGATGATGATGATGATGATGATGATGATGATGATGATGATGATGATGATGATGATGATGATGATGATGATGATGATGATGATGATGATGATGATGATGATGATGATGATGATGATGATGATGATGATGATGATGATGATGATGATGATGATGATGATGATGATGATGATGATGATGCCAGATCAACTCCATAGGAAAAAGGAATTCCCTCTAAACGATAGTTAAGCAACAACCTCTCCTGAGTGCTTTATGTGATGAAGGTAAATACATAGAATCCAATAGAAGGATTTATAGCAGATGGTTCTTATACCCACCACGACTCTGGCTTCGATAGCGTTTGTCTCATAGATGCACAATCCGCGGCATTCTGGAGGAACAAATCGTTCACAACACGACCCGAACACTTGATCAGCGACCTTTCGTTCGATGCAAGGCTTCCAGTTTGATCTCGTCGTGCCACAGTTCTGAAAAGGATCTTAGATAGGAAGCGTTTCACGCAATTTATTTCAAACAAGCAGCGCCTAAAATACCGAAAAATAAAAGCCAATCTTTCCCAAAATTAAAAAAGAGTACGACCTCCCCCTGCGATTCTCTCGCCTCAAGCTTACAGCCTCTTCCACCCTGCCCAGGCATGACATCTGGGTATATTCCTCTATTTTATGACTAATTTATGCGGCGGCGCCGATCGATAGTAAGACTTAGCGCTTAGCGCGTTATTATATAGTATGATAATTTTTGGTGAGCAAAAATATACTTCTTCCGTCAATATTTATGGTTGAACTCGTCGACTAAGCTACGCTTGTTGTTTTGACAGCTGCTGAGTCGATAAAAATTCGATTTCTCGTTCATTTGTTTACATACATAATTATTTGTTTCTGGATATATTCGTCGATGGTAATTGTTGAAAAAAATGCAAAATGCGATGTACACAGAAGGAACAAAAGCTTACGCTTGCGTGATAGAAATGTATGTAATCATCCATGTCCATAATTCCTTGATATTACACACCTTTTCCCTTTGACATGTCACGAACCCGTCTTTTTGCGTTGGCCGTTAAATTATGCCCTTATTTAGGCTAGCAATTGAAAGGTCAATTATCGATTCTGAGTAGTATAATTTTACTTACGACTGCTAATATTTGCATGAAGGTATTGGTAAATTAAAGGCAATCTTTGCTAAGACGTGGAAATGGCGGAAATACCCTACCCAACTTCAGAACATCTCTTTCTTCATGGCTTTTGAACGTAAGGGTGCAACAGGATCGCTAACATCATTACTCAAAATAATTTCTAGCAATCACAATTTTCGATTGTCTTATTACAGAAGTTGTACCTATTTTTGTGCCATCATTGACATCCGAGCGAGCAGGTTTGTAACTCGTCGTTAATCGTACTCAAAAAAAAAAGTACGAATGGGTTTTCGGACGACCTCTCGGACGCGGTTGGAGTTTCAAATCGCGTTCTCCCTTTTTTTCCACAATCAGAGACGTGGGGGAGGAGGTTATGCCGCTTCAGTCGCAGTGCAAAGGCCTCCGCACAGTTTTGCGGCGAGCGGCGTGCGGCGGACGGCGAAAACGAAGAGTCATTCCGCTCCGCGGCGGCCGCGGGCGCCGTTGTTCGGCATGACTTGCTAGAGCGCAGCCAGTCTGCCCGCGCCGCTCGCGGATTAGGCCTATGGTATAGTCCCGCGGAAATGTCCGCGGAACGGGATTAATCGAGCCGGGACTCAGCGCGCGCCCAATAGTCGCAATCCGCAAAACCCATTTTCCGCGGATTGTCGGCGGCGGTCGGTGGACGGGCTGGTATAGTTCGCGTCCGCGGGACGAACCCGCCACCGACAACAGCTGATTGCGCTCTAGTTTTCAAATTTCTTTTAGTTTTTGAGCGTACGACCTGTTAGGTTTTTTCGCTTGTTTTGCACAAGAGTAGGGTTTACTGTTGTCGCCATTATGTTCCACTTATTAGGCTCGATTTTTGTCAGGCTGTGATATAGCGATTGTTGTTCTTTCTGAGGGGCAGGATCGAGTCCTTACCAGCAATGGAATGCGAATGCGTTACTATAACTGAAAAGACGGAAAGCAATAGCGGGAACGCTGCGAAATGGGGGTTCTGACGTCGAAATCGGAGCTCCACCGAAAGAATGGGGTGCGTTACGTTAGTTGTCTCCCATTACTATAGGGGCGGAGCGACGCGATCGATTACCGTAGTCAGACCTAGTGCCGCGCTCATCACGGACGAGATTTCACTACGAGTTAAGGCGAATTGAACAGAGCGCGCATTGCTGCCGTGGAGCAGATTTCGTGCAGAACTATACTGGACCTGATTCCTTTTTATTTTTTGCTCTGTATTCTTCTTTTCTCGGGCAAGTTCTGGGCCGACCACATGCCGCCTCTGAGACTACAAAGTCGAAATGATAGTAGGAGCAACACCTCATGTTTCTTCCTTTTTGTACACTGTTTTAGTGTAGCTTTGTAGCTTTCGCTCAGGCCATGGTTCTTTCCCAACTACTTCTGTGTTTTCTTTTACTTGTTTTGTAGTTCGTTAGTGAGTACAGTCATGTGATCTTTATTGCCTTCGTTAAACTGCGTAATAAGGATAATCCCCCCTCCCCAGCAGGAGTCACTCAGAGCCCAAAGCGTATGAAAACTAGAGGGGCAAAGAGAAAAAAAGAGTAACAAATGAACAAAGTCATCAATCACCACCCTACGACAGAAAGTCTGCTCTATTCATCCGTTGTATCTCGTCCAAGGCGGGCTCAACAACCCGCCCGCTACCGTAATCGGAGGCGGTGGCGGGCGGCGATAGTGCGCTACCGTAACTCAAGGAGACACCTAACGTACGAACCCAAAAGAAGGTTCTGCTGTGCGTTTGGTGGATGTGTAGTGGTCCAGCGTACCGGAAGCTGCTCCACCCAGTCAAGCCATCCTTGACGTTTGCATCTGCCAACAAATAGACTAGATCCAGCAAAAATTAATGAAGAAAGAAGTCAATGCAAGCCAATATTCCTTCCACCAGTACAACTGCCGACCGCTTACGGCGCTTCAGACGCTGGCGAAAATCTAGGAATTTAGCTAGACCAAAATCAAGCAACCCCCATACACCCTGGACATTGCGCCGTCTCACTGCCATATGCTTCAATCGATGGATCACTTCCTCCATGGTTGGCGCTTCGCCGAAGTCGAATTTGTCATGGCGATGGTGCACGACTTCTTCAGGTGGAAACCGAGCAAATTCTACAGAGATGTAATCCACTCATTTCATGAGTAGCGGAAGAAACTCATTGAGAATCAACGTAATGGATTGTACATGTGGTACAAGAGAGCATGTGGTAGCGCAGTCGGAAGAGGCGCAGCGTGTCTCCTGCACCAGTGCGAGATTCATGGTTCAGCTTTCCTGCCCAGGCCAACCATGCTTTCCTTCCCTCTTACTTTGGTGAACTGGTACTAGACTTGTCTGATAAAGATAAAACATTCGGTTCATAGCTTGGCTACCGCAAGTCGTATAAGCGAAGTACGCGCTCAACATCCCGTTGAAGAAGAATGCGTGGCTCACCCCTCAATTGCATCAATTAATGCCCACCCAGACTATTGTACAGTACCGGACATGCCGCTGCGTCCAACAAGCACAAGCGGCGCAAAAGGGAGCCGGAGAGCGCCGTTTTCCGCTCGCCACGCGCCGCGTCCGAGGCAAGTCGCGTTAGTGCGCGGCGTCCTCAACTTCTGGACGTTAGACTGAATGAAGGAGCTTATCCATGCGTTCGGACGAGCATGGCCTACTCTTTGGAACTAACTTCCGGCATGGCGCGCGCTCTGAACAATGCATGTAGGCCGGCAGAATCAATCGAGTGGGCGCGACCGCTCGCAGAGTGACGTTAGGCTGATGGGCTGATGGAAGGAGCCTATCCATGCGTTCGGACGAGCATGGTCTACTGTTTGGAACTAACTGCCGGCATGGCGCGCGCTCTGAACAATGCATATAGGCCCGGCAGAATCAATCGAGTGGGAGCGACAACCTGTAGAGCGAGCGACAGCTTGAACAGTGAGCGCATGGGGAGTTTTATCAGAAATCCTTAGCCGCTCTACTCAGGAGCTGCTCTAGGACACTCCAGCTTGCATCTGGAGTGCGCCGTGAAAAATACATATAGAATCGAACCTATCAATCGAGTGGGCGCGAAAGCTTGTAGAGTGAGAGTTTGAGGAGTTTTATCAGAAATCCCTAGCCGTCCTGCTCAGGAACTGCTCTAGGACTGTCCAGCTTGCATCTGGAGTGCGCCGCGAACAATGCATATAGAATCGAACCTATCAATCGAGTGGGCGCGACGCTCTCAAATTGCACGCGCGGGCGTGTTTGGGGCCCGATAACTCTGTCATGTGTGAACCCTTCCGGCTGCAGCTTGTAGGTTTTGCATACAGTAAAAAGCTCTAGCGGCTCTCCAAAGCACAGCGATGTAGCCTTAGAACTGACAAAGTTACGGTGGTGCAAAGATGCAGGTCAGGCTTGTACAACCAATTTTTTTCGATTTCAGGCGATCACTGCGGGAAGAGGCTATGAGCTGACGGCCTACAAATGCATAGGCTAACAGATAACTTAACGTACTTTACAAGAAGGCGCTTACAGCTCTCCAGCTGCCTACCTGCCTTAGTTACAGCTGCCGCATTAGAGCGGCGGACGGCAGCAGTAAAGATTCTTCCGCCCTTACTCCTTCCAGTTTTGAGTTTTCGGCACTCGCAATGACACTGTTCTCTTCAACTCGATGAGCTCTAGCGAACGGAATCAATCTCGGCCAGTTTTGGAAAAATCGATTTTTTGACAATTTCGCGACGAAGAAGAGGGCGCCGCTCTAGGTCGCGGCAGAGGGTGATGATGTCATCGAAAATCGATATTTCCGAACCGAGCCAAATTGGTTAAGATTCGATAGACCTTTTCGTGCTGAATTGAACAGTGCTGCTACGAGTGGCGAATACCGTAATCTGGGCGAGTAAGAGCAGGGAGAACATCGACCGTTATTATGCTAAATTGCACATGCGGGCGTGTTCAGAGCGCAGTAGCTCGGTCAGGTTCGAGTCGTTTCGGCTGCAGCTCGTGGGTCTTATAGGCAGTAAAATGTTCTAGTGGCGTGCCAAAAGACAGTAATGTAGCTTACCATAGGACAAAGTTACAGCGCTGCGAAAATGCAGGTTAGCCTTGTGTGACACGATTTTTTCCAAATTCAGTCGACCCCTGCGGAAAGACGCGGAGAGCTAGCATCTTACAAATACGCAGGCGAGCAGAACGCTTAAGTTTCTTTACGAAAACGTGCTCACAGCTCCATAGCTTATTAAATTGCCTTAGTACCAGCTGCCGTTTTAGAGCGGCGGACTTAGCGATTGAAGTTTCCTGCCCTCTTACTCACCCAATTTGGGATTTCGATACCACGAATAACACCATTAGCTTCACCGCGAAAAGCTCTATCGAATGGTAACCAATTTGACCCTGTTCGGAAAAATCGATTTTCGATGACGTCATCGTCCCTCTGCCGCGGCCTTGAGTGGCATTGTCCTCGTTGCGAAACCGCCAAAAAATCGTTTTTTCCAAAATCGGTCGTAATTGACACCATTCGATAGCGCTTTTCCTGCTGAACAGAAAGGTACCATTGCGAGTGTTGAATACTCAAATCTTGGCGAGTAAGAGCGCAAGAACCTCTAACCTCTATCTTCCGACGCTTTAAACTGGCAGCTGTGGCTAAGAAAGTTTAGGCAGCTGAGGCGTTCTGAGCACGTCATCGTTAGGTATCTTAAGCGTCCTGTTAGTCCACGCATTTTAAGCGCGTTAGCTAGCTGCGTCTTCCCGCAGTGGTTCATCGAAATCGGAAAAAATGCGTCACACAACCCGCATCTGCATCTTCGCATCTCTGTAACATTGCCTCTTCTTAAGCTACGCCACTTCTACTTTGGAATGCTACTAGAACATTTTACTGCCTATAAGATCCACAAGTTGCAGCCGAAACGACTCGAACCTGACCGAGCTACTGCGCTCTGAACACGCCCGCATTTGCAATTTAGCACAATAACGGTCGATGTTCTCCCTGCTCTTACTCGCCCAGATTACGGTATTCGCTACTCGTCGCAGCACTGTTCAATTCAGCACGAAAAGCTCTATTGAATCTTAACCAATTTGGCCCGGTTCGGAAATATCGATTTTCGATGTCATCACTCTCTGCCGCGACCTAGAGCGGCGCCCCCTTCTTTGACGCGAAATTGTCAAAAAATCGATTTTTCCAACACTGGCCGAGATTGATTCCGTTCGCTAGAGCTCATCGAGTTGAAGAGAACAGTGTCATTGCGAGTACCGAAAACTCAAAACCGGAAGGATTAAGGGCGGAAGAAGCTTCACTGTTGCCTCCGCCGCTTTAAAACGGCAGCTGGTACTAAGGCAATTTAATAAGCTAGGGAGTTGTGAGCACGTTTTCGTAAAGAGCCTTAAGCTTTCTGCTGGCCTGCATATTTGTAAGATGCTAGCTCTCCGCGTCTTTCCGCAGGGGTCGACTGAATTTGGAAAAAATCGTGTCACACAAGGCTAACTTGCATTTACGCAGCGCTGTAACTTTGTCCAGTCACAAGCTACATTATCGAGTTTTGGCACACTACTAGAACATTTTGCTGCCTACAGAACCAACAAGCTGCAACCGGAAAGGTTCAGACTTTACAGAGCTATCGCGCTCAGAAGACGCCGCGCGCACAATTTAGCACAACAATGGTCATGCTCTCCTCGCTCTTACTCGCTCACATCACAGTTCTCGCCACTCTACGTAAAAACGTTCCATTCACCATCAAAAGCGCTATCTAACGGTGTCCAACTTGGCCAGATTCCGAAATATTGGCTTTCGGTGACGTCATCGGCCCTCCGCCGCGGCCTCACCCCCGATGCAAAATTGTCAAAAAATCGATATCTCCAAAACTGGCCGAGATTGACACCGTTCGATAGAGCTCATCGAGTTGAAGAGAACAGTGTTATTGCGAGTGCCGAAAACTCAAAACTGGAAGGAGTAAGGGCGGAAAAATCTTTACTGCTGCCGTCCGCCCCTCTAAAGCGGCAGCTGTAACTAAGGCAGGTAGGCAGCTGGAGAGCTATAAGCGCCTTCTTGTAAAGTACGTTAAGTTATCTGTTAGCCTATGCATTTGTAGGCCGTCAGCTCATAGCCTCTTCCCGCAGTGATCGCCTGAAATCGAAAAAAATTGGTTGTACAAGCCTGACCTGCATCTTTGCACCACCGTAACTTTGTCAGTTCTAAGGCTACATCGCTGTGCTTTGGAGAGCCGCTAGAGCTTTTTACTGTATACAAAACCCACAAGCTGCAGCCGGAAGGGTTCACACATGACAGAGTTATCGGGCCCCAAACACGCCCGCGCGTGCAATTTGCGAGCGGTCGTGCCCACTCGATTGATAGGTTCGATTCTATATGTATTGTTCGCGGCGCACTCCAGATGCAAGCTGGACAGTCCTAGAGCAGTTCCTGAGTATGACGGCTAGGGATTTCTGATAAAACTCCTCAAACTCTCACTCTACAAGCTTTTGCGCCCACTCGATTGATAGGTTCGATTCTATATGCATTGTTCACGGCGCACTCCAGATGCAAGCTGGAGAGTCCTAGAGCAGCTCCTGAGTAGAGCGGCTAAGGATTTCTGATAAAACTCCCCATGCGCTCACTGTTCAAGCTGTCGCGCTCATTCGATTGATAGGTTCGATTCTATATGCATTGTTCACGGCGCACTCCAGATGCAAGCTGGACAGTCCTAGAGCAGTGCCTGAGTAGGAAGGCTAGGAATTTTCGTTAAAACTCCCCATGCGCTCACTGTTCAAGCTGTCGCTCACACTCGATTGATTCTGCCGGGCCTATATGCATTGTTCAGAGCGCGCGCCATGCCGGAAGTTAGTTCCAAACAGTAGGCCATGCTCGTCCGAACGCATGGATAAGCTCCTTCATTCAGTCTAACGTCCAGAAGTTGAGGACGCCGCGCACTAACGCGACTTGTCTCAGACGCGGCGCGTGGCGAGCGGAAAACGGCGCTCTCCGGCGCCCTTTTGCGCCGCTTCTCATCTTTTGCGCCGCTTGTGCTTGTTGGACGCAGCGGCATGTCCGGTACTGTATTTTACTCATGTTCAAAACGGCTAAGCATGAATACATGCTAAATCGCCGACTTTCCAATGATTAGAAAAAATGTTTGCTCAAGGAACGTTTGGTTCAAATTTCTTTGAAGTTTTAAATCACTTACCCAATAAGTGAGCACGCTGTTTGAAATTTTACAAAATGCTCGTTTTTAAGATAAAACAATGGTTTAAAGCTTGTTTTAAAGTCCAGATAAGCAGCCATATTTAGTGTCAAAAGAGGAGCGCCATGCCCTCGATCAGGACGCCACGATTTTTATTCGATTAATAACAAAATGTCTCTTCGCATGGAGTTTCACATCTGTAAGCATCACTACAAAAACTTATAAAGAACATACATATCCTCACTTTCTTGCTTCATGTAAGCAGTAATTAAACCATCAATCAAAACAAGTCGCGACGAGCCATCTCATGTCGCCTTTCCGAGCGCTTGGCAACGATCCTAGTTGGGCGCTGAAAACGCGCTCCAATGCAAACCGTCCGCGGGCCGTTCCGGGACGACGACGACGACCGTCCGCGGTGCACTTCCCTCCCGCGAACGTCTCGCGGGCACACCCGCGGGACTATTCCATAGGCCTTACAGGGCAGCTCGCCCCCGAGCACGCTGAATCAGCGCTGACGGGCAGGCTCCAGACAGGAAAACGCCAGTGGCGGCGCTTGCAGTGCGTCTCTGAATTCACGTGCATTTCATGCGCCAGCTTGCTCAGGAAGGGAAGCCCTCGAGCGAGGCAGAAAAGAGAACGAGAAGAAGACATTGCCGGGTTTGGGGTTATGAGACCTAAAAAAGGCTATCCTACAACACTAGGATATTTGACTTTTGACTCTCCACCTGAGCTGGATTGCAAGGTATATTCATCAAGGTATTCGAGCATTTGTCCACCTACTAAGGTCTGAAATAGGGCATCTACGCGGATTATGGAGTCTGGGAGAAACTAATCCTCTTCTCGTCAATTAATGAGGTCCTGGTATGTTTCTATGGATGAACATGTAAGCGGTAAGCGCAAGGGCACAGGTTTATTAAAGGGGCCCTTGAGCGGGCCAAGGATCAATGGGATTTAATGAACCGAAGGCACTTCCATGCAAAGGATGAACCTCAAATGAGATACAAGTTTCTGTAACCAACTTTCGCCGATAGGTTAAATGAAACTTGGAGAACTGGTATGGTGTTGCTTCGCAAATCACTACTTTGGTAACTACGGAACTCGAACGACCAGCTTTTTTGTGGGGGGGGGGGGGAGGGACTCAGTCCTAACATTTGCTTCATTAAATGTTCCCTCTCGCTCTACTCATACGTCGAAGGTTTTGCACATATCAGGTGACTACAACGCCCATTTAACCGAATTGAATAAGAACGCTGAATTAATGCGTTGATCAGCCTTATAGGGGTGTATTCCAGGATTGTTAAGCGACTGCATTGCTATACCAGCGTTTATAGGCTAGGGATGTAGGCCTCAGTTTGGTCCCATCGTTAGATCCCTCTTAGTTTGTGGACAATTCAGACCTTCATTGTGGCCCACTGCCAACAATCGCTCAAGAATTCCATCAATCAAAATTCGAAATTCTTACGTCCGTATGTAGGCTCATCATTGTCCTAAGTGAACTCTTCTCCTTTCACGGTTAGGGTTTAAGCTTACTTCCACATTGGGAGCAAGAAATGTCAGCGGTGGAGTCTACGTCTGTGGCGAGACGTTGGTACGTTGGTTGCAGCGGCAAAAGACCGCAGACGCGCTGCGAAACCGCAGCGACCAGCCGGAGCGGGGGCGAACGGAGGCGAGTTCCCCGTCAAACCTGCTCGCGGAAGAGCTCGCCGCCGACGGCGAGCTTTGCGTCCGTGCCCCATGATTAGGGCTGCGGGACATTATGTACGTATGGTCGCCGCGGACGCTGCGACTCGCGCGGCGAGCGCGGCAAAAGACGTCGCAATTGGGTGACTTCAGCGGCCAGTGGTATCTAGACCTGCATCAAAACTTGCACATCAAGTGTTAGAAAGTGTATACAAACTCAGTTTCACTGCGATAGTGTGTCATATTTTCAGCTCTTCCTGAAGAAGCATAATATAAAATTGAGGATTAGAACGTTGCTTAGTTTTATAACTCGAACTCAATTTCTGGACCAGAGCATGTTTCTACCCAGCTCCTGCAACAGCAGAAAGGGATATCAACAACTCAAACCTAGTGTCTGCAGCAAGTCATGAGGCACAGCTCCCACGACCGCAGCGGAGCTCATCGCGCACGCGACAGTCGTCGTCGCGGGCGCGGCGACCATTCGTACATAAAGACCGCCCCTCCATGATTAGAGAGCCGCGCACACTTCTGCGGCGTTGCCGCTGCCCTATCCTTAACCATAGGGCGGGGACGCAGAGCTCGCCGCCGGCGGCGTCCATGCCCTATCCTTAACCATAGCGGCAAGCGGCGTTGAAGTGTGTGGGAGCCCTAACGGATTTTATTCAGCCTTCTGACGCTGCCGACCTATCCCCAGTCAGGTCGTCAGTTTCTCCCGCCGTCTCATGCTTCCTATTTATCGATAGGACTACAAGAGACAGGAAGGGAAAATAGTCTGAAGATGTATGAAAAAATGGAAAGGAAAGTGAATACGACCAAGAAGGACACGGACCGTGATGAGAACATTGCTTTAAATGGAGACTGAAATAGAAGCGTCGCCGGGCGTTACTAAGCAGTTCGCTAAAAGTAAGGGAGAAACAGAGAATACTCCATTTTTACACGCGGTTAGGCTCGGGTAATCGAGATCCTATTGGTTTGGGCCGTACTATTTGCATTGTGCGCCTCGTTATCTGCTTTCTTTGCTATAAGCAAAGGTGTTCAATGGAGCAGAAGAATGTATCGAGACGGTGTTACACAGTTCCACATTGAAGCATTGGGGGTCAGTGTTGGCACCGGCTTAACTGCGGCACACCATTCCGGGACTATACGGGAACTTGTGTGATGCAACGCACCGACGTAGCATGCCGAAAACAAGTACGTTTTCGTATACTTCAACGGCAACTGTCAGACTGAGACAGCAAATCAGCAGTAGCTCGTTTGCTTGACTTCTCCGTAATTTATAAGTTCTGTCTCTAACGTTACTTTCAGCAATAATGCTGTGGTCAAATTTGCACCTTTAAGCTTTACGATGACCGCGGGTGTTCCATCTTGGACCCATCTCCCTGATTCTGTCACAGCGGAAGAGAAGCGAAGACGCGATTTGAAATTCCCGCTGCGCCAGAGAACTCATCCGGAAACTCGTCCGTACTTTTTCTTAGCGTACGTTCAACGACGAGTAAGGTTGTGAGGTGTGTCATTAGGAAGAGTTTCTCTTCATGACTTCAGCTGCTGGAATGATAATTACTAAATTCACACTTACGGAGGGTTTTAAAGCAGGTGCAAGAGCAGATTAGCCAAGCCTTCAGGTCTTACCAGGTTTTGTGAGCAGCGCCCTAGTTCTTTAAGTTGAAATAGCTATGTCATAAAGTGTGCGCAGTTACAGACACTGGATTACTGCCTCTGTGCGCTGAGAACGTTTGAACAGGCAATGACCGGTCGGTCGTCCACCCCTACGATGACAAGATTCTCTTTTTCATCACAGCAAAATCCGTGCCTCTAACACGCTTAAAAGTCTCGTGCATTAGGACTGAGGTATACCCTCGCGGGAGTGTCTGCGGCAGGGTCAAGCGTAAGGTGCGATTTTTGAAAAAAGTTTACACCCCCTCTTCCGAAGCGGGTTTGGTACGACCCCCCCTTGTCTCCATCACTGGTTTATTTCTTATCTGTCATCATTACTCTATTTTTTATGTGATTTTTGTACCCATTAACAGGTTCTTCTTTCCAGGTGTGCCTTCGACACTGTAGAGATTCGCGCTCAGTTCACTGAGGAAGACAAGTTAGTATTGACTTATAAAATGACCTGATTGATTAAAGCACAGAATTGGGTAAAGCTTTTAATTCTGATTATTGTGCGGTAAAAAGTAAAGATTTTCTGTGGGCAGATTTCGAATAGATGAGAGGTGTTGAATTTTTTCATTTTTTTAGAATGTTATGGAAACAACGGCATTCTACCAGGAGGAACGATATCTACGTCCAAAATTGTATTGTATAAAATACCAAGTGTTACTTACTAGTGATGACTTAAGTGCTTTCCCTACGAGATTTTTTAAAGGGCTCTTTGAAACGCTGACGGAGTCGCATCCCAAAAATGGACTTATCGTGGAATTTTTTTTCTACCGTTTGAAGGAAAGTACATCAGAGGCTGCAATTGTACCATATAAAATTCTAAGCCGTGATTATTGTACAGCAAAAAACCAACTTTCTTCGCAGCGATCTTCGATAGGATTAGGACGAACCGTATTCAAAATTTTCCTTTTTCATGGAAAATTAATTATTTTCTTCCTAAAACAGACTACCTAAGCATTTAAAATTCTTCACAGAACGATTCCAGCCTTGACCAAAGCACAATGAAAAAATCATGGTTTTCTGCATCGAACAAGTTGGATGGATCCCTGGTAAATACTGCACCGACGTAACTGGAGTGACAAAATTTGACATTTACAAAAATTATCATAAATCGGTAAGTTTTTCAAATTTTGAAAAAGCCAAGAACTTTTTGAAAAATAGAAGAAAAAGCTTTCTTATCGTGTAAAAAACAGCCATAATAAAAGTTTTCATGCGGGGCGCTTAGGATTCGACTTTTGAACCTCGAACTCGAAAAATCTCGAAAAATTTTAAAGGTTTTAAATAAATAATCGTAACTCGGTAAGTTTTTCGAACTTTGAAAATGCCAAGAGCTTTTTGTGAAGTGGTTCCAACGACGACGGTGCAAGATTGACCATAGAAACTGGGAACGACTTCACAAAAACGACCATAACTCGGCAAGTTTTTCGAAATTCAAAAAAGCTAAAAAATTGTTGGAAACTAGAAAAAATGCGCTTTCTTACCATGCATGAATCAATTTTGAAAAAAGTATATTCGTACGCGGGGGTGGATTTTTGACAAGTATTTCTGCATAAATCGAATAAAAAGCGCACCCCCCCCCCCCCGCCGCGCATGAAGACCCTTTTTCATAACTGATTCATATATGGTAAGAAAGCGCATTTCCTCTAGTTTTCAAAAAGATTTTCGCTTTTTCAAAGTTCGAAAATCTTACCGAGTTAGGACTATTTATACAAAATCACCTTAATTTTTTCACTCAAAAATCGAAGGCTCCCCCCCCCCCCCGTATGAAGACCTCTCTTTAAAAAAAACGATTCCTACATGATTAAAAAGCAAATTTCTTCTAGTTTCTTAAAAGCACTGGCTTTTCCAAATTTTGCAAAACTTACCGAGTTATAGTCATTTTTGTGAACGTCGAATTTCGTAGCTCCTATGAGGTCGGTGCCATATCGACCTATCTATAAGTTTCAGAAAACCATGATTTTCACACTGTGCATCGAACAGGACTCGAAACTTCTTGCGGCAAGATTACAACTGTGTGGGTGATCTGATTCAGGTAAAAATTAATCAATTTTTCTTGAAAGACGAAAAATTTAAATACGATCCGCCCTAATCATCTCGGAGATCGCTGCGAAGAAGCTCAGCCTTTTACTGTATAATACTCATGGCTTATGATTCCATGAAGCATAACTTCACTCTCACATGTTCTTTCCTTCAGAAAATAGAAAATTTTTCCGCGATAAGCCCACCCTCAGTGCCGATCGATGATATCGGCGAACGCAATGGCTCCACGTATCCTGCCATATTTCGGAGTTTGTTCGATGTCTCTCTGAAAAATTCACGAAGTTTTTAAAACTACAAGAAGAGTGGATTCTACGCTTTAAAAAGCAGGTTGTAAAAACAACGGCTTCCGTTTCATTAACGGTGTCGAATTTTTTCAACAAATGATACAAATCGGAACGTCTGTTCATACAGAGGATCGTTTCAGAAAAACAGATTTTATTACCGTGTGGCAAACTGTTGCTTAAAATTTGATAGGGTACAACCTCACTTTCTAATGCTGTTTCCTGCAGAAGAGAGAAAATTAGTTCCGTGACGAGTCCATCTTCCGGTTGTCATTCCGTGTCATCGCCACGAAGAGCGCTTTCAAAAATCTTGTAGGGAAGCACTTATTTTTCTTAGTAATTGACACTTCAAATTTTATAGAGTGCAAGTTAGGACGCAGATGTCGCTCGTTCAGGCAGAAAACTGTCGTGTTCATGACCTTCTGCAAAAACAATCTGAAAAAAGGAAACCTCTGATTGACTCCAAATCTGCCGGCCGAAAATCTTTATTTTTAACAAGTGATACAAATACCATTTAAAACTTTTTTAATATTAATTTTCATAACTTCGGGGAACGAAGGAGAGACTCCACGCCTTTGTAGACATTCCAAAAAAACATTAAGAATTAAAAACATCGCCTAAAAACCTGAAAAATAAGAGAGAATCTTCTGCCAAAACCGGAAGAGTACGAACCCCCCCCCCCTCCTCCCTCAACTCTCCACCTCAAGCTTGACCCTGGTCTGCGGACGGTCACGGCCACGTCCAGCCACACACACACGCTCCGCGGCTCGCCGCCGACGGTCGATGAGGGAGCTGGTTTATCTCCCCCCCTGCGCGGAGCGGCAGCCGTTCGCGGTGCAGTGCACAGACGGGATCGCGCTGCTCGTGCGGTCAGATCGCAGTCAGGTGAGTTTGACGCTTTCATTCGACGCTTCCTGCTCTTCACTGCTGTAACGACCTACGATTCTACTAGTAGTTGAAACGAATAACAACGTCTGACGTCGTCAAAGCCCAAACACCAAGTGAACAGCAGGGGCAGCACGTGGCGTTGTTCATTCCATTTGCACTTCAAGTTGCGGACTTTTGAAACTATTTCTTCCAGATATAAACAAGCGCATTAAACTAGACTTTCTAACAAAGTCGAAACAAATTTTTCTTCTTTGAAAATTTACTGCGACTTTCTTAAAAATCTATAGTTCAAAAAAGTGAATACAGTACTTGAAATCTTATAACATTCTTATTTATTTATGCGCCAGTGGGCGCGCTTGTACATCAAGGGGCAGTAGGCACCTGACCAGCTAGCACCGCCATAGGTAGAAAAAAAATTGTGAAAAAAATTAAAATCAAGGCAAACTGGGTAAAACTGCATATACTAAAGTAGATATGGACACCGTAGAATCAAAGAATTGAAAAAAAAAACACCAACTATTTGAGACTCAAAAGTGACCAAAACTAGAGGAAAAACTAATATCAAACTGAAGCACAGACGCACTCCGAGCGCTCGCTTGCTACGTGAATTGCAGAGGAACAGTAATTTTTGTTTTTATTTAAGGAAAAGCGTGGTTTAAGGCTAATTCTAAAACACAGTGGAGCAGTAATTTTTGACTATACGACAAGTAGAGATCGTGCCATGGATTTGTCCAGCACATCGCCTTTTTTGTTCTGTTTTTGTTTTATCCTTCTCAGGCAAAACCGGTGCCAATTCACCGACACTGCAGGAATGGAACTATTGGTTAGCCTGGCTCGAGCCGAACCAAGAACCTAGAATGGCGGAGGGGAGGCATGCAACGGCACACATCCAACAACACATCTCATCTGCGCTACTAGGCGCTATTAACGGTGAAGCAGAAACAATTGTAGAGAATACGCCATCAATCACGTAAGCAGAGAAATTAGCTTATGGCGCAACATCTACTTGTGAAACCTCTAAAGCACTCTCTTAAGCTAAAAGGATAAAATTTTTATAAAATTAGGGCACTAAACTCTTTTTAGGGAAGCTGAGCTATAAATTTTGGATCTTCAGGCAACCATTCAATATCGGCGCTAAAAATGTGCTCCAATGCAAAAACGGTCCGTGTCGGCCGCTTACGGTCGTCGTCGACCCGGGACAGCCCGCGTCGCATTGGAGTGCGTTTTCGGCGCCGAACTCGAAACGGCGTCGCCGACCGACAGCCTTCGCCCTAGTTTATGCTTGCGCCGCCATGCGGCGCGGCACCGCGATCGCCATAAATATCGATTTTTTTCGCCGCCCGGTCGATATCTATCCCGACCATCGTGTCGCGCCGCGCGGCGGTGCAAGTATAAAGGCCCCCACAGAGTTCTGCGGCAGCGCCGCGGCCCTATGCTTAATCATAGGGCAGAGACGGTAAGCTCGCCGCCGGCGGCGTCCCTGCCCTATCCTTAACCATAGCGGCGAGCGGCGTTGCCGCAGAACTCTGTGGGGGCCTTAAAGCCCTCCGCACACTCTGCGGCAGCCGCGTACGCGGCAGAGGCCAGGACAGCCGCGTACTCGGCTTCCACTGCCGCGTGATAGAGTTCACGCGGCACTCCTCCCGCTCCCTCAATCACCAACGCGGCAATGCGGCAACAATGCCTTGAAGAATTACTGCCGCTGCCACCGCGTCTGCCGCATCTGCCGTGTAGGCGACACATCAGCGGCAGGCGGCGCGAGGCTAGTTTTGCCTCGCGCGGCGACTCTGCGTCTCTGCCCCATGCTTAAAGATAGGGCTGCCGCGTTGCCGCAAAAGTGTGCGGATGGCTTGAACTAGGGCTTCCGCGGCGCAGTGCGCCACGGACGGCTGCCGTCCCGCGGGCGGGAAGTATACCAGTCCCCTCATCGTCCGCCGGCGGCGATCCGCGGACGCGAGGCACGGCGATTGGCCTCCGACACGATTCGCGTCAGTCCTCGGACACTCCCGCGGGACTACACCATAGGCCTTACAAGGTAAGGGTCTGAAGCGTATGTCTGAACGGGGGGAGCGAGTCTTATAGGGGGAATCCTCACCCCTCAATTAGTACGAAAATGTGTTTATTTTTTGCCAAGTCGTTAAACCCAAGGAGTAGGGGTCACAATGGGATACTTCGCAGCACGCGTTTGTGGGTCTTGTACGCCCGCGATGCCTCCGCATCTAGTGGCTCGGAGCGCAGGTGGGTTGTGGGTTGGTTCACGCCAGGGAGGTCAGGGGTTTGGTTTTTCTGCGCTGCTGCATTTCTGCATTTCAAATGACTGGTTAAGATTGAGGGATTCTGACGTCTATACCATTTTCTGACTTTTCTGCGCATTTTCCCAGCTTTGTGTAGAGTAACTTTCCTGCAACTTGTTCATTACTGACCGGTTTTCTAACTATAAGACAATAGAAAGCTATTTAACATAATCCACCACTGTATAATTGAGTTAGCTGCCCGCCCTGTAGATGATGAGGCGTATCTCACTCAGGCTAGAAACCTGCCTGAGATACGTGTCATAGAACCACGTACAACCTCATGGAACCCTTGCGACGCCTCTGCGTACCTCGCGCGGGCAACGTTTGCCGTCCAACATGGGATGTTGTTGCAGCAGAGGACGCGTAGCCTCCTCCTGCTTGACACAACGGCGTCTGCGCGCGTTTCTGGGCGCCTGGATCCAGAAGACGGGCCTCTTCCTCGCACCACAACCGTCTGGAGTCAAAAGAAGAGACACCGTCGTCCTACGAAGAGCGATTGCATTCAGAATTGAGCATGAGATGCTGCTGCAGCAGAGGAAGCGCAGTCTCCTACTTGACACAACGGCGTCTGCGCGCGTTTCCGGGCGCCTGGATCCAGAAGACGGGTCCCTTTCGTTGTCCAGCAACCGGCTGGAGTCAGAAGAGGAGACACTGTCGTCCTACAACGAGCGATCTATCTACCACTATATAATCTAACCTGCGTGAGATACGCCTCAGCGAACCCTGCGCGGATAAAATTTCCCTTTCAACGTGTGCTGCGTTCTTCGCGCGGGCAGCGGCTGCCGTTCAACATGAGGTGCAGCTGCAGCAGAGGACTGCTTGACGTTGCAACGACGTCTGCAAGCGCTTCTGAGCGTCTGGATCCAGAAGACGGATCCCCTTCGTCGCGCAACAAGTATCTGGAGTCAAAAAAGGTGTACCGTCTTCGTACGACGAGCGGCCGCATTCAGAATTCAAAATGGGATGCTCCTGCAGTCCCGAGGAAGCACAGTCTCCTCTTGATTGACACAGCGGCATCTGCGCGTATTCCTGAGCACTTGGATGCAGAATACGGGTCACATACGTCGCGCAACAAGCGTCTAGAGTGAGAAGAGGTGTCACCGACGTCGTGTGACGAGCGGCCGCATTCAGAATTCAGCATTATCCCATGTTGAACGGAAAAAGTTACCCGTCTGCCGTGAGCATGGGAGGACCACTGAGGGGTGGTGGAGAAGGAAGTAAGGTACCTCTAGCGTGAACCAGGTGAGCGACCAGGAAGGAAAGAAACAACCTGAAGGAGGGACCAGGACGGCGAAGCCAGCAAGAAGAGACCAGTAGGGGTCAATAGTGAAAAAAGGAAGTGGGCCAGGAGTTGGGACCAGGAAAGTGGGGGAGAGACCTGTGAAGGCAGACCAGCAATTAGATCTAGAAAGAAGAAACGAGTGAGGGGGAAGCTGGCGCCGGGATTCGGAAGACGTGTCAACACTGTTCTGTTGACACGTCTTCCGAATTTAATGATTGCTGTTGAGCATGAGAACGGTTGCTGTGGAGCAACCTGAGGGACCGAAGTACTGCGCAGCACAAACCAATAATATTACTGGACGGTTTGGAAAAAATGTCTATGATAAAAGGTACCGAAGTGGTCAACGGCTTGATGCCGACAAAGTACGCAGCAGGTCCTAGATGTTTGCGAATTTTAACTTTGACAAAAACTACTTCCATTAGGTCAGTGATGCTGCAAAGTCGCGCGAAGCGCGCGCTGTCACTGATGTCGGAGCACTTGTGATGTGTAAACGCTCAACACCAGTGATAGACAGGCACAAATTGCATGAAACAGAAGCACTGGTCACAATGCGGAGAGCGTATAAAACCTACAGGCTCCTTACAGTTTGCTTCCTTACATGGACCAATGACATCGAGAAAAACCATCCTGCTCGGGTTTTCAAAGAGACCAGGATGTGACGTGGTATAACAAGCTTTGAACCAGGCATAAGCAACCAGCTTTGCCACGCGAGGATGGCATAGGATTCGGTACACCACCGACACGACCTTCAATGTCGTTATAACAAACCCATTCTCCATCAGCTACCCGCAGCTCCAACACCTACCTTCAGTATGTTATCAGTTTTTTGCAGGTCAAAAGGAAGGTCGTGCATAATGACGTGAGAGTGAAATCGCTTCATAAGTGACTTCATGTAATTGAAGAAGCCCACGTCGGGTGGCTGAATCTGGCTGGTGGCACCCGGAGGTATAGTCCGATTGCTCAAAGCCTCCCTCGAGGTATAGTAGTTTGAATGCAAACAAACTGTGAGATCCTGTAGCCTTTATACCGCTGCCCGTATTTTGCCCAATGCTTCTTCATGCATTTTGTACCTTTGTATGTGTATGTACCGGTGTTGAAAATTTATACATCACCATGTTGAACACCACAGCGTACAGCTGGAAAAAATGCGCAGAAAATGTCTGAAAATGGTACAGACGTCAGAATCCCCAAATCTCAACCAATCAGTTGAAATGCAAAAATGCAGCAGCGCAGAGGAACCAAACCCCTGACCTCTCTCGCATGAGTCAACCAACTACCCACCTGCGCTCCGAGCCACTAGCTGTGGAGGCATCGCAGGCGTACAAGACCCCAAACGCGTGATGCGAGGTATTCCACTGTGACATTTATGGACCCCCTATTCCTTGGGTCTATCGACTTGGCAAAAAATAAACATATTTTTATACTAATTGAGGAGTGAGGATTCTCCTTATATAATTCGCTCCCCCCGTTCAGACATACGCTTTAGACCCTTCCCTTGTTAGGCCTTAGTCAACATTGGCTCAAGATCGAATGATATAGAGAAGTAGTCGAGAGTTACGCGAGCGAGCTTGCCCGCGTAAGGCCTATGGTACACTCCCGTCCGCTGCAGCGACGCGGGAGTGCACAGCGACACGACGGCTAGCGATGCACGTCGCGAGCCGTCGCCATCGCTGAGGCTGACATACTTCACACAGTTCTGCAGACGGAGACCTTTGCAGAATTTTAGCGAATCAGCTGATCCAGTGCAATGACGAAAATCGTGCTTTGTCCATCAAACCCACCGTGAGTTCTGTCGTGAATTCGCTCAAGAGCCCAGTTAGACTAACTGAGAGCATCGTGCTGCAGGAATGTTCAGACAAATCAGCGGGGGAGCGGGAGGTATAGGAAAAAGAATCAAATGCCTTGATCGCCGTCGAACACCCAATCTACGAGTCTTTCCTTTCTCAAAACGAGTTTACATCGATTTTTCATGTAACAGAACAAGTCTACTTGACCTCACAGAGAGCGCATGAGTTTTTTCGAGACAACCCGTATTAGATCACAGAAAGCAAAGGCAGTGGCAGAGTCGCAAAACCCTAACCCCGCATGAGATGCAATACTGCTAGGGTCGCACGGTTCAAAAAAGGGTTGCGATGGACTAATCCGTCGCAAAACGTCGCATGCTCATAACTCCTCCAATTTATATAGCTACATATTTTGAGAAATGGTTGACATCGACACCTCTTTGAGATCTCCACAATCATTTGTATAACTTCACAAGATCATGGGAATTTGTGGGCGTCTCAAAAAAATGATTCGAGCAGCCTTTGCGCGATTGGAGCAGTTTATTTTCCATGACATAGAAGTTCTCGAAGTCGCATGGCGTACTTTGCCAGTGCCCTGTAGTGTGCCAGATAGGCAATCTTCGTTCACTTGGTTGATTTCGTCAAATCTATGTGCACTGTGTACGGCTCACTCGGGCTGCATTCCTGACACTACTGGGCACTAGCAAAGTGCACTAAGCTTAAGGGAATGTGTTCTCAAAAATAATTAGCTACAATCGCAAAAAAGCTCGCGCCAGCAATTTTTTAGCAATCTCCTCAAAGAACTAGCCGTTCAATTGGCACATTTCTGTGCTGTCAATAGAACCTCCCTGTGACTTTGCCGGCATACAAATATAGATTTCTGTGCCGACGAGGCAGCTCAGGGGGAAAAAATGCGAGGAACGCACAAAAGTGAGATAAAACGGCCTAGAGAAATATCTTCTCAAAAAACTAGCCGTTCAAGCCGTCGAAAAAAACCTAAAATGAGTCTACCCACGACGAAAACCCCACGAGGAGAGCAACAGAGACATCACATGACCACCCATCATCACCAGACGTGTGTTGAGATTGCTGTGGTATGGTCACGGACCAAGGAAGTGTCGAAATAAGTGAGCGGAAGTGAATAGAATACGGCGCGACAAGCAATCTCCGCGACGAGCTGCGACGGCCGTCGCACGGGAGTATGTTTCACTCCCTCGACGCGGAGGTATAACATCCCTTTGCGACGCATCGCGGGAGCGATGGCGCGTCAACTGACAACCGCGCCCCACTGCGCCGTCTGCCACTGCAGCGAAGGCGCGCCGTTGACAGTTGCCCCGCGCCCGACGAGGGAGTATACCATATGCCTAAGACGGACCGCTGTAGAAGAACGTGTTACGGTATGCACTACTTATACCCTCTGCAGGACCAATGATCCTCGAGTGTTGATTTGCTTTTCTTGCACAGTGGAACGATTTGGATTCAATACATCACTAAACATAGGGAGCACTGGGTGCTACTTGTCCTCTTCCTTACTGTTCAGAGCTACAAGTTCGACTCCGCTCAGAACTTGAGCTTCAAATCGCTCTTCACCGTGGTTTCTGAATGTTCCACATGGATCATCAGTGGAAATGGACGGACGACAATGGACTTAGTGTTTGGTGTTAACAGCTTCATTCAGCGAAGACTTTTGCAAAAGCGGAACCCAAAGTAATTTCGTCTTAAGTATGAAATCAATGAAGACGCTCGTTTCAAAACAAATGACAATGCTTTGAAAGAAACGATGGACACATACCAGAGGTGTGCGTAATTACGATTTACGGCGTTTTTTGGCAGTCTTTTACGATTTACGATTTACGACATTTTGGGTCGTAAATCGTCAATTCTCGTAAATGTTATCGATCTACGGGCAACTGATGTCTAAATGATATGACGCACCCCGGGTTAGAAAGATTTGCCCACTCTCTCTTCTTTAGTAACTCATTCCCGCTTCATTCTCGCTTCTTTTTAGCGTCGTTTTTTAATGTTCTGATATAGTAGTATTACAGATGGCACCGCGTCGTGCGCAGTCTTTTCGAGTTCAACCTACGTTTTTTGAAACTTTTGGCGAGCCGTCTTTGCAACATGTGGTTAAACATTGTGTGAAGAATGTAAACATTCTTCTATCAAGGTCGTTTCCGCTACGTGCCCTCACTTAACGTTTGCAGTTGGACAGCGTAAACGTTCGCAGTCACTTGAAGGAGCTCGTGGTTCAGCTCTCCCTGGGATCCCTATCAACAGCACGGCAATGCCTTCTTCTGGTGGAGGTCGGACTTTCACTGCTTCAGAGATGGTCCTTTGATGAACAATTTTTAAGGACCATTTTTTAACGATGAAAATGTGTTAAAATCGGTGAATTCGTTAAACAAGAATTCAATTTGCTGCAGTCAGTTTGGCTGTATTTAGGATGCAAAAAGCCTGACTCTCTTCCTCACTGATTTTTTTTCGACTTCATCTACATGGCAATTACGTGACTATAGGGCGATGTCTTCATCTTCACAACAAATAAGAACAGTCCATCTATCATCATCAAAATTGCTAAATGAGAAAAATCCTTGAGATTCTAAAACCAAACAGTAACAACAAGACTTTTAGAATAATAAATTTCGAAGATATTTACGAACTCTAAGGATCTACCTGTTTCATGTAATGGGAACCTTTTTTCCCAAAAGTGATCACATACAGCAAAGAATCAAATAAACAGCCGCGGACCGTTGACCAATGTTTAATCGGATCGCTTTTTTCTGCATTGAGTATTTTTCCCGTTGCGACCCAAGTAACGTAGATTTCAATTGTATAGATATAGGTTTCTTCTGTGTGTTCAAAAGGAAATGCATAGTGTTCATTCCACAACTGTGGTGAGAACTGTGCCGCGAACGAAATGTCTCGGCGACGCATGCACATGCACTGCTGCAGCGCTTCGCTGAGGGGCGTGGTCCACTTTGAACCGTCCCGGCTTTGGAGTGCGACTGCGTCTAGACCTTTTTTAAGATTTTTTTTGAAGATTTTAGGGCCCTCCGTGTTGTTTACATGGGTTTAGCATATCATCTGCATGTATCAGGGTCGTGAACGATTTCGTCTTGTAGATCCTGTGTTTTTAATAAAGATCTGATTTTCGATCGCTTTTGTGAGTTTTTTGGGCGCAACTGGGCTCGAGAGGTCACCTTTTAGGACAGCCTTATACAACGTTTTGTGTTGTAACAAATTAATCTTTTATGCAGCATTGGTGTGTTCTATCCTTTTGTTGAACAACAGAACTATGACATTTTGGCGCAAATAAGGCCGGGGACGGGGTTACATGTACTCAATGGATAGGAAGGCATGTGTATGTATGTCCAGATATATGAGAAATGGCCTACCTCAGTCACTGTGGAGGAGGAACACACCACGGCATACCTTCGAACTTTGTTTCCGGCCTGTTTCCGGTCTTGTTAGGTGTCAACTTCCTACAATCATCAGCTGATGCTGCAACTCGTCCTACTTTCCGGAAAACTTGCTCATTACAAGTCTAACGTTCAGGTCTGACAACCCAACTGACACTTCTATGGAACCCTTTAAGCGAGACTCCTCTTGTACTTGGGTTGGACTGTCCATGTACTCACAATCAAATATAGGTCCAAAGACACTATGGCCACTATAACAACTAGTTATTTCAGCTCTGATATTTTCTACAAGGTTAAAAATAAGAGCAATCAATACATAATTAAAGATTTCGGTAAACAGCATGAAGAATTGCCTTGTAATGTCAACTGTACCGCATGCGGTATTACTTCATTTAATGACAATATAATTTCTAGTATAATAATTCTTAGTGTAACAAAATTTAAGATCAACATCTCTAGAACAGCAACTACTTCTTGTTGCACCAAGAATATATTAGGTTGTCCCATAAGTCCCCGCCGTTTTTTTTCAACGATTCACTGCAGATTTCGCCGGCGGTCTCTTGCATAGCGCTGCATAGCTTTCGAAAGAGAATGATTTGCTCTATCAGAACTTGTATAGCATTTTTTTCATCATGAATTTTGTCAATTTTTAGGTCGTTGAAGTAAAAAGTGAACAAGTGAAAAAGTAGCCATTTGCGCACTTGTTCTCTCCGCTTAGGTTTGTAATTTTTCGCACAGTTTTTTAAAGCACTTGGAAGACAATGTTCTGTACTACAAGTATATGTGTTGGTCCTATTTTCTCACTTGCCTTTTATTGATTTTTAGTCCATCAAATTGGGAATCCCGACTTTTCCGTCCGAATTTTTACTAAAACTCCGGTTCTGCGGTTGGACTTTTTTCGCTTGGTGTCATATGTCATTTGGAAGAGGATGTCTTGCTCAGTAAGAATTTGTGTCGCGTTTATTGGCTCACGCTGATTTCTGTCGAATATCAACAACTGAAGAAGGAGTTGTCGGTGACGACGATTTTTCTCTTTTTGGCATTTTGTTGATATTCAATAGAAATCAATAAACGCAACAAATATTCTTATAGAGCAAGACATTTTCTTTTAAACAACACCAAAAAGTCCAACGACAGAGCAGCAGTTGTCGGCAAAAATAACCATCCTCCTTCGGACGTCCACTTTGATGACCTAAAAATCAATAAAGGACAAATGAGCAAACAGCACTAACACATATTCTTGTAGTACAAAACATTGTTTTCCAAATGCTTGAAAAATCCGCGCAAAAAATTACAAACCTAAGCGTAGAGAACAAGTGCGCAAATGGCTACTTTTTCACTTTTTCACTTTTCACTTCAACGACCTAAAAATTGACAAAATTCACAATGTAGAAAGAAATGCAATACAAGTTCTGATAGAGCAGATCATTCTCTTTCGAAAGCTATGCAGCGCTATGCAGGAGACCGCCGGCGGAATCTGCAGTGAATCGTTGAAAAAAACGGCGAAGACTTATGGGACAACCTAATAGTTCACATCAGCATCACGTGCAAAAAATGTAACATTGAACAGGTAGGCACCACGACAATATGTCTAAAAAAGAAAATATTTCATAAATAACAAGTGAATTGATGTTCTACATATTCACTTTCACAACAGTGAATCGGAATTTGATGTTAGTACTTTAAGTTCACCAGATAACAATAAAGACAAAAAATATTACTCAATAAAGAACAGTGATGTGTAAACTGCACATCCGCTTGAAAAAGGATATGGTAATTTGACAACATTACTAACCCTCTAAAGCATAACGCTAATCATCCTTACTTGTCCTTAAAGATCATCAAGGAAAGAACAAATAGAGAAAAAGACAAGGAGTAAACACCTGAAGTTCTTAACTGTCTCAACAACAATGAAAATAACCTTCACATTATGGATTTTTATACACGCCTTAAAAGTCCTTCAACAAGAAATATAATAAGACTGTTGGAGTTATGTCTCGATTCGCTTTTTTAAACATCTTAAACAAAAGCAAAACATCTTCTGTATTGCTCACGGATAACAAGTAATTATATCTTCATGCATAATAACAATAATTTGGTAAAAAAAGAAGTAAAAAACCTAAGATTCACATTAAATTAGATATAGTCCACCTTAATAAAATGTTTAATAGGATCAAACAGGTCTACGAAATTTTATTTCGCATAACACAAAAATTGCCTACGAACGAAGCGCATTACAAGATGACCATTGACAACTCTACTCAGAGGATTTCAAAGATATGTTCACTAACCTGGCTCGTAAGACTATTTTAGATAGAATTGCCGTTCTACTGAAAATCTCCTTCAAAAATGCTTAAAAATTTCATAGCTTGGCTACAGACATTTTACATTAATGAAACAAATTTGAATCCTCGATATAAGAGTTATTAAAAATGACAAACCTAATCTTAAGAATACCTATGTGGTATTTAACTCAGCAATTTTTAGATAAAATGAGGGTTCCTCAAGGAGGCAACTTTATTCCACTATGTACTTGCAGATATCATGTCTATATTGGAATACAAATTTGCTAAATCGCTGGTGGATAGTAGTAATAATGTTTATCTCATATAGGTATATGTATTACTTCAGGACTTAATCGAAAAATAGGAGGATGATATTTTAGAACTAGTTATAAAGATCTGGAAATGAAAAAACGCATATTAATGAACACCACTGCAATTATTTGGACCTTACATATTTCACATTTCATTTTATTAATAATTATCAATAGTAGAATAAAAACGAAAATATACAATAAAACAGATGACTTCAACTTTGAAATTTTAAGGTTCCCACATTATAGGTCAGCGGTCTCCATAGTTATCAAAAAAGCTATAATTTTTAGAGAAACGTTAAGAATAGTAAGCATTGCTCTGACTTAGATTGTTTTCTAGAAAAGGTTGTTGAATTGAAAAATTTTCTAAAGCACAACGAATACATAAGAGAGTTTATTATCCTATTTCTAACATAACTGAATGTTTACGTAAACACAGATTTATATATTACAAGTTCAAAATTTATCAATTCAAAGACAACCTAGCTAACTTTTTGCAGAAAACATTCTATGGATAAGAATATAACAAAAATAACGTATCTTCCAAAACTCTCATTTGAAAAAATGCGTATTGACGTAACATGTATTATGAATTAATATCACTAATGATATAAAGATCCTTAACAGTATTATGGTGCAGTGTTATTTTGCTCTCAATCTTAATGAACTCTGTTTTCGACGCTAAGTGTGTGTGTCGGATAACCTCCGCCAATGATACAATCAGTTCTGCCACATTTGAATTATAAATGAGAATTAGTGTGGGCATCACTACATGTAACAGTCGAATGATCTACACTTCCTGATTTGTAAATGTGCAACTACGGAGTGCAGTGGTAATCAAAGTCTCTGGGGACAATCGAGGTCGCCGAACGCGAAACTGAAGTTCATTTCAATCATCATCAATCGATGTTGATCAAATATCGATTTTCTGTAGATGTCGTTCAAACGGCCCGAAACTTCGGGCCTGGGGGTAATCGAGGTCGCTGAACACGAATCTCCGAGAGGCCGCTCTGACGGCTGGTCCTAATAATAATAGTAATTATAATATTACATTGTAATACTTATGATGTTACGGGATGTTTTGTTACAATCAAACTCTTGCGCTAGGCGGGAATCGAACCCGCCCTGCTTTGTGGGCAGCGATGCTATGCCTTACACCACCGGTTTGACCGCATACAACATCCACGATATCCTCGAGGTCTGTCAGGGCTGCGAGCAACGATACTCACTCGCAGCCACGTGTGCGGTCGCGGTGCGGCGCTGCAGCAAGGGTACATCTAGTTATGGCAGGGATGCGTACGAGTTGCACGATGCGCCCAGCGTGCTACAACGCGAAGGCAAGTCCCAAACTACCCCTTAACCGATTCGCCTGGGCAAGAAAAGGAAAGGAATAGAATGCGACACAATTGTGGTGGAACGGGGTATGTCTTCTTAAGCTAAGAAGTAAGAGCTTTCTTAGTGCTCAGGAGTGGTATGAGACCTAAACCACATGTGAGACCTAAACAGGTAAAAAAAAAACTTTTTTGGGAGAAAAGAGGACTCCCATTGTCCACAGAGAGTCCAATTTTTGTGCGAAACATTTTTATAGGCTGCTTACTTCACTACATTGTTTACCAATATTCGACTGCTTTTATCGTCATCAGACTCATTTTATTTTCATACTATATGACCTTTCATGGGCTTTTGGTATTTCCGAAATTCCAAAATTCTTCATAAATTGCATTTAGTTTTCTATTTGGACCTGTAAGTTTAATCCTGCCAGTTTATCATTAGGAATCGCTAAATCGTGAAACAGTTATCAGGCTTAGTGCTGTTGATTAATAGTTTTCGATTGATGAATATGTCATGCACTTTAGAACTTTGAGCCAGTGAAAAGAAAAGAGAGGTGCCAATAAATTGTCATGAATTAACAAAAGCTTCGAAGCTTTCACAAAAAATATTAATAAAAACTTTCACCAGGTTTCCCTCCTCCACTTATATTACGTGGCTTAATGCCACTCGATTATTGAGCACTATGTCTCCAGCTTCTCTCGTCATATAACCTCGGCATTGTAGATAATAGTTGTTAGTGTTTTACTTTGTGCCGTTCGAGGTTGTTATGGTGGACCTTTATTGCCAGGCCTAACGTTTCGACGCTTCCGTCTTCCTCAGAGGCCTGAACGTGGTGCAAATATTAGATACGCGATTTACCTCACCAAACGCTAGCCCCACTCTAGCGGTTCCGCTTCCTTAGAGAAACCACCCATGAAAGCCCACTCAAAGAGGGATAAACTTACGTTAGATCCACTAAAGGAGCCGCAGCTCTCTGTTAGTACGACCGGGTTGAGCATTATTATGCTCTCATTCTATACCACTATACAAGACGAAGTTGAGTCGTTCTACCGTTTTATACCCACGTTTTGCCCATCAGTGATCCATCTGCACACATTCAGCTGGCCTAGTCTCGCTTCAGCTGGCCCAGTCTCGGAAGGTTGGCGCAAAACTCGTCCTACCCGCAGGCGGAGCAGCGAGGGCTCCGCCGGGGCGGCGCACGCGCGCGCGACCGCACGCGTCAAAATGAGTATCGCTGCCGCCCCCGATTACATGTGAACTGGTCCCCGAAAAGTTCCGTCACGCGCGAGCAGCGAGAGTCAGACGAGCAGAGTGAGTCTCCAGATTGGGCTAGGGAAGGGACTCCGGGGTGTGGCGAACAGGGAGGCGTGGAGTGCACAAGACGACACGACGAAAAACCGCGCGCCGCCTCGGCACTATGCCAAGCGGACCAGTTCTCCGGCAACGTGCCGCCCCCCGTCTGTCTACACACACCCTTCATATCGTGGTGGGCCGGCCGCTGATATCAGCATGGAACTGGTTAAGCCTTACTAGTAACTAGTATCATACTTGTAATAATTATTGTAATAATACACTTTTTACTTTTCACTTTGAACTGGTAAAAACATCCATTTGAGTTATACCTCATTATTTATTTCACTCACTTGTTTTCTAGTTAAGATTTGTCTTCACTTTTACAATTAATTTTCTCAGATTGTGTCAAATTCATTATCTTTCACATTCATTCTTTCTTTCCTATCTTTTCTTCATTTTGTCACTCTTCCAATTTCATTTCCTATCTTTTTCTCTCTTCACATATAGGTAGATTTTTAAGATATCTTATATTACTCCTCTTGTTCACTGAAGAGTTACGGAAGGAGCGTAACACAAAGGTTCGTCCAAAGACAACGGCGAAGCGAACCTTTTTTTATATCTTTTATATTATGAAGCCTTGTTTTAATCATTTATAGTTTAAAAATTTTAACGCTTTACACCCCTATTTATCTCTTTGCTTCTTTGAATTTCTAACTTTTCTTGTGTTTGATATCGCGGAAGGAATGGAGGAACCTCATTCTTCCTTGGCCTGGCGAGCTGCGACGTGTGGCCAAGTGCGGGTCCTGACACGATTCGTGGATAGCCGCGGGAGTGCCCACTATAGGCCTGAGTTATACTCCCGCGGGAGCATCCGCGAAAGGGCGGGAATCGCGCCGAGACTCCTCACCTGGCCAATCGCCGCGCCTCGCCACGCCCGCCTCCGCCGTGCACCATTGGTCCGCGGACGTTCCGCGGATGCTCCCGCGGGAGTATAACAGAGGCCTATAGGCCTTACTTCCGAATCATCCAGTTTAATTTCCACACCTACATCTCAATCAAATCCCATCCAAAAAGGAGCAATGTTAAAATCAATAGAAAATGATTAGAAAAACGAATTTAGCACCGACGTTAAAGAAACTGGCGAATAAATAGCAGCGAATGAAAAGGATTAAAAGATTTAAAAGGTTGAAAAGAAGAATTTTCTCTGACTTTTGTTGTATACTTTAGCTGGGGTGCAATTCATTTGCCACACACTCTAACTGCTACCACTACAATGAATGTAAAGCAGTTTAATACCATAACCACTTCCCAAAACCGGTCGATAATGCAGTGATTATACAATGTATACGAAAATTGTTAAAGGATACAATTACAACAATTAATAGGTATAGTTGTGCTCTTCCAAAAATTTCGAGTAACCGAATATTCGAATGACGACAACTTTCACGAATATTCGAAAATCGAATACATTCGAAAATCTTGTTTTTTCGAGCTTTCGAATTCTAATACATTCGAAAATCGCGGTTTTTCGAGCGTTTGAATTCGAATATTCGATTTCGTGTGGAATCATCGAATCCGAATGTTCGAATATTCATTCAGGCACAACTGTACTGATAGGTAATTACTGGGTTGCAGCATTGGACTATAATTACAACTCAGTTACCCCTACAAATAATTACGTTGATTTACGAATTCCACGAGGGTTTCATATGGATTTCATTTCGACTATTTCCTAGTTTCGTGCACTCCATATTACAGAATACCGAAGCGTCGTTACAGATTGCATTCTTTTTTTTTTAAATTACCTTTATTACCCTGAGCCGGTTACTCCGCGGCCTGGGTAAGCGGCTTGGCTACGATTGCCGGACTGTTTTATTGAAGAGGAGTGAGAAATCAGGATGAAAAGTTGAGCCGAAGTGTACGAGCCGGTAGCTGACACGCCTTTTACAGAGGGCCTGGGTGTCATGTCCCGTTATCGGCTCTTCTGAATCTCTAGGCACGTTGAAGATGTAGGACTGGTCTCCCACTACTGGTATTGGTCCACCACTAGTGGTCTCCATTTGTCAGAATAACTACCCTTTACTGATACTGGTCCCCCTCAAGGATCAACTCTTAGCGGACGACGTGTTCGGCATGACTTCTGAATCCCCAGGCACCTAGAAGACGTCTGGGTACTTTCCGCTATTTTCGCGCCCTTTAGTTTGTGCTCCGTAGTTTCCCCCTATTTCCACCTATTTTCTCCGATCGATAGCTCATAGCGGATTATTATATAGTATGGTAACTCGTCATACGTCTGCTGGAAAATGTACTGTCCATAAAGAGCATCTACAGGACGTTCAGGAGACTACATGGAACCATATGAAAGACCTCTGAGAAATCAGACTCACGTGCTAGGATCTTCACCGCTACTTCAAAACGCCCGTTTCCATGTTAATTAACCCTGTGAATTTCATTTCATTTCTTTTTTTCTGTTAACTTACCTCCATTACCCTGAGCCGGTGGGTCCGGGTAATGAAGGTAAGCGACCGGGACTACAATGACTGTCGAAGTGAGGAGGAATGAGAAGTCTGGACGACGTTGTCAACTTTGTTAACAACTTATTGTCAACATTTTTAATATTAAGATCGAGATAATTACAATCGTAATCTGTTTTGTGTTGTCTTGAACTGAAGAGAATTTTCGTATGTCTCATTAAGTAATTCTTGTATGCATTCACTATTTTTACTATGAATTATAAGAATACAAGTGCTCCGACACGCCTAACGGCGTGTCTCGCACTTGCGCGCTTCGCGCGGCCTTGCACTGACCTACGAAAAGCAATATCTGTAAAACATAAAATTCGCTAACATCTAGGACCTGCTGCGCACATTATCAACGTCAACCCGTTCACTACTTTCGTCATAGGAATTCTCAACAGACCGTCCAGTAACAGTAATGTCTTTGGTTTTTGCTGCTCACTACTTCTGTTCCTCAGGTTGCTCCTCTACAGCCGTTCCCATGAATTGAGACCTCTGTTACATGACGAAGAGGACCCGTCTTCTGAGCCTATATTCTTGTTGCACGACGTAAGTGACACTTCCAGTGAATCCAGAAGCTCAGAAACGCGCATTTGCCGCAGTGTCAGGCAGGAAGAGGCTGCGCAGATGGTATATTTCTCGTTCTCTATATTAATTCCCCTTACTGCTTCCTTCTTGCTGGATCTCCGTCTTGGGGCCGGATTCATTAACGAATTATAGCAATTTTAACAGAGAAAATTACAGCCGAAACCTCTGATAGCACGCCTTATCAAACGATATGGTGAGCGATAATCCGCGTTATTAGAGTTTTCCGCTGTGAATTCTGTGATGTAAGTCTGCTAAAGTTATGTAAGTCGTTGACGAATCCGACCCCTGAGCCCGCTTTCAGGTCGGCCCTTCCTGGTCGCTCTCCGCGTCCTCCCTCCCCCCGTCGTTGTCCCGCTTACATCTCTACCTCATATAGTTGCACTTCCACGCTCATGGCACGACGACGGTGAGTGCGACATCTTTCACATCTCCTAAACCCGCACGTTTTGTCTCCCTTACTGATCCACTCGTAATGGATCCCGTAGCGTCCTTACTGCTTCCACTTATTTGTAACTCCCTAATGGTTCCTCATTATTGCCTCCACCTTTCTTGATGCCACTTGGTCTGCTTCATTTTTTGTATGTGTCCCTCCTATTGACTATTGTGTCCCATCCTAATCCCTCTTTCAGGTCACGCGCAAAGTAGTAGTGAACACTTATTCTGAATCCAGAAGCTAACAAACGCGAGCAGTTTCCGCTGTGTCAAGCAGGAAGAGGCTGCTCTTCCTCTCGTGCAGAAGAGTCCCATGTTGACTTCTGAAAGCGGCTGCTCGTCGCACGATGCCGGTGATACATCTTCTTAATCCAGATGCTTTTAGCAAAACGGAGAGGAGCCGTCTTCTGAATCCAGACGCTCAGAAAGACGTGCAGTTACTGCTGTGTGGAGCAGGAGGAAGCTGCACTTCCAGTGCAGCACCAGCATCCTATGTTGAATTCTGGATTCTACGCTCGCCGCACGATACCGGAGACACATTTTCATTACCCAGATGCTTCTAACGCGACGCCTGTCTTCTGAAATCAGAAGCTCAGAAGCGTGCGCAGTTCCCACTGTGTTGAGCTTGAAGAGGCTGCACAGATGGCAGATTCCTTGTTCCTCGTATGAATGACCTCACGGCTCCCTTCTTGCTGATTCCCTGTCGTGGTCCCGCTTCCAGGTCCCTTCTTTCTGTCGATCACTCTCCCCCCTCTGGTCCTCCTTACTACTCTACCCTAATTAAGAAGTCCTCGCACGCTCACGGCACACGACGGCGATGCGAACGCCAATTCTGCGACAGGGTCACGGTGTCACACCTTCTAAATCCGGTCCCATTTACTGGTACCCTCGTAATGAATCGAAACGCACGAAGTCGTTTTCTGACTCTGAACGCTCAGAAACTCGCGCAGGTGCTGTTGTGTTAAGCTGTAAAAGGCTGCGCTTCCTCTGCTGTAGCAACATCCCACATTCAATAACAAATTTTGCCCGTGCTGTAGATGATGAGGCGAATGTCACTTAGGTTAGATCACTCG